>CM057006.1:82318910-82668910 GCA_029891345.1 Dryococelus australis | reverse complement strand
GGAAAGATTTAGGGTAATTTTGAGTAACTATAATCTACCAGGAAAGCGATAACAGCTCAATCTGTTAGCAGCGAAATAATCTTAGAATCAGGGAAATTTAGGTCAAGTGACTTTTAGGCCAAGTAACTTTTAGTCCAAATCACTTTTAGGTCAAGCTACTTTTAGGCCAACTGAATTATTGGCCAGGTGTCTTTTAGGCCAAGTGACATTTAGGACAAGTGACTTTCAGGCCGAGTGAATTTTAGGACAAGTGAATTCTAGGCCAACTGATTTTTTTAGCCAAATGACTTAGACAAAGAGACTTTTAGTCTAAATGACTTTTAGGCCATGCAACTTTTAGACTAAGTGATTTTTAGTCGAAGCTCCTTTTAGGCAAATTAAATTTAGGCCAAGTGACTTTAAAGTCAAGTACCTTAAGGGCAAGTGACTCTTAAGCCAAATGAATTTTACGCCAAGTGAGTTTTAGGTCACCGGACATTTAGGTCAAATACTTTAGGTCAATTGACTTTTAGCTACGTGATTTTAGGCGAAATGAGTTTTAGGGCAAATGGCTTTTGGTAAAATAAAGTTTTTCCTGATATCTTAGGCTAAATGAATTTTAGGCCAAGTGACTTTAAGGCCAAGTGACATGCTCCTATTTATCCCATCACTTTACTTATGACAAAGGTTATTTTCTAGAGGAAGTAATTTTTGTTTCACCCATGTGTGTCATATAAAATTATTCTACCAAAATTTATATGTTATATAAAATTTTATTTATAAACTAATAAAGAAAACCTGAAGTAATAATAAATATATGTAAAATAAAATTATTAAGAATTTAATTAATTTCTAATTAATTCGAATTAAATACATTTTTAATAGTTATGGATTTATAGTTTAAGATGTAATTTGGATAATTGTTTGAAGTCTATTCACTGTGAAGTAAAAATGAAAAATATATTAATTACAGCACAAAATTAAGTTTTGTTGCGTAGAGTTCCATGCACACTGAATGAGTTGGTTATTGTGAATTCCAAGAGCATGGCAGCCTATTTCATAAAAGTTTCGACAACATTTAATTTGACATTTATTTAGCATTCTCATTATACCTCATGTATGCTGGTTTCGTCTTGAGTCCAGCAACATTAATGTAGCAAATAATTCTAAAAATATTCAAATAGCAGCGCCTTCTCATTTGTCGTCACATATCATTGAGATAAGTATAGGCACTAAACCAAACAATAATTTATTTCATTAGAACATGTACTGTGATGTAGTCTCTAAACACCTTAGTTACGATATTATGTAAGAAATGTTTATAAATGGTTGTTTTTGTAACTAATATTTACCTGTGATATTTCTTTAACAATTGAAAAATGTTTTTACACTATTTAATATATTCTAAAGCTAGTTGATTCAATTTTATAACATAAAGAATATAAACGAAATAACTATTTTATGTGGAAATGCAATGCTAATAAATATATTTCTAGTGATAATATATAATTGTTATATTTATGTAGGGATTCAGTTCGTGATAATTTCAAAGCATTAAGCACATTGTCAACGAGAAACTTAGTGCCGTGAAAAATGATAGTAGCTAAATATGCATACAGAAGAAAAATTCCAGTTGCCTAGTGTCAACAGCACAAAACACTACCACTCTCCAATTTCAAAAGAGAAGTTTTTTTATGTGAAATATAACTTGCCATTGAGAATAATATCACTAAAGAAACAGTTAATATTCTCGTACTCAAAGTATACAGCCATTATTTCGGACCACTAAAGACGCTCCCGATATATCTGGTTATCTGAGAGAGGTTTCGAAAAGTAATGTATTGGTTAGTTGTCAAATCATTATATTTTTTCTAAAATATAACACTCAAATTCCGACACAAGAGTGTTATAGGTAGGTTCAAAGTGTTGAATTAGAGTCTAAGTGCGGCATACTTACTGCATTTGTGCTATAAGCTACGAAAGGAACAAATACAACTTTTCGTATATAGTTTATGGTTTAATCTGTTTAATAAATGAATGATAACAGTTTCGTTCGAATGAACAAAAACATATTTACGACAAGACGGGCCCCTATTTTCAACTAAATTCAGCATGCCAATACTCGCTCACCTGTTCATAAATCGCACTCATACTGAATCAGTAAGTTCTGCACGCCATACAGATTGCATTACATGCAAAAAAATATCTAGGAACAAAGCCTATTATGCTGCAGAATTCGGGAAATTAAGACTTTCAAGTGTTTCGAGTGTTATATCTTGAAACGTATAATGATTTGACCACTAATAACTGCATTAAGGGGCACTTTTCAAAAGCTATTTCAGATAACCAAATAAAAAAGTGAAATATCCCCTTAAGCTAGGGGTGTGACACCCTAGAGTTGATAAATGACGAAAACAAAATCAAAATCAACAAAGTTTCATATACTGTGAAGGTCCCCTAAGGGGGTAGTATGCACCCCATCTTAGAATTTTCTTACACATCTTTGTAATGAAAATGTATGATAAGGAATAAAAAATCAAAACTAGACATGACAGAAACGCCTACTTAACGATTTTTTTTATTTTTAGGGTTTGAAATATACTTTTATTTTCCCACGTGGAATTGAAATGATTAAATAATTAGGTAATGTTTGGTTACGGTTACAGATGTTAAACTAATCATGTAAGAAAAATAAATGGAATTTCGAAATAACTGTTAAAATGTTCCCTATGTCTTGACTAGCTTGGTTTTTAAATACTGACTTCGAAAATTAAGTTAATGAGGAAAATACGTAAATCCAAGATTGCAAGGATACTTCCCCCTTAAAAGGCAGTAGGATATAAACTAAAGGCGAATACGTAAATTCAAGCCTATGGGTTTTTGAAAGGCAAATAGAAAATCTGGAAAGGTGGCGGCAGTTTTCGATTTTTCCAAATGTTCTGCAGTAGTTATGCATTTATTTCGAGAAATGAATTGCACTGTAAAGAAATATTTTTTATTGCAATACATGTTATCACGCTTAAAGATTGTGTAATAGTATAAGGAATTCTGTATTCTGATGAAAGCGTGTCTAAAAGAAGAATTCACGATTTACTGTTGTAAATATTGCCAACCGTGTTTGTGTCAGTGATAGGTCACAAGAGTGTGCAGCATGGGTGAGGCATGGAAAGTGTTATGACGATTTGGGTGATACTTAATTCGACAACTTACCTTAACGCGCAATGTCACGCAGCACGCGGCACCATGCGGAACAGCACATTGTCTCCTGGGACGACTTGTGGATTCGACTGCTAAGATTTTTAGGCACGATTAAGGAGTTCCGAAACAAGTGAATGTGTGTGCATAAGATTAATCAGTGCCCTCGCTGGGCAGCAAAATGTGACTTAGCCAAGACTCCTAGTCCTACCTTCGGTAAATGGGTTCTGCACGGTTGGGGGGTGAGGGGAATCAGAAGGCCAGACCAGGTCAAAGTAGAGGGGAAAACGATTTCCGGGCTCATAAACCAAACTTTTCCCATATTTCCAGACATAGTTATTCATTACCACCAGCACAGTCATAGACGTTTCTAACATATAAAAATCATTCCATCGCCCCTCCTCCCACTCCATGGGAGGGGAAACATTAGATATGCTCTCCGCCATGAAAGGCTCAACCAGTCAGTCAGCGCCAACAAAAACGCAAGCAGGACGGACCTCCAACTCGAACAAAACCGTCCAAGCACCAAAAACAAAATCACCAAACCAAATTTTATAACAAAAAAGAAATCTTATTCAAAAAACAAATATAAACCAACAAGAATCAGCCTGCCACTAGAATACATGATACCAAACGACCTCCACAACTCACAGACTACACTAGGCTCCTAGTAACCTGCGCAGACAACAATAGCACTCCTCGCAACCTCACCACAGATACCATGTCCATCCAGAGAGATAATTCCAGAAACACAAACAACACACTACGATGTTCAAGAAATCGTATTGCAATCAGAAAATGAAATCGGTGTAACACACTGCAAATCCGACTTCGCCACTGATAACAAATTCATACCTCTACCCGAAAGTGATGGCTCAGATGTAAATGTAATGAACAGCGAAACAGATGGACAGGATTACCAACCTGTCCAAGGGTGCAGATGTGCCACATGATGAAGCCTCATAATGATTCATCTGACGATTCGACATCTCATAGAAATCAAGCCAAACATTACAACAATCGTGCTTCTCCTATATATTCGTACAAACAGGCACCCCAATCACGATGCAAGGACAACAATGCCACGAATACCAAAACCAACATCCAACAGTAAACCACACTACGTGAAACTGCACGATCTATTTTCTGCAAGGCCCAAAATTCAGATTAGAATCCGCCAACCTCACAATGCACAAAGCTCTGCTAGAATTCTTAAAAGAATAAGAAGTACAACCATACATTTAAAGTTCTCCTGAAGAGAACACAAAATCACGCATAATCTTGAGAAATATCCCTCAAGGCATTGACATCACAGAGATCATGGAAGACCTTAAGATCCAGGGATTGGGAATCTCGAAGTCAGAACACTTGGAAACCCGAACGTTGAATACTCACCATATTACTGCCTGCCTCTCCTCATAACCTTACCAGACAAATCACAAGGAACAGACCTTTATAAAGAAAAAAACATAATCCATTATATTGTAAAAAACTGAACAATACCATCCAACCGGTCCTAAATTCTGCAAGACATACCAATGCTACAGTCATGTGGCAACATACTACTGGCGCAAAATGGTGTTTAGAAAATGTGCTCAACCCCATGTCACTGACAGTTAACAACTTATGCCTGAGGACAAGCTGACATGCCCAAACTGTGGCGCCAAACATGAAGGAAGAGCAAAAACATGCACTAAAGGACAAGAAAGAGATTAAATACTCCATAGAAGATACCAAACCTACAAATCTACCCCACCACCAGATATGGCCCAAACCTCATGGGACTTTGAAGCCTTCCTTCATCATGAAACAAACGAAATATTTACCATCTCCAACCAGTACCACTCATACAGGGCAATTCCCAACCAAGGACCAACTTACCCCCTAGCTATTAACTCAATCAATTCACACACTCAGAGGAATCTCAAACTTCACTTCCTACATACAAATAAATCCAAACTACAGACCCAGAGATCAATATACACAGAACACCCACAGGCAACCACACCAACAACAATGCGCCGATCACCTTCTACAAGCCTTCTAATACCTTCGGACCCTCATCGTCCCAATCAAACCTTGCCTAAAAAAATTTCACCAAGCTGCAGCTCAAATACTTAAAACAGAATCGCGACAAGACAATCTCCAAATATTACTCACAAGAGTAAGTAAAATTTACAATGTCTAGAACAATAAAAATCATTATCCTGGAATGCTAGGTTCATTGTAAATAAGACAGAAGAACTAACCGACCTTATTATTGAGGATTCTCCTGACATAATTGCCATCACAGAAACACAGCTAACTTCCTGCAATCTACTAATCATCCGGAGGTATAACACCATATCAAAAGACAGGTCTACCAGGCAAGGTGGAGGGGTGGTTCTTCTATTCCGATGTAATATCTGCTACCATATCAGACCCAACTTTTATTCCGACGAAACAGTATCAGTATTAATCAAATTGAACGACCCGCAAGGTTCAGTTACAATAGCTTCAACCTACACCCTACCAGGCAAAGTACTACCGCCATGGCAGACCTTGAAGCCCTCAGAACAACAGACAGAAGACAGACCATTCTAAGGGAATTGAATTCTGTTCAATCCTCATGGAACAGCCTTTACACCAACGCCCAACGAACTCAACTCCTACATTACATAAAAAACAAACCCATCAAGCTGCAAGCGCCAAACTCGTTCACATATCAAACCTCCAATATTAGTCATCAATCCATCATCGAGTACTTCATCGTAACAAATGTCATCACAATAAAGAACATGCATGCCAATTACTCATGTTCCTCTGACCACTTCCCAGTCATTGGTCAGCTGGGCACTTTCCGCCCCTCATCCCCACCACTGCCAAAATTCAATTTCAGAGCTGCCAACTGAGACTAGTTCCAATGCACATTATCCGAATAATTGAACCTAAACCTCCATCTCAATAACCACCACGACATTAACCAACAAATATGCATACATGCATCCGCCATTAAAAATGCTGCTAATTTGACCATCCTAAAAGTTCATTGTAAAAACATCCACCCCACTTTCCCCCCTTACAC
The DNA here is from genome assembly GCA_029891345.1 of Dryococelus australis. Taxonomy (NCBI): domain Eukaryota; kingdom Metazoa; phylum Arthropoda; class Insecta; order Phasmatodea; family Phasmatidae; genus Dryococelus; species Dryococelus australis. The sequence goes on along the minus strand of CM057006.1, from coordinate 82,662,672 downwards.
ACGAAACCTTCAAACTCAAAGTAACATAAACAGAAAAATATGGCAAAGGACTAGGGACCCGTCCTACTAGAACAATACCTCCACCTAAGAACTCTCAGCAGACAAACTAACAAATAATGGCTCTCAGAAGAAGCGGAAAACAAGCTCAAAGCTCTCTCTACCCAAGAAGGCTCAGTCTGTCACCACATCAAAACTCTAAGGCAAGACCATAACTTATCCCTCCTCTTAAAACTGGCAGAAATATATTGGAAACTACACTAGACAAAGCACAAGAACTGGCATGCCATTTCGAACGAACATGCATAAAGCCAACACCCCCTATGCCCTATCCCCTCCAGTGATGGTGAAGTAAATATTGAACCAGTCAACCTCTGCTGTTATTGGACCCTACTCCCGACACCAAATTGGTTACTCTTGGAGAAATCAATTACATTATCAGGAAAATATTAAAGTCTTCAATAATCTCAGGAAACAACAAAACCCCTAATGTCATCCTGATCCACCTTTCACCAAAAGCCACAGTCTACCTTACCAGCATATACAATGCTGCCATTACCTACACATACTTCCCCACAAAATGGATACAAGCAATCATTTTTCCAATGGACAAGCCAAATTAAAGCCCTATCCTTGCTGCATCTTACTGCCGAATCGATCTTTTGCATCCATTATAAAATCTTCGAAAAAATAATTTAGAATCATCGAAACCATCAACAGAGATCAACAGACCCAACTTTAAATTCGGTTTCTACCAGGAACATCTCACCAACCACGCAATCACAAGAATCACTAAGGCCATCTGCACCTGCTTCACAGCAAAAAAGTAAGCTAGAACACTCCTCTTAGATCTCACTCGAACCTATTTACTCAGTTAGTTATGTTGATCTTATTGACTACCTAGCATTCACAAACATCTTCTGGCACATCATTCACCTTTTACACTCATGCCTCTCACACCGCTTCTCCAAGTTCGAGTTGAAAACCAATTATCCACATTTTACCCAGAAAATGTCGGTGTCCCACAAGGCTCTATTCTCAGCCCAATATTACTCGCCCTCTTCATCCTCCACACCTGCTCACCCCCCCCCCCCCGACACCAACATATCTCTCTACACAGATCATACAGCCATCCTAGCCCAGACAGTGACAAACTGAAACTCGCCAGTACACTTTCTTCATCTTTCAACACAATAAGCTCATTCCTCCATCCCAGAGGAATATAATTAAATACAGCCAAAACACAGGCCATATTTTTCACCAAGAGAGAATTAGAAACTCCTCCACCACTACTACACCTAAATAAAATCAAAATATCACGGAAAACCCAAGTAAAATACCTCGGTGTCCTTCTCGATGCCAAAATAAACTTTAATGAGCACATCAATCAGGCTGCAGGAAGAGCCACAGTTGCGATACAATAGCTCACCTCTGTTCCCAGCCCACACAGTCAATACAATAAACCAACCAGGCACTCATATTACCCCTTCTCACATATCCAGCTTCAGACGGGCAACGACAGATGCTACCATCAACAGGCCGATATACATAACTTTTTACAAAGGACTCAAAATCATCACAATTCAACTCCCATGATCCGACCACCTAAACTTACTTAGAATGATCGACATCCCAAGTACCATCAACATTATCCAGCTCATTGTATCCTACTTCATTGACAAACTTCCTCACAGCAAAAATCTTCTGATAATAGAGCTATTATCACCCATTCCAGGACTTACCTCACCATTTCTGTCAGCAGATCACCTAAGGGAATACAATCATGATCTAATGTGACTCACTACAATACCACCAACCGAAAACCACGTGAACGAAGAACCAGAAGACGATGATAACCACGAGGAAGAAGACGACAGTGAGGAGACAGGAGAAGAAGATGAATACAGCACAGAAGACTGAAGCCATGCAAATACGAAAATAATGCAAATCGAAAACCACAACTCCTGAAAAACAATGTCCGTTTTTTTTTACAGATGGACACCCGTTTTTATCAGCTATCAAAGGTAAGAAAAAATAAAAGAAAAATTCTTGAAAGAAAGTATAAAATCCTAATCTGAATAGAATATAGCTCCTTACACATACAAAACAATATTATGTTTTTAACCAAATATTAATCTACTCTAACCAAAAATACATAAATCAAAATGTAACGATGTAAGAAAAAACAACAAATACATATACAAACAGAGGTGGCCATTAAACAAATTAGATAGAATGGCTAAAAAAAATGGGGGAAAAAAGCCTCCTAAAACTAGTTGAAAGGCAGCAAATAAAATATATAAGTGTAATGAAGTTAGTGGGCAGGAAATTCTGGGATTATATTGCGAATATCTAATAGTTGAAACAGCAAGAACACAATCCACGAACCTGGCAACCAGAAAACGACTGCGTGAGGCCCAGAGACATTACAAGCCAGTGAAATACTTCCTATTGTTATGAGCAGCAACAGGAATGCTAGCCTGATTGTGGTAGCACAGACATAATGCGAAGAAGTGGAGCGAAGTCTTGAGCGCTTCTAAACAAACCACGCCAGGCAAGCCGAGTGCGCCAGATATTATGGCTGGAAACATGGCGACCGATGTCTTTGTCGTCGTGACACTGCGTCAACAAGACGTCCAGTGATGGGGACGTGCCGTCCGCCAACATGCGTCTAGTCTTCAGCCTACGGCATCATGGACAAGGTGAAGTCGGACCATAGTAAACTAGCCAGAGTGGCCTTTTATATAAACAAGTAATTTAATAACGAATCACATTAATATCTAACACAATTTAACCAAGTAAGCTTAACGAGAGTTCCTCCGATTTAACGAGTAACTAACATTAGGTAACGAGTAACTAACATTAGGTAACTAGTTATAAAACATATTGTAATTTGAAAGCGTTTTAAATACAGGGACGAGACTGAATATATTTGAGTTCACCTTTGAGTATGTCTTACCTCAACATGTATGTTTACTATAAAATATAATTATACAAATTAAAGCCACACACTTTTAAAAATATAACACTTTGCTCGATGCCGGTCAAGCAGGATGGACCGAGAAGCCACCAAAACATGTTAACCTCCATAACCGGTTTATTCACCAGCTTTCGGCTTCAGATTTAAGATGGGTCTGTGTTATCTAGAAGATAATCTTAAGTTGCTCAATCATGTAGTCAATTTCGTTTTCATATCTAAATTCCCTTTTATATAATTTAATAATGCAATTATTTTAATGGCCAAATTATATATTTCACACAATTGAGGCTAATAAGCACGGGATAGATAAATACTACACAGTTACACACATCAAATGCACCTTTGCCACAATATTTTTGTGTATATAATGCATGTACTTTGAAATACAGTGCTTCAAAAACCCGTTTTTAGCTATGTTGGAGTGTTCTTAGATTGTGGTTATAATGTTCACGACATCTTGAAAGAACTTAAAAGTCCTTGTCTGAAGCTGGACGATGGCGTTGGCCCGCGGGTTTTCTCGGGGATCTACCGTTTCCTCCACGCCAACATTCCGGCAACGCTCCATATTCATTCAATCACCCTCATCGGCCCTCAAGCCTCGCTGTTAAGAGGCGCCCAAATCTCTTCACTCACTCCTCGTCTGAAGGGTGAGTTTTTTCATAGATTGGCTCATCGGACGCACATTTAACTGTTCTGTGAGAAAAAACTGGGTTTTCAAACACTCTGCAAAATAGCACAAGCAGGCTCCCTTAGCACGAACATAGCAAAGTCACATAAATACCAATGAGTACTCAGTAAAGCCAGAAGAATAGAGGCGGGGGTACTGACCTCGGAGCCAGAGACGGTGAGCAGGTGGTGGTGGGTCCAGTTGTCGAGATCTGCATGCAGACTGCCGACACAGACGAGGAACATGAGGCCACAGCCCACAGAGAGGTTCAGAACCAGCCTCAGGGCAGCCGACTGCTGCACATAACACACACACCCACACACACACACATCACAACAGTTCCTCTCCAGCCCAGCAGTGTTCTCAGCTTCCACACTACTACCGCTCTCTGAACTACCGTCCCTCACACACCCATGCTGTCCTCGAGACTACACAAGGGTTCCACGATTCTCCAACGAATTTGCAGAACGTTTGTACAGGATTTGAGAAAATTTCCGGAAAATGCAGGCAATGTTTTAAGGGAATTTCGGGAAAAGGTTAGGTCTTGAAGGAATTTCGTAAATTTCAGAAACATAGAAGGATTTGAGAGAGTCTCGGGAAAATACAACTTTTAGGGGAATCTCGGGAAATCGGAAGGCTTAGAGGTATTTTCGGGAACGAAAATAGTTTTGAAAGAATTTTGAAAAAAAGGTATGGCTTTGAGGCAACATCCCAAAAAAAATGAAGTTTTTATGAACAAGAAAAGGAAATATTTTGAAAGAACTTCGGGAAATAAACAAGTTTTAGACGGAATTTCGACAAAAGGTAAGGTTCGCAGGGAATTTTACGAAGAGGTGAGATTTTAAGAATATTTTGGAAAATAATAGGGAATTAAAAAAAAAAAAAAAAAGAGATTTCAAGGATATTTCCGGAGAAGGGGAGCTTTAGAGAGGTTTTCAGTAAAGGTGAAGATGTTCTGAAGGAATGTATCCTAAACTTAAGGTTCAGAGCGAATTCCGGAAAAAGGAAGGTTTCTGGAGGTTTTTGGGAAAACATAAGCCATTGAGTTAATTTTGAAAACAGACAAAAGGATTTGAAGTCATTTCGGAGAAATGTAAGGTATTGAGGGAATCTCGGAAAATGGCAAAGCTTCGAGGTAATATAAGAACCGACATGTTTTGAGGAAATTTCGTTTGCAGGTAAGGTTATGAAGGAATTTCGGGAAAATGTAAGGCTTTCAGGTAATTTCAAATTATACAAGTTTTTGAGGCTGTTTCGAGGAAAGGATGGGCTTAGATAGATTTTCGGGAAATAAAACAAGTATCAGAGGGAATTTCCAGAAATGGAAAAGTGTAGAGGTATTTTCGTGAAAAAGGTGAGTTTTTAAGGATATTTCGGGAAATTTTAAGGTTTTGAGGGATTTTTCAAAAAAGATAACATTTCGGCGATATTACAGAAAAAAAAGTTAAGTTGTAAGCAATTTTCTGGGAAAGGTAAGGATTCCGAGCGAATTTCGGGAAAGAGGGAAGAATCCATAAGGCATTTCGGGAAAAGTTAAGGTTTAGAGGTAATTTCGGGAAAATGTGAGGTTTTTAGGATATTTCATTAAATGTAGGCAAGGTTTGAAGGAATTTCAGGAGAAGGTAAGGTTTCGAGGATATTTTAGGGAAAGGTTACATTTTGAGGGTAATTCGGGTAAAGGTGAGAATTTAAAATGAATTTCTGAAAAACAGAATGCTTTAACAGATTTTCGGAAAAAAGATAAGATTCACAAGGAATTTCGGGAAAAAGTAATGCTTTGAAGGAATTTCAGGAAAATGTAAGGTTCTGAGGAAATAATGTTTGAAGGTAAATTTTTGAGGTAAGTTGTGTAATGTTTTGAAAACTTGAACCAGAAATAAGTTAACACCCAGCCAAGAGGCAGTCATAAGATTTCAAGGTTGTTTTCTGACATCGTACTCTACGAAGACAGATGTATGATGGTGAACGAAACCAAATTTAGTTCACGACTGTTATTTACCCGAACTCTGTTTTTCTCTCTAGTGGAATAAACCACGCATAATTATTTTAGAGTAATATTCCGGACTCGGCCGAATTCGGCCTGTTGTCAACACATAGTGAACATGGTGGTAAGTCGTATAGAAAATAAGCGTTTAAGATGCTGGTCACCCAAAATATTTCTGATTTGGGCATTTTAGCATTTTAGAATAACAAATCTAGTTTTTTTTGGGGCGTGCAAATAATAAAAGCTAACTCATTTACCGAAATGAGATAATTCACATTGAAATACGATAGCCTGAGTAACTTTAAGAAATACTTAAAATCACAATGTGAAATGTCTATGCGATTTTTTAAAAATTTGTAGCCGTCTATGAGACTTTCTTACGTAGATTTAGATAAGCGTAACTTAAAATGAAACAAGACACGATAGTTCAGTCTTCAGCCGCGTTAAATTTGCTGTAAATATTTTCATGTATTTGATTTGCATGTTCGAAAAACACTAAACTCGAAATTTTGAAATGTCGCGATGCCAAAATTATGCCCTCTAAAAACTTGTTATGCAAGATAAGAGTTCTTACAAGTGATGTCTACATGTTGAGCGATATTTCGTGCAAATATAAAACAATGATTTATCTCTTTGCGACCAGCAGCGCATTTGGGTGAGGTAAAGTTATGAATGTGGACCCCAGTGTAGACATGACTAAATGCTAATTTTAATTGGATTGAAAATTGCATAGCGCTGTCTATTGACGACTGGCTATACTAGAAAACTAAAGACTTACGCAAAGCTGGCCATTGTTATTGTTTTAGTGGTAAAATATGCAAATATTCAGCAAATTGCTGCGTCTGGCCACAGTAAGGGTTGCCAAGCAATGAGCCGATAAAAGGCGCAGGGCGACCTCGGCCAGCCGAGCCGCTGTTGTGGAAAGCAAATCCCGGGGGAATGAGCGTGAGGTCGGGACGACTGTATATAAGCCCGGGGGAATGGCAGCTCTGGTCGCCATCTTGCCTGCGACGCCAGAGGCCCTTGCCCGTGGACCACCTGCCGTAGCCCTGCTTCAAAGCCCCGCGAGCCCGCTGTTGAGAGAGCCTCCTCCTTGACGTCGCTACAATACGGGTAAATATACTCCCTGGTAGCGCGACTAAGGCACGAAAGACTTAGGGACACGCGAAGGTTAAATTAAGCTCCCTCGGAGCAGGGTAATTGCCTCTTTACGTAGTTAACTGTATTAATATGATAAGGCATCAGCGCCTCCTAGTCTGAACATCTGAGCAGAGGAAATAGACCTGAGTGCTCTTTCCATCTATCTACCTGAATCCCCTTAGTTAACGTGTGACCTGCTCCCCTCAGGACAGGCCACAGCAAAATGCTTTTTGTCCACACATTTATCTGCTGCACATTTTAAGTCGACTTAGTAACATGGAACCAAGTTAAGAAAGATTCTTCAAAATGGTGTATTTTTTTTTTTTTTTTGTTTTGCTTTCAATCCCTGTTTATTCTTAATAGCAATTTAAGAGTAAACTTTCGATCCCAATTCTACAATTCAGTCCACCTTAACGGCTGGACTGAATTACCTTACTCCAATTCTCCTTCAATCCAATCCGGGTGTGTATAAAGTATATTTTCAGGATTCTACAGTCTACACTGAGTTCATTTCAGATTGAAATATTATTCATAGTGAGGAAAATAATGTAGTGATATTGAACAATAAAATATTCAGAAGTTGGGTCGCCAACGTTCCTTAGAATAAAGAGACAGTGTGAGGTGTGCATGGTAAAAAAAAAAAAAAAACTCAGCGTTAAGCTTAAGTTATATAAAAAATTACAAGCTGAAACAAACAGAGCTTGTGCTAACTGAAGGGGAGAGCCTACTTTAAAAAATGATGAGAAATTTGTGCAGTTCAGGCATAAATTTTCCAAAGTAAGGATCATGAAAATATTTACTTACTACATATAACCAAGACTACAAAAAATAAAATGCTTCAAGAACATCTACAAACAGACGATACTAATGAAATTTGCTCCCAAAATAATGCGACTGTGCATAGCCCTGGAAATTGTATAAACGAGTACACTTTTGTAACATCGATCAACCCTCCTCGTACGCTACAGCAATTTGAACAGTGTGATTCGATAGCTGCTGGGTGATTCAACATTGTAGTAAGTATGTTACTAGATATTGTTGCAGTTTTGAACTAATGGTGCTGATCGTTCTTGCAGTTAAAAGTTTTTCTTAAAACAAATGCTGATAAAAATATCACATTATTTAAGGCACATCTGCTCAGAGCTATTAAAGTAAAGTGTAAACAGTACTGGGCACAGCAGTTTAAGCATATATACACACAAACACACACATATACATATATATATATATTACACCCTGTAAATTTATACTAAAGATACATATTTGGTACAACTTCCCAAACTTCATTTTTCTGCCTAATTTTTAACCATATACGAAAAATAGTTGTGAATAAATAAACAATGCTTTTCGTCATAAAAGTATACACCACAATTATTTTACGAATGTTTACTACTCCAGTGGCCTTGTAAAATCATACGTTGGCGTAAGGTTGTTTACCTAAGTTCCAGTTCATAATTTTGTTACACATTTTCGCCGATATGCCATATGTAAATAGTCGTGAATATTATTAAGTGAATTAAAATTAAAATGTATAAAATTCGTTCTCTACCGAGTTCATTGTAGTCAACAATAGTAGGGCACATATAATTTACTAGGTGTGAAAACAAAAACCAGTGTTTTCTTGGTATGGCTTCATTAACATTTAAAAAAACTGATGATGGCAGTATTTTAATAAATTAATAGATATAATGAGAAAATTTACAAGTCTGTATACGGGATTAGAATATTTCAAGACAGATTTAAAGTTACATAATTTTTACATGTATAGGAATAATAGTATAATAACTTTTTAAGAAATATCTTACAAGTAGAATAAGTTTTCTATCAAATATTTAGAATATTTATGTACTCTAGTCGGAACGCTGAGATTACAATTCAGAACTTATTTGTTTGGAAATACGTGGAGCACACAATCTCACTAAATACAGAGGTGTTATTATATAATTTTTATTCCTATAAATTTTATTTCTTCTTGCAGGTTCACCACTGAACTCAAACGTTGTGTTAACTTCACCTAATGAGCAGTCTGTTGAGGAGCACAATGAGCTCAGAGTGTAGGGCGCCTGTACTGTCGTATAGACAGTGCCGCTACGGCACATATGTAAGAGTGAAGGGCGACAAGTGATGGGAAACGTGTCTGGTACAGAATGTACTTACAGTGGGGTGTGAAGCAGGGCTGTGAAAAGAAGGAACTAGAGACGAGGAGTATTTTCAATACCTGTTATCAGCAACAGGTATTGGGCGAGAATAAGTCGATACCTGTTCCTAGTTTCTGGAGATACCTGTTACCATCCCTGCCTGTTACTGAAGCAGGAATAATCACACGTACTCGCTTGTTACTCAACACTCGCACGATATAATTTCGTACCTGTTCCTACCGTCTGATGATATTAGAATCCAATACTGAAAACCAATAATATTTACGGGCGAGAATAGTGTAAAATGTTTGCTTAACATCATTTTATTTACCCACTCACTTTCACAAACGCGACCGGAAAGATCAGGCCAGTACTAGGCTTATAACAGGTATTCGAGAACAAGGTGATATAGTGGGACAACGCAACCTAGCACACTGCTTACCCATAAAAGGTATTCTCAATAACAGGCATTAGCAAAAGGTATCGACAGGGAAGAGGAACAGTTACGGGTGGTTCCTGCTCATGTGTAGAAGGAACTGACCTCGAGGCCGAGAGTGACGAGCAGGGAAGTGACGAGGGTGACAGCGACTGCCAGCAGGTCGGGCGAGGAGCTCCGAGCTGGCAGTCCCACGTGACGAGCCACCCAGCCGCCATACCTGCCACCGCTCACATAGTCCATGGTGGCGCTAAGTGTGCGAGCACAGGCCGCCAGTGCCGCTCCGTGACCAAGCAGTTGAGCCCAGGTGCCCAGGAAGGAGGCCAGGTCCCCATGCCGGCGCTTGCCCTCCCGGCCCGCTGGGCTGCACACAGCTGGAACACATCACACGACCTCAGCAACGACCTGCTGGGCTGCACACAGCTGGAACACATCACACGACCTCAGCAACGACCTGCTGGGCTGCACACAGCTGCAACACATCACACGACCTCTGCAATGACCAGTAACACCACCTGTACAACACTAGGGTTACATCGAGCAATGCTCTGCACTGTAAAAAATAATGGTAAAATGATCTGACAAGTGTAGGCTAATATTCGCGAACTTGTGTGGGAAACATAGCTTCCCTTACACGTAAGGTAAAATTGCCTCACTCTGGAGTAAAATCCACGTACATGGTAGTGAAAAATCCCATACATGGATGGGAAAATTACCTTACGACGGGTGGATCACCTAGTCGATTGGTAACTATTTGATTATTGTATAGTATATATTTTCCTCTTTGAAATTAATTTTTATTGTATAGTCATATAAGCTGCCCAACATAATGCTTTATATGTACGGTATAATTACCGCACTTTGGAGTAAAATTCACGTACACAGCGGTGGAAAACCCCAGAAATGGATAGAAAAATTACATTATGACGCGTGCATTTCTTCAGCATTGTCTCAACAGTTAAGTGGGAGTATGGGCGGAAGGAACAATCCTTAATACACAAATATTCACTCGTACTGCCATGTTTTCGTCGTGGTGTAATGGATAGTGCATAGGCCCATCATGATAGAGGTCCTATGTTCGAGCCCAACCACCAGTAACTGTCAAGGATTTTGGGCGAGTACACAAGCTGCAACCTAGAAACACTTGAGGCACAACCATTCGAAGTAACACGCAGAAAGACACGGTTTATCTATCACTGCAGAACTGTTCAGCACTCCCAGTAGGGTATTTAATATCAAACAACACCATAGTACACTGCTCTAACACTGATTAATACTTCCAATACAGCAGAACAGTTATGATGTTAAATATTTCCAGCACACATTTTCTTCACCGAGTATCACCCCGTGTATTCTGCTGCGACTTTGATTTTACTCCCGATACGCTACTCTAACATCGAGATAAACTCTCATTTCAGTATTGCAACAGCCCCTTCCAAACATCTTGGTCCTAAAAACAAATGCGTACCCTGGAAATATTTCCAATAACGGAGAACATAATATAAATATATATGGGGATGAGGTCTCATATTGGTAGCGTTGCTAAAGTAGCGGTAAAACATTAAATTATTTATTTGTGTTTATGTCATAAATCGATGAAGCAGTTTCATATATAGTATAATAATACAAGAGTCAGTACGCAGTGACACCCGGAACTGGCACGAGCTGGTCAGAGTTCTGACATCACTCAGTCGCAATGTTAGATAAGGATAAACTTGACCTTGATATCACGCCCGCTAACTTAAACTCGTTCACATGACCTTGAATGACTGCACCATAAAGATACCAGAAATTGGCCAAAATCGCAAAAAAATTACTCTAAAACAATGTTTAAAAAATTTATAGTAATGTCTAAACTATCTAAAAGTTAAGACTTTACAAAAAATAAACAATAATAGAAAAATTAATACGAAAAACATTGAAATAACTACACATAGGAGGTCCGGGGTTATAAACAAATATGGTGGAGCACACATCCACCTGGCACAAAACCAGCATGCAACTAACCCCAACCACTATTTTTTCATCACACTCCTCCCTCACCAACACATATCTCGACTTATAAGTCGAGTCACATATACCCTATCAAACCCCACCACACATTTTTGTTGTCGTCCCTCGTATTTTTCGCGTTCAGTATTTAAGTTATTTTGCGTTCAGCTATTCCATTACAGCATGTCGCAGGGTGTTATCAGGCGTGCTCTAAATACACATATATCTCCCTGCGAAAATAAATAATTCTGCTCGAATTTGGAATATTGTTTTGGCCATACAACCTCTGGAGGAATATGTAACATCATAAATTACAGTACTGGAACTTCATATATTTTTAAAAATATGTATATCAAACATCGATCTCAGTTGCAAAAGCTACACATCTACACCAGTGCTGATACTGTGAATATTAGTTTAATGCGCTCGAAAATACGAAAATATTGGTTGTGTGCAGAGTACATATCGTGGCTCACATAGGTGTTACAAATATTTTGTTTTTCACAAATAAAGAAGACACATGCAGGTTCTTTATTTAATGAAACTGTGATTCAGCACTATTCACAGCAGTAAATCGAGATAAAATTCCATCAACACGCGAACGACCATTACTCCCCCCTAGAATTGTAGCAAGTTCTGGGATGAACAATGAAAACAACTGTATTGCATTACAATGTAAACCGATATGATGTTCATGATGAAAGCGGGCCGTCGAAGGATATTCGCACATTTTAACCTCAAATTGGGAAAAATTCGCTGTTACTTCTCCACATGACATGACCAATAAACTATAGTTTATGTATTGAACACAGCTTTAATTGCAAACCCGACCATACTTAAGGAAAGGCGGATAATCGAAGAAAGAATACAGGTATGTATGAATGCAGAGATATCGAAAAACTGTAAGATCCCATATAGGATTAATATTTCATAAGGAAGATGCTTCGGAGCAAATATTAACGAAAAATATACCACTGAGTGCTTTCGAAAGAAATTAGCTTGCCCACTCGACATAAATTTACTTTTGATTGAAGCTGGAAAAATTCGAATGTACGGTACGGATGTATTATGCAGCTTTATTTAAATACGCATGGCTTGGAAAACTCAAAACGGAGTAAACACCGCCTTTCTTTTCTACGGCATGTGATATGCACAGTAGGGCATACTGTGCATTCCCTCGCCATGGCATGGATGCTCATAATTTATATTATTTGCTCCCAAACTTACTATCGGTTCATTTTAAAACATAAGCAGCTGAAAAAAAAAACTTCTATACGTTTACCATACGTGCAGGGATAAAACTACATGCCAGAGACCGAATATAAAACTCTTTATTCGCACAAATAATTTACATTTCGAAATTTCTGAAAGGAGAAAAATATCAATTGCGATGTGATGCTAGTGAAAAGATACACTCTCGTCAAGTATAAAATTAAAAAAAAAAAAAAATTGACAAACAAACGTACTGAAATTCCGTAAGTGTTTGAGTTATCCATTATGAAGTATACCTGAGTCGCAGTTGACGGATATCCTCCCGACCGCCTTTCTGCACTTCCACCACACTCTTTCGTGATTTTAACATTATGAGTATTGAGATGTTAACACACGTGTGCGATATCTACTCCAGCAGAGGGCGTAAACAGTTTTCATTTTTTATATAAAAAAAAAACCTGAACGGAAACACTGTTATTCCCGAGATGCAAGTCTCCTGTACAGAGTTATAACACTACACGAACTCCAGTAGGAATATCAGCAGCGGGAGGCCACGGGCTTTAGATAAAAATCAAAGATGGTGGCGATGCACTTCCGGTGAAAGTGCATTTTCAGGGTAAGTGCACTTTTGGAAGTGCATTTCCTGTGCAAGTGCCCTTCCAGAAGTGCATTTCCGGTGCAGTTGCACTTTTGGTGCATGTGTAAATGTAATTACAATAGCACGTGTACATCCCCCAACCCCCCAAACTCTCTACCCCCTCCCCCAACCCACTGTGTGTGTCCGAGATTCGAAGGGTTGTTCTGGCGGGCGTCGTGGACCCGGTGGCCACCAAGCTGGGTGTTGCAGCGACCGGTGCTTGGTTAGGAAGGTTACTTATATATTTTATTTGTGCAATTAGCAACTGCCTAATGAGAGTACGTAAGTACATATGTTGACTGGTCGGGAGCTGGAAGCAAATGAGCTCTGATGAGTTTGGCTGCTGCAGAAATCTTGTCTGTTCGCGGGGCGAGGGGAGGAATTGAATCGTGCATTGAATAAATAATTATTAAATCATGTACTTGTGTATGCAGGAATGAATTACTTAGTACATGAGCAGAGAGAGCAAAGAACTCATATTATCAGGTCGGGGAATGGAAGCAGACTGAAGAGGTTGGCAGGGTGATGGAGTCGGCTTCTGCACTCAGCAGGAGGTTCCATCCTACTCCTCTTCCCAATCCACATGCAGCAATGATTTATTGAATTATGCATTGTTAAATATCGCAATAAACCATTACTAGATACCAAATCTCCGTACACATCCGCCCACCATCACAGCCAGTTCTCAAATACCCGACTTTAGATAATATGTAATACAAATACTTCTGCCGGCCGATGGCCATATTGGAATGTGTTTAATATATAAAAACTGGGGAATTTATTTACAAAATTGTCAGTTTATGTTGTCCAGGTCAGTTCGCGTGCACGATATGCGTTCACAGTGTGACACATTCTGTTTATATCGCTTCTGGTTATTAATTATTGAAATTAATGTAAAATACATTATTTAATTAATATAACACCATTGTGTCCGGTCTACTTCGAGTCCGCGTGCTACGATAGATGCTGATATAATTTCACATTTAGTTAGTGATGAACCCATTTAATTAAATTATTTAACTGCATTATTTAATCGCACAATTGTGTTCTTAGCGAGAGACTATGCATGCAGATGTGTATACAGCAATAGATTAATTGATTGAGCAATATCTCATTTACATTTTAGGCGAATGGATTTATTTATTTATTTGTGCAAGTACAATTATTACATAAAAATTAATAATTAATACGCACATACATAATTACTCTTTTGCAGGTGTCGAGAGACGAATTAAAATCAAGATTCACCTGCAATTTACACACATCTCTTTCTATTTTAAGCCGTGCCAATAGATAGCATTTCTGTCAGATGCATGCAGCGCACACACTCCCACCCCCAGCACGCGCAAGCCTTAATGTGTCCGAGCTCGTTCAGACCAGCAAATGAGGTCAGTGTCCTCAATAGCCAACGGCCAGGGGAAGGCGGTGATTGCGTCTCCAGGGAATGCGTGAGATGTTAAACGACCCGGCCCCACCCGGACAACTCTTCATATATATATATATATATATATATATATATATATATATATATATATATATATCCACCCGGACAACTCTTCATATATATATATATATATATATATATATATATATATATATATATATATATATATATATATCCACCCGGACAACTCTTCATATATATATATATATATATATATATATATATATCCACCCGGACAACTCTTCATATATATATATATATATATATATATATATCCCCCCTCTCTAACCGATGGTTTGTCACGCAGACACATCTCTAGCAAAAATAAATTTATGATAAAAAAAAGTCTGATGATTTTACCTAGCATAATTTATAATAAAAATAATTACTATATTTCAAATATTTAAAATTTCTAGGAATTGTGTGTTCAGCATTTAATTTTTACAATTTCTCAAATATTGTGCAAGGATAATGAAAAAAGATCAATGCTTACAACGTGACTGTAGTAAAGATCGACGAGACTAACAGGTGTTTATATATAATGTGGAAAATTTTATATTAAAAAATAATTTACTAATATAAATTTTAAATCCAAACAGACTCGGTTCACGCAAACAACAGTTAATGTTGTTATTACTTGAATGTATTTTAGTGTATCTAGGTGAAAACACATTTAATGGGACCGCAAGGCAAAGGATGCTTGCAGTGTTAATGAATACATCGTACCACCCGATCAAGCCAAACCGAACTCTGTTTTAATATTCGACGATGTCGCCTGCGAGATGCAAACGTGCATGTAGGAGTATATTTGAATGGGTAGGCATGTAACAGTTAATTCGTTTTATCTTTGTGAAATACACTCTCGCATACCGAGTCAGTTGCTACGCGACAGTTCAAATGTGATTGTTTTGATTCGCATGGATGACTTAAATCTACGCCATTATTTTTCGGATCATGCGAAGAGTTTTATGCCTTTTGGGAAATCAAAGGCCGTTTGTGCGAGCTCTGGCGCAGACCTCGCGGCTTTCTCTCGGCCATCAAATATTTTTCCATAGTTAAAGTGATGTAGCGCTGCGGTTTAGATCAGTTCGTTACAATACAGTTATATGAGCTGAGCTATGTCATTTAGAAATTTGGACACCATGAAGCCATTGACAAAGTAATTAAAACCATTGCTAACATGAAACACAACATTGGCTCGAAATTATGTCGGCTGCTGAAAGTTTGGTAGGCTCCATCTCCGCTAAATTAATCACAGTCGCACAGACGTTAAATATTTTCTGAAAAAGAAACTCTAAATGTGAAAAATCAACCCAATAGGAAAATTGAACTGACGACCCTCGCCTACACAAGCAGCCTCGAACTCACGACCCACGCCTACATAATCTACTGTACATAAACCTGCGGCACCGAACACCAAATTTACACCGACCTAAATCCAATATTTAACTATGCAATGTGCATGTGTTTAAGACCAATCTGCTCACATTCAGATTCTGTGTGCATACATAGATAGTACATATATTATATATTCATATGAAATGAATAACTATAAAGAGTCGAAATTTGGTCATGATGGGAAAAATAACGTCCTTGTAATTTCTGACGAAATCGAAAATGTATTGAACTCGAAACTCTCACAAATGGAGAACGCAATTATGGCCAAAATAATCACTGCTCTGGCCAACATGACTTATAACCACACGATGTGGGAGCACTATGCACATACAGATAATGCAAAACATAAGAATTGGGAGCATATTTGTAATAAGCTGGGCGAGTATTGGCACAAAGCCACATACAAATACGTAGTGCGGGGACTCGAACCTGCATTATAACATATATAACCACCTAATTGTTGGGTTTAGAAGCACAATACGATGGCGAAAGTTATGGTGCGAAATATTTATCTTCTCATTGAGCCCGTCTGGATTAACAAACTACATTAGTGGAAGCACTCAAACCCATTACGTCGAGATTCAACAATTTACAACAAACTGCCGTCCTTACTGAAGTGAAGTGAAGAACTCAGGACCAAGAGAAAGCGAAGAACTGTCAGAGAACGAACAAGATGAAGATGACGGCGTGTTATTGCATATTCTATGGTAATTATCTACTTGGAAATATAATATGCCTTTCTTTCTTTCGGAAAGTAGGCTAAAAAGGAGACATTTAAGTTACCAATTGCAAGCATTATTATCTAACTTTGTTCACTACTCAGCCTAATAAGAGAACTTATGGAGCGCACAGACGAAATAGGAAGTAGTTATAAACAATGTTTTTCCCCACCCAAATACATAATACAAGTTGGTGAAGACGTTATACGAGCCGCACAAGGATTTACAAATTACTTTTTTAAACACGATCCTGCCAAATATTTGCGTAAGTCATTAGGCCAGTAGGTATAGTCGGCTGCCCAATGTTGCGAGTGCACTTGTGGAAGACAACGATTCTACCAGTAATGAGTACGAGGAAGAATCTCACTCGAAATTTAGCATTTTTTTCAGATTTGTCTTCAGATGTTGGAATTTCCGCCAGATATGGTGTGTAAATGAAGAAAATAGAAGGTGGCAGAAAACCAGAATATGTTGATTGGAATGATGTTAACGAGTTCGTGCAAATATGATATCTGCTTCTTGTTTCTCAACTAGCGAGAAATAATTACCACACGAACGAAATTACTAATATTCTAGAAGAATTACTTGAGTATGCGGATACTGTTGGCGTCAAACGTTGTGAGGGCTAGACCCCCCCTAGTCCTAGTTCACCCCCCACTCAACGCGTCTATCGCTGACATTTTATAACATAGTGTGTTGCGCGCCCGCGTAGGGCACTAGATGTTCTGGGTTTAAGTCCCGGACAAAGCGTGGATGCACTAATTTTCTTATCTACACGTCTTTAAACATTGTATTGTATGGATACGAAATTATTACAATGGCGAGTGGGAATAACATTAATATCATATTCAGTACTAGAAATCAATAAGTCTTATTTTTGATCAGTTTGGAAAAATATTTTATTTAGTATCAAGTACTACCAACAAAAAGTAATTTAATATAAATAAAGTAGTTTCACTGTAATCTCGTAATTTTATTTAAACTACGCATTAATATTAAAAACCAGTAAGCGAGACAATTGTGTGAAAATATGGTTTGCAGGAGTTGATGATACAATCGAAAGACATGATGTCGTTACGAAGTTATCTTATTTGTTCGCCAGAGTTAGTAGAGTATTCCCGAAAAGCGGAATTCAAAATAGTCTACATATAATTAAAATCTTTAAGTCTCCAAAACCTAACTGAGTTAAAGTTTTAAGCAATCTTACTGTATGCAATTTGTTTATTTTGTCTTGAATATTTACTGGCGCAGTTAACTAAATGTTTGCCTTTTCTACCATTGAAGTACAGCAAATATGCATACATTTCAATACACAAATACATAAACCGTTGTAATTATATCTTAAATATATGTACAAGCTAATTGGTAATGAGAACTGACTGACTATAAAGTATTATGACACACGATGATTAATTGATTGATCAATACGTTTGGACGAATCTTAGAATAAGATGTCTTCAGAGCCAATGTGGCGTGGAAGAATTGAGACGGACATGGAGCAGCGCCTGAACGAAATGTTGGGGGGAACGGGAAACCCCCTGAGATAACCCACCAACCACGATTGCCACATGGAAAGATCCCGGTTTACATAGCCAGGAACTGAACCCGGATCGCAGTGGTGGCTGGCGAACGCCCTGGCTCTGCCTCAACCGCGGCCCTCGACATGCTGTGATAACATTTGTTCACTAATATATTTTTTTTTTTCAAGAAGTAGCTTCCAGAAGTTAAACCAATGTAAATAATTAAATAACATGAATAGTTAACAACACTAATTTACAAGTGTTATACTAGAAATCTTGAAAATTACTCACCATAGATTGAATATACAAAGGACGATGAATAAAAATTAAGGAATTATTAGGCTCCAAAACACAAAATTTAAAAATTGCAGTGACATAATCAGTTAACAACCATCAGAGTAATTAACAATTGAACACAGTTTGATAATATATTTTTAGGATATTATAATAACACTTAACAATAAACGACTAAAGACTATGATGTGACAAATAAGCATAAATAATAAAAAATACTCTGGTACGCGTATTCAGTTGTAACCAATTATTACTGAACGAGATGTGAGCCTATAATATTACGGTACACAGTGACTATGAGAATAATCAGTGATACCAAAATCGTGGTGTGGGGAACAAAAAGAAAAAATAAGGAAAAATATACTGAAATTTTTAGCTTAAATTTCTTTATTTACACGTATTTAGAATTAAAGCTATTAATTGGTCACATGACACCATGTAAAATTCATGATTCCAGTTGCTGCGGAAAAAAAGGATTTATGTAATAGTATAAATAAAAATTAAAAAAGGAAAAAAAAAAAATGTATGGAATAGTTTAGGTACAAATAAAAGTGGATAGCAATTTTACAAACAGATAACACGGATATGTCTAAACATAGAATTGTTAACAATGTTTATTCAATGTTGTTGGGGAAGCTCACAGAAAAGTAAAACTATTCCTAGCTCACTAATTAAAAAGTGATTAAGCAAAACACATAAATGACACTGTAGAGTACATATATCAGAAAGATATAATCTAGTTTTAATATTTACAATGGCTGAGCTAAGCAAGAGCTGTCACTATCACATTCACTAGAAATTTCTTGTCATGATGTGAAATTTTTTTTCGGTTTCATCATCTGTGCCGTCACTATACAGTTTGATAAAGAATTCATCTACTGCTAACTCCATGAGGCAGTCGTTCTTTCAGTACTCTTCTTCAGTTCCTTCAACGTGTCTGCAATATTCCACCCAGTCTTCTTTTACTACTGCTTCTACGGTTTCTGTTGGTAGCCTCTGTAATACTTGCAGTGATAAATCTCCAGTCGTGTTGTGAGCTCATGTATGACGTGTAATCTTAGCCCAGGCTAGTTCAATGGTATATAAGGGGGCAATCTACGTACAGTATGGTCATGTTGCTGGAATACTCTGTCAACAGCGAACACTTTCTCTCTTGGTCGATGGTTTTCAAGCACTTCAATGAGAGTAGCATTTCTCACTGTTTCGTCGCAAGAGATCGCTTTTCCCTGTAGCCACGCTACTGCGCCAAATTTACAATTTTTAAATAAAATCTGTCGAATTGTTTGTTTGACTGAAAATAATACTTGCATATTACTGAAAAGTCACGGATGACTATTTACTATCGGTGCAATATTTTAAACGCATACCAGTTCAGCAAAGAAAATAAACCTTCACTTTGATGATATTACGTGAGGTATTTGTCTTCATCTGTCAAAGTGACTAAAATTAACAGAAATCCATCACATTGCAGATGTAATAAGGGCTCCGACTGGCTGGCGCATGAAGTGCATTACAAGGGTTTGGTACAAAATACATGATTCCAAAACAGCTGGAAATTTTGTAATGGCGTTCAAACACCATGTTTTCATTCAAACTCCAAGAATGTTTTTTTGATGTAAGAATGGCTAAAACGGGTGCTTTCAGAAACAGTTTCAGCCATAGATTTTTTATACGAAGACTTAAGAGTTGTCTTGAGAAACATATCGCACTTCTTTCTTTTTTAGTGTTCCTTTAAAATATAAATAGGTTCACTGCGGAAAGTCATGTGTAGGCGAGTCGCTGGCAGAGAGACAGCATGCAAGTTGAGCGCCTTGTGGGTACAGGTGACGAATCTATTGAGGAGTGAGCAAGAGTTACCTTAGAGTCCACCAGTCTTGAGGACTCGATTGCACGAAATAATTGCAGGTATTCGGGACCCTTAATAGAATATACGGTGAACAGTGTAAGCATTGTGTTCTTACCTTCGCTTTCCTGGAGTTGTTTGAGGCTCGCTAGGTCTCTCTCTCTATCTCTCTCTCAATAGACGCCGTACTTACTCCCGTGTACTTTGCAGCTCTCTCTCTGTAGCTTTGTTGATAGGAACCAACAAATATGTATTCCTTGCCTCTCCATCACAAGCTTCTATAAAACTCCTGATGACTTATCTTTCCTTGCTGTGTATAACTTGTTCATACCTCTTGGGCCACGTGCTACTCGCCATTGTTTACAGTCCGTCACTACTGCGAGGAACGAGGGGTAATGTTTTTTGTACGGCAGGTAGCATGGCGCGGAGGTGTGGCCACTTTCTTCCTAAACCCCTAACCCCCTTGACTAGGGGCCTTTCTCACCCCCGCGTTTAGAGCCATCACGAGTCTTGGCGACAACAGTACATGTAATATTATTGACGCATGCACAAATAAAGGGCTAGCTTTACAAGCCGGTTAGACATAATCATCCCAGCCATAATGTGAGAATGTTTCGCTTATGTGATTTTCATCAAGCGGACGTGGTATAAATGAGTCCGTATTCCTGCACGAATAAATCTTTTAAATACCTGTTAACAGTTGTTCACTCTTATAGTACGTATGCTTGGTGCATGCCCGTTAAGAATAAATGAACCAAGCATCTAACTGGTGCAATGAAACTTGTTCTACGAGGTAAAGGACCTCCCAGTAATTTACTAACAAACACCGGCAGAGAATGCTACATTCACAAATCCCATGCCTTGATGAAGGAAATTCGATTCGAACATTACTCTACACGCGGCATGAAGACTATAAATGTCGAAAGATTTAACCACACTCTTATAAGTGGAAAACATTCACTGCACTTGTGTCTACCTATAATGATGAAATTCAGAGCACTTCCTGCTGATAGGTATGCTCCCTGTGGAGTTACCAAACAATTCACTATTGCAAACTGTATAAAATAACGAGAAATATATTGCGCAAACATATACTGGAAGCACATATGGGATATTATGTTTGTATCTCGCGATATTAAGGAACATTTCAGAATAGTTTCAAGCCTGGTTGGACCAATAAAATGTTTGAAGTAATAAAAATCCATCATTACGAACCGAGAATGTACTGCCTTGAAGATATGAATTCACTCTCCATTCGCTGGCGATTCTACGCACAATAAATCCTAGTTACAAATGTTCCTAATACATTTCTTGTAGAAAAATTAATTAATAAAAATCAAATAAATTATTGGTTCGTTGGATAGGATTACCTAACTCCAAATACTATTGGGTGGATAAGAATTACATTCTGGATAAATAAATTTGTCTTTTCATCAGGCCCTACAACGATCGAAAATAAATGAGTGGTGTGGTTTACTATTTAATTGTGTATTTGCTATTTTATATATTAATTATTTAAATTATATTTATTTTTGGTATTATTTATTACTCTTACGAATTTTATTTCTCCCTGCAAAAAATGTAGCGTGCTGTGACAAATGAGGCAAAAAAATTTCTATCAGGCATGCAGTGAAAATTCTTTCTCCGCTCTCTCCCTACTGTAATAGCATATGCAGGTGGATACGATCATGCATACATTGTTCACGGCAAAATGAGCACTTTTGAAAGGCCTGCTTAAGATCTACTTTTATGCACGTTGTGTACTCTTCCGCTTTATGTAAAATTAACATTACCATGGGCCTCATCACTTTATTCATGCGTCTGTCAAGTAAAACTGTGAAATTATTATAAATAGTAAACATTTTATAAATTTGCTAATTTTTCACACTGGGGAGATAAAAAACAGAAAGCGTAAGAAATAATTTAAATTATCACAAATGTTTTCCTAACACTTTTTGTTTGACGTTAAGATATGGAACTACTTTCCATCCATCGTTACCAACTTTAACGAGCGCATGTCACTCAGTGAGCCCGTTAAAATGCATGCAGGCAGGGGCAGTGACATTTTTCTAAGGCTGATTTCAAAAGCGCTCACTTTATCGTGAAATAGCCTTAGAAATGTTCTACCCATGAACTAGTGACCACGGGGTACGGGACAGTTTGTTTGTGGAATGCGAATATTTGTTTGTACTTGTCCGAAGTTCTGCTGGAAGGACAACTGTCCTGAAGACAGTAATCTTCGTCCAGAATAAGGGACAAGCTCCATAGACTATCACTACCTGTCATTTTAGTAAACTCTCAACCCCCCCCCCCCCCCCCACCGTTCTTATGAGAAGCATCTGCATTCAAGAGTCGACGCCGTGTAGCTGGGTGTAGAATATAATGAGTTGATATGAATCAGTAAATGAGGACAAGCCAAACGAGCGGCTGCGACGCGAAGGTATCCAGACCAGGCGAAGAATCCAAAACTCATTACAGTAATAGTAGTTTCTATAACATATCAGGGAAGCGCCATCAGATCTCCCCTCCCTGTGGGGTGGTATTCTGGGTCAATTATGCCACCAGAGACTGTATAATACTTGGCAACACTTCGTACAGGGGCCAGTCTATCAGTTAGTCCGCCGGTCTGTCAATGAGTTTGTCTGACGACCCACGCCGAGGTGAAGATCTCAAGATGCAGCTTGGCGTACCGCTCGCCGCTGTCAGACACAACACACAGCCTGTGGCGACAATATCAATCTGGCTAGTCATAGGCTGTATAATTTATTAGGACCTCTCTCGCTAATTCCTTATATTCATTGTACATAATAATTACTATAGTATGCACATTTTTGTCTTAATAACTAAATTCAGTTCTTCTCTAATAATATCACAAATACTCCCTAGTCTCTGGCACAATATGTAAAAACATAACAGAGTGCTCGCCGAGCTGGGTTCATTAAACCACTTCCCGTTATCCAATTGAGCTGAAATTTCGCACACTTGTGTAGTTCCCATGACAATACAATGTGGTGGTAGCACTGAGCTGATGTGATGATGGAGCCGGAAGTTACAAGCTTTTATGTAACTTCATGTGTATGTATGTTAAACCACTTCCCGTTATCCAAAGTGTTTTGAAATGTGTAAAGTGGTTTTTAAAGTGAATATTTTTTCTACAAAAGAATACTTTTTTTAAGTAAATATATTTTTTGTAAATAAATGCTTTTTTTTATGTATGTATATAATAAATGTGTATGTGGATTTTTTATTTTCTCATATGTATTTATTAATTCTTACATTTTTGCAATTGCAAGTGTTTCTACTGTTATTTAATTCTTTTTACATTTCTTTAATTGTTTTGCCACGTCTGCATGATATTTTATAATGGTTTTGCAAATCGCATTCGGTACCTTGTTTTGCGCTTCGAAATTTTTAATTTTATAAAAACACATATATAGATAAGACAATTTTGTTATCTTTAATATTTTTAATAGTTTTCTATTTTTTGCTCGTAATTAAAACAACTTATGCTTTTATTTGGTCTTATAAAATACCTGGAGCGACTTTATTTCTACTCCTAAACACAAACACTCTACATATATTGACTATGATACGGTAGGAATACGCTCAAGTAGAAATATTATTTGCTATACACTGACAACAAATTGATGGAAGAGAAATATCAAACATAATATTTATAATTGCTTCACAAATTATATGAATAATGTTTCTTGGAGACGAACTGTTGTCAGAAAAGGGCCAGAATTTGTAATATACACGTAAATACTAAATACTAAAAACATTAATTTTTTAGATAAATTGACTATATATAAAAAGTGACTGCATTCTATTACATTTATTAAAACATGCATACATACAAAATTTAATGGTGTATAGACCTGGAAAATGTTGCAAATAATAACAATTCTTGGTATTATTGCCTATCCACTCTTCTAAAAAATCATATAAGTATAGTTTTTATAATTTTTTCTTGACGCGATGAGACACCTAAAAATTTCCACCTTAGATCATCTCGAATAGTCATAAAGGCTATATTACTACAAAGTAGATATTTAATATTAATTATTACAATGCATATTTCTTCTAGAGTAATTATAATATCATACAAATTAACTGTGAACTGTAACAATATTATCGAAAGTCATCAGCAGATTAACTACAAAAATATAAGTATATTTACATATAATTCATTTAAATCCTTGCTCAAACACATGAGCCCATAGATCAGATGGCTAGGGCATATGGCTGGCGACCCATAGTTCGCCTGTTCGATCCTGCCCTACTCCAGAAGATGTCGTGAGTCGTCTTAATATAAATATGGGCATGTAAGGGCGATGATATCCACTAACATACATGTATCTCGGGACGACCTTACGAACACGGAAGCAGTGCCGTCTAGTGGTCGTAAACAAGAATTACCTATACTAGTGGCGTACGCTAGCACACAGCAAGAAAAACACATTTAGTGGTGCAGCAGTGGCGCACTCTAGCAGACATAATCCGCATTACCCACACCAGACACACACACTAGCGTGTGACAAGAGAAACAACATAACCGACAACTGTGCTGCTCTCTAGTGGAAGACGAGAGAAACAGAGGCACATTCTAGGGGTCGTAAACATCACCGATGCTAAACAAATAAAGCTTACAAGATGACGGGTGGAAACAAAATGACGACCGGAAAAAAGATGGCAGAAAATGGTCAAGGACAAAATATGGCGACCAGAACAAGATAGCCAACGAAGGTCAAGTTCTAGGACGTCCAATATGGCGGACAGTGCGCCAGCACCACGGCCCCCAGCCCTTATGCTGGAACATCAAATCAATCTACTTACAGTTTTCATGCAATATATTATTTAAATGAGGACATACAAATTAGGTGCACTGTCATTTTGGTGTATATTAATAGATGTGGTTAAACATTTCTTGCGTGAGGTGCAGGAATAGACGGCAAGTAGAAATTTGGCATTGATTGCTAAGAAAAATTGAAGTAACCGTTAATGGACTATACCAACATATTTCTCGCAATAAAACACAAGGCTTGTTCTCAGAGACTAGTGCAGCCAATCAACGAATGCGTGGCCCCACATCAAAGGAGCCGCCACAAAATTTCGCTTCTGTATGCTGGTCTTCTCTGCGGCGGCGTGGTGATGCCAGGGACAGCAGTGTGATGTCCGAGGCTGACTGACACAGCTCTGCCTGGCGCCGACAACTACGGCACATGATTTGTGAAGGCACGCCAGCTTTATCGTGTTATCGATCTGGCGCCTGGAGGCCGGAATCTCCAGCACGCCGCTCCAGCCGTGTGCCACTGGAGAACTGCTACAGTCGTCCTGGTGGCCGCTGTTTTGTCGCGCACACTGCCTGTGTATTCTTTCTTTTATTGCATCCGCGCGTCATCTTTGTTTTCCGTGCTTGTAATGTGCTGTTCACCATAAAACTTTTAAAACAAACATTTGAAAAAGAAACTCATCATAGCCGCATATAGGTATGCGACATTGCAAGCTGTATGTAGGATACTATAGGATGTTCACGGTAAAGTGTGCACTTTTGAGGCCTTAGTTACTATTATCTTTGAGCGATTTTTGACCTTTAACAATTTTTTGGATATATGTTGACACAAGTCTGTATATTCGACCGCACTTGGAAGTTGTATTCGACCGCACTTGGAAGTTGACGTCTAAGTCTAAAAATAATATATTTGTTGACTTATTCAAAATGAAGGGGCTGACAATATTGCACACTTTACCATGAGTAGCCTATAGTTAAGCTGCCAGCGAGTTAACACTGGTAGTTCCTTATCTTGACCTTGTATTGCGAGTGTTCTGATCAAATCAATGACCACTGAAGTGAGTACTTCGTGTTTTGTACTTGTTAGAATATGAACTTTTATGTTAATGACATATTTATGTTCCTAACAATTAGAAGGCTTTACTTCGGTGGCGCATGAATTATGTCATAAAGCCAACGACAATGTTAAGTTTACATTTAATAAAAGTATACGACGTGAGGTATAAAACATCCATAATATTCATACGTCGATCTTCATTAATGGAAGACAAAAAAAGTAATGAAGTAGCACATTTGATTATTGTATACTGCTAATATACACAGATAAGTTAAAATATATTGTATAACTTCGTATATAAAGCACACAGAACTGAAATCCATTTATAGCCGCCATTCTGTAAATAATTTTCGTACTTTAAAAATGCATATATTAATATAGCTTAACAAAGTACGTCATCTTCGCCTAACTTTGTAAGATTGAGTTGATTGTTTCTCCGAGATATGATTTAAAAAAAACCCCTTCATTTTTTAATTGGTTAGAAACTTTATTTATTCGCACGCTGCTTTCTTACAAAATGTAGGGGAAAAAATGCTTCATGTAGATGGAGACGATATTTGTCATACCTACTGCTAGCATACAAAGTTAAGTTGGAATTGATTACATGGTTTCGTCGATATATCATTCTAAGTTAAAAATGATTACATTGTCGCCATATTGAAAATAACTCTGTGATATGATTAAAATATACCACTTAACATCATCTTCCTCAGTACATGTTTGCCAAATTTGGTAGGAATCAGTCAACTGTTTCCTGAATTATGACATAGAAATTGTATTTAATCTCATGCACTTTCTTAAAAATGGCTGACATAAATGCACGGTGTAGACACAGCTAATAGGTATAATATCTACTGCCATCGTATAATGATAAGCTGGAACTGATTGCATGGTTTCCACGAAATAGCAATAAAGCTAGAATATCTAAATGTTCCCCATTTTCTAAATAAATATCCGACATACTTAAATAAATGTCCAACATGCTTAAATAAATGTCCGACATGCTTAAATAAATGTCCGACATGCTTAAATAAATGTCCGACATGCTTAAATAAATGTCCGACATGCTTAAATAAATGTCCGACATGCTTAAATAAATGTCCGACATGCTTAAATAATTCAATTTTACATCATTTGCCGCAGTACTACTTGTTTGCCAAATTTGATTGGAATTCTTAATTGGTTTTCCGAGATACGACATAAAAATTTGTTTATTCGTATGGAGCTATTTTACAAAATGGCACAGGAAATATGCTCCATGTAGAAAGAGTTTAAATATGTAACATCTACTGCCAAAATACTAAGTTATGTTGGAATTGATTACATAATTTCGACGACATAGCATTATAAGCTTAAATAACTATATGCCCACCATTTTGAAAATAAATTTCTGGCATGCTTAAAACAAATCACTTAACATCGTATCCATAAGTACTATCTGCTTGCAAAATTTAGTAGGAATCGGTAAATTTTTTACCGAGATATGACATAATAATTTTATTTATGCGTATGGTGCTATCTTCCAAAATGGTCGATAAAATTTATATTTTTGTGTACATGATTTCCATTACAGATACTTTTAGTACACAAAATTTGGTCAAAATTGTTTTAATTGTATGGCAGATGTACCAAATAAACCTAAAATAATTTGTATGGCCGTCATTTTGTAAGTAAGTACCTTAACGAAGTTAAATTACTCACGTTTACTCGGCATATCACAGAATTAGCTACCTGTCAAATTGGGTGATAATTGGTTTAATAGTTTTCGAGATATAATGAAAAATCTTTATTTCTTTATTTGGTGTTATTTACCAAAATGCGGACTAACAACAATATTTATCTCAAAATTTAATGCTTAAGCAAAGCAGTGACAGAATACAAAATTTGGTTTATATTGGTTGAATGGTTCCCGAAATATGAGACCCCCAAATTTTTTTATGGTTGCCATTTTGAAAGTTAGAGCCCTACGTGATCAAAAGCTATAAAAGTAAGGTGTCACTACTAAACACTACATGAGTACCAAATTTGGTGAAATTTGGTCCACGCGTTCGAAAATTGAAAGGGACACACACAGGCACACACATTCACACACAACCACAGACTCCAAAGTGATCTCATAAGCCTTTCTTTCCTTCGGAAAGAAGGCTAGAATATAGGCGTTAACTTTATAGTCGTGACGTATACAGAATAACTCGATTTGTGTTGTTGATAGTCCTTTGATAGATACTTCTAAATTTTCTGAATCCGTTCTGAAGTTACACTTTTGGACTACTAACCACGTATCCTTCTGCCACCTATAGACCAAACTTAACGTCTTAAAAAAAAAAAAACACCAAGGGGCAACACCGAATTTGTGCATTTGGCAGATAATCAAACACGAATATTTTTATACGCAACATTAAAATGTTTCCAACAAAGCAGCCTGAAAACCTAGATGTGTTTGTAAGAAATGTTTACTTTAACAATAAAGTACCACCTCATTATTCATAACACTTAAGAAGAAAACTATTTCTTAATGGCCATTATCACCATATTCTTCTTTCAATTTATATTAAATTTGAAATGAATATTTAATTCATAAAAAATATTTAAGAAAGTATTGTGATTATATAGAAAAATGATAGTTGTCGTACTGAAAGAGTTATGTGAACATCGATTTGTAAGTGATCATTCTGGATGCACTAAAGTTTATCGTGCGTGCGAAGGCATACAATTGAAAATTGAGCCAAAGCCAATGATTTAATAGTCGAATCGTTGACGGGGCTAATACTGCGACGAGGTTTATACTTTCGATTGCAGTGCGCAGCGACATGAGATGTGCGAATGCCTGAAGAACCAATCTCATGTGATTTTAAACTGCAGAAACTGTCCGCCGGAGGTAATAAATTGAATAGGCATGTCACGGTCTGCAAATATAGCAATCCTTCTCCTGCCGAGAAACAGTATGCTCTTAATTCGCCGCATAATATGTCCGCAGAAAACGAGCGAACTATGGTCGTTACAAGCGACTTTCAGCATGCCATACAGTCTATTCCTATGAAATATAAACTTGCTAAACAGGCATGAGAACTGGACGATTTCCGATAAAGTAATGCAGCATCAGTATCTGCGAAGATGAATGGATCCAATCAACGACTCCTCAACCTTCACGAAAAAGAAACTCAGTGCGAAAATAAGAGAACGGTAATGAATACGATAATCAAGATAGTTTTAGTAATGAAGGTGATGGAGTTTTTCCTGATATACTCACACATCTCTCTAACACGTCTACTGGCACACGCTACCTGACGACGATAGAGGACGACATGAAGGCTTGCTATGCATTTCCTGAAGACCCAAATACACTTCTTTGTAAACTCAGACATTTGATAGATCTGCAAAAAGGTACAGATGACTCCCACATTGATGAGATATCTTCAATCATAGATGAAGAAGGAATGGGGTCACACCGAATAAAATGATTGGGTATTATTCATTGTCTGTAAGCATTTGAAATATGCAAATATCTAGTGTATTAAATAAGTAAAAAGAGTAACATTACTTATACATAGTAGAGTGTTTATCATTTCTTGAACATTTCCCTACTGCCTTTACAAAAGACTTACTAACTCACTGGGGTAGAAAATCAATTGCTTGAGTTTGTTTTAGGTGAAATTTGCGCGAGATAGTGCACAAGGAGAACTATGGGTCAATCGAAGTAAGAATTTCTAGACTCGCTTAAAGTCGGCTGATTTTTATTTCACAAAATAATTAACTGAATGATTTCTGATGTATTAATTTAAAGTACGATTTTAGGTATGAGTTCAATGTATGATTTTTGAAGTATGATTAGAGGTATGGTTTCTGAGGTATGACTTTTGAGGTAAGTATTTTGAGATATGTATTTTGGGGTATGATTTTTTTAATTATGTATCCTAAGATATGATTTTTGAGCTAAGTTTTTGAGGTATAATTATGTTATCTGTTGTTTGTGGTAGGCCCTATAATTTTTATGGTAAGGTTTTTGAGGTATAGGTATTGAAATATGATTTGTTACGCATGTAGTTTCAGGTTTGATTTTTGAGGTATGAATTTTGATGTATTGTGGTAAAGTGTCTTGTTGTTATAGTTTGATTCTAAATGCTTATTTGCTGAGATAATGTTTTGAAGTGTTAAGCCCAGTATTTGTCTTTAGTTATTTCCTTGTTCATCCTCCAGAAGTTTAACATTATTGTAATATTTGTTTATATGTACGTTTTGCATTGTGACATTGTTATTTACATTTTTGAGTAGAGTCCGTATCATCTGATTTGATTAATATGTGGAGTTACTATGACAAAAGTATTTATTTTAGTTCTGGACTGCTTAAAACAGTCTTCTCTTAGGGCTTGGCAATTTGTTTCTCTGCACAAAAATTATTACAGTAATACTGTTATCCTGGATCATCAACACAAGGAGGACATGTCGTCACGGTAATTGTTAAGAGAACACGAAGGAAGGTTTGGAGAATATTGTTTGTGCTTCTTGCTTGTAACATGGCCGTGAGTAGACGTGAAGGAAACTGAGGAAGGGAAATGCTGATGTCGGCCTTAAGGAGATGGACCAGCGGCGCAGTATTATATCAGCTGGAGGCCCAGCTGTTCCTTTCTGTTGAGACTCAACTATTCCCACAGCACGAGACTGATGCCTGGGTATTGGAAAGGCCCGAGTTCGAGTGGAGGCTTCAGCGTCTCAACACGTCCTTATGTATGTTCCAATTTGAGATGCAGTAGTTCTTTCGTCATTCCTGTCGAGCCATCTGCAAAATTATTTGATTTGATAGTCTTGGGATCAAAGTACAAGAGAAGTTGAAACATTAAAATATTTAACCCTGTAGTTAATCTACTAGATAAGACATAACGTGTATGAACATACAACCAGTGGTCCGAAACATAAAATTAAAAGAACCTCTGGTGTGATTTAAATTGCTAGCCATAATATTGCTTGGCGAGAAAAGGTGAACTTAAATGAAATCAGTCTAGACGATTTCATTGTTTGTTGCGTCATGTTCTTGTACACCAGTGTTTCAATGGGTAACTTTTAGCAGATCCCATCATTTTTGCAATGATACGCTGACAGCAAAACATCTCTCTTGTCTTATTGAATTTCCATTTCGTATTGCTTGAGCTGTTATGTAATGTTGAGTATGTTAATCTTGTATTAAAAAATACTTATCATGTTGGAAACGTAGTTGCATGTGATATCATTTAAGTAGTGTTGTAAAAAAACGTTTCTTGTGTTCTATGATAAGTTGATTGATTACAAACGCACCACAAAACTTTGCTGAGTATTAAAAGAAAGGAACTCTGTCTGATCTCTTTCCAGCACACGGAGAAAATCAGTGTTATCGCTTACTCTCTCATAGCAAAGATAATATCGCAACACGGTTTAATCTAAATCTCACATCTAGCAGATTTAACATAATTTGTGTTACACAAGGCACTCACACATGACATACATTTATTTATTTCCTTCCGCAAAATAAATATGTTCTTTTCAATTTTAGATTCCTCACTTGACATTCTATCCCATCACACATACATGTATTACTATTATAACTGTTCAGTATATTTTTGGAAATAAGTTTTTTTCTGGTGGAAGTTGTTTAAGTGTGTTTTGTAGGTATATTTTTTGAGAAATCGTTTTTGAGGTATTATGTTTGAGGTATGTTTTTGAGCTATGATTATTAAAGTTTGGATTTTGAGGTACGTTATAGAAGTATGGTTTTTGAGGTACGATTTTTGAGGTATGATTTTCGCTGTATTGTTTTTGAAGTATACTTTTTAAGGTATGATTATTGAGATATGTTGTCTCGAGGTATGTTTTTAGAGGTATTATTTTTGTGGCATGTTTTTGAGGTATATTTTCTGAGGCATGATTTTTGAGGCATTTTTATTCATTTATGAATTTTGATGTATGATATTTGATGTACAATTTTTATGGTATGGGTTTTAAAGAATGGTTTTTGAGGTATAATCTTTGAGATATGATATTTGAGGTATATTTTAATTCACGTTTTTGAGGTATAACTTTTGAGTTATATTTTTAAGGTATAATTTTTTATTAATGATTTTTTAGGTATGTTTTGAGGTACGAATTCTAGGTATGATTTTTCATGTATGAGTTTTGATATATGACTTTTGAGGTATGGTTTTGAGGTATGATTTTTGAGTTACGATTTTGAGGTATTATTTTTTAACCAACACTTCATCTTTATTTCTACACACCAAACCTTCACTTGTCCGATATTGTATTCGAAATGTTAGAAGCTATATTATTTTACGCGGAGATATATGTGTAATTGCAAGCAAGTTCGATAGTGCTGCAAATTTTGGTGGAAGAAATGATCACAAAATATGTGACCAATCTGAACGCTGAAAATATCAGGGAAGAGAGAGAGAGCAACCTATCACATCTCGCACCAGACGAAGAACTGTTTACACAACGGTAATATGTTTCTATTCAGATTCGATTTTATATAAAATGCAGTCAGGCACATGACGTAATAATTACATTTCTAAAAAAAAAGTTACGCACATTTAAAATGGATTATTGTGTCGAAAATGACGGATTAGAAAATAAGTAATTATAAGTAATAATTATAAGTAATAATTTACATTTTTTAAATTCTTTGTTTAGCGTTCGTTTCCAAACTGGCATGTTTCTCCGTCAAATTCTTAAAGTATTTAAATCCTGCAGCACAACATTTATTGGTGTTGGTGTTTCTTCAGAACTTCAATACTCTCATTGCTATTTATAAAATGCCACAATGAACATCCAGACTATCTAGACGTCTCACGGTATCGCGAGAGTGACTTGACACTCTCGTAACACTCATCCCTCAGAGTCTGAGTAGTGCAAAATTCTCTTTACTATTTTGTAACATGTTGTACTTTACTGCCTTACACCTGCCTGAGCTCAATTCGTGATGCCATTGGCTACTGGCAACTATACGTCATTTACCTGTGTGACCGCTGTGCTGGAAATTGGATGCTCAACATTTCAACTTAAGCTGTTGGCTAAAAGCGTCTTTGAGTTGTGCCACGCAAGTGTTCGGGCAAGGACAGAAATCAAACGAGCATACGACCATTTTGGATTTCAGTCTGCAGCTACAATACAACGCAAATTATACATGTCCCTCCTCTTGAATAATAATGACAGGGCATTGATAAAATATGTCAAATAGCTGAATGACGTTGAATTAAATGTAATGTTTCATAGAAATTCTGCGAGGAGCTTGAGCTCCTTCTCCATGAGTGCGCCCCTAGGCACACCCGCCCTTACGGCTTTAGCAAACTCGAACAGTTGTTCACTCGAACAGTTGGTCACTCGAACAGTTGGACACTCGAACAGTTGTATGCTCGAACAGTTGGTCATCAAGCTCAGGAGAGATGAAGCGCCTTCATTTATGTGCTCTTCTGTGATGCGTCGGGTCAGATGTAAAGGAGAGACAACTTTTTACAGCGGTACTTGAGTGAGGATGACTGCTACTCCTCTATATTCGAACAGTTGGACACTCGAACAGTTGTATGCTCGAACAGTTGGTCATCAAGCTCAGGAGAGATGAAGCGCCTTCATTTATGTGCTCTTCTGTGATGCGTCGGGTTAGATGTAAAGGAGAGACAACATTTTACAGCGGTACTTGAGTGCTACTCCTCTATATTCGAACAGTTGGACACTCGAACAGTTGATAGTCCCCCGACATTTTCCCGTGGCAGACGGATTGTGAGAGGCTGTGAAGTGAAGTGGCTCCTGTGCCACTCTCCCCGAGGTCCAGATCTAACGACACATGACAGCGCACTCTGCTGGGGTTACACCCCGTCATCAAGAACAGGTCATATGAAGAGATGCATTACGCAACATCACACCACACATGTTACTCAGGATGAATTATAGAACCCGCTTTCGTATCATTCTGCTTGCCTAGAACAATGGTGCCCACGCCGAAGTGATTGACGTTTAATCTGTCATATTGTGGTTTTAATGGTGCGTGACCAAATACTAGAAATTGAAACATTGTTAAAGCCCATGCAATCTCACTTCATTGGTTTTACCATATGCCTTGGGATATATACACTTTCACACAACCTACACTTGGCAAGGTCACGGAGCTTAATTAATATTCCCATTGTAAATTAGATTGATTTGAAAATTTTTGTACAAATTGCACTTAAGAAATATTATTTTCTTCGTTAACTGTTTATTTAGTTTCTTTGTGCTTGGTGAATAACTTAACTAATATCCACAAAAAGTTGTTTTAAATCGAACGAAAGTCATAAACTTATAATAGTCCGTGAACTGCAATGCCCTACGCTGTAGGGCAACACAAGGTCTGCCACATTCGTCATAAACAATGTCAAAAAGTTCAGCAAAAGAACAAGCTTATGGAAGCAGAGATGTTGCATTAATTACACAAGAACACACGCGAGAGCTCTTTGAAACTTCAGTGTATTTAAGTTTTCTTTCCAAAGTACACTACCATATTAACAAACATATTAAATACACAGTAAAACTACCAAACAACTTGATAATTCTACATAACCTTTTCATTCTGCATATATACTACTGGCGGAGTACAATATAACTCCAAATATTTTGTACGTCCTCGAAACAGTCTCCTTAATAATATTCACTGAGGATATATAAAACACGCTACAAAAAGACTCAAACTAGTAACATTTTGTTAAAATTGTATTTCCCTTTGTAGCTGCCATCATTGATTAATACTGGTCTGAACAAGGCTGACAACATTTTCAATACAGCCTAACATTACCTTAAAATTTTACATATACCGAGAATTTTCTATCCAGAAAATTATAACGTGAGATTTTTTTTGTTCACACGGACATTACGGGAACCTCTTTCTTCGATTACGTGGTGTTCAAATTTTCCTTGACAACAATTTGACTTTAAAAGAAATATCTTTTAAAAACACGTAACATTCTTGGTTTATTTACTTTTATGGTGCTTGAAAGTATCTTTGGTCTCTTTCAACATTTAGTTTACACAATAATTTTAGAAAGGCTGACATCATTTTCTTTTAAGATCTTACAAACAGACTGAAGGAAATTATAGTTTGAAAACACAACATTCCCATATAGGAAATATTTAGAAAATTTCAATACCTCCAAACGTCTATTTTCTGCATGTTTTGTCGTAAGGACCCTAGCTACCGACAGTCCAAGCAGTTCGTAATGCATATCTTATTGCCGAACCCCAGCAGCCATCTCTCACAGATGCAGAAGCTGAAGGGGTTTATATACTGGAAAGTCCTATCCAGGGGCGTGCCCCCACTACTAGTGGGCATAACGAAACCATTTCAAGTAAAGCCAATCACAAATTAGTTTCCCACATGAGGTTCCAAAACACAACAATTATTCTGGGAATGGTATGCCAGCAGCGCATCCTTTTCTGTTCAAACTAGCGCGCCAGCGATTGAAGCCGCGCGACACCAGCGCTAACTGGAGGGACGGAGCCGAACCAGCGGCTCAGTTCACGGTGTGGCGCGTCGGGTCTGTCGTTTGCTCACTACACATTTTAATGCCCGTGAACTTCATAGTTTTGGCAAGCCGACTTCGCAATAGTGTCCAGAATCATAAAGGTAAGGAAGACATCTTCGTTATTTATTGCAGAATAAAGTCTTTTGTAGGGTCCTTGCGTGAAATAAGTCACCGACCTATTTATTCGTCGTACAGCTGGCAGGCGGGCTACGCGAAGTCGGTTCGCTGGGGCCGACAAACGGTATTTCTCCATACAAAATGAGACCAGCTGTTTCAGAACACCAATGTATTAGTTTCTTAGTGATACGGCGAACAGTTGGCCGATGACTGTCAGTGGCGTGTAGTGAGTTTTTTTCTTACATGATAAGCAATCTAACAGCCATTAAAATATGATACTTTACACACTTTACAACACAATAAATGGTTTATAAAAGCCGAACTGGGGTTCCATTTTTAAATTTATTCTAACAAACACAACTTCCAACTTTGTTTACCCTCCACACGCATTAACCGTTTTATAATACCTAACATTAGTCATAAAAATGGAAACGAAATGAATGTAACAATATTTAAACTGAATATTATTACTGGGGAGTATATTTCAAATTATAAGAAAACTCCCGTTTCCCCGAACACTTTCATCCACTTTCCAAGGAAGAATGTAGGACTGGAGGACGCAAACAGAACGACTGCTTACACTGTCGAAGGAACGCGGCAGGGTAACTCGCTTGCAAGTTCGATTCATCGCTAGTCGCTCCCGTTTGTGGAAATAAATAGCAGATAGCAGCACTATGCGTGTACAGTACGGGAGTTACAAAAACTCTGTTACTCGAATCGAAAACGTGAAACTTAGAATTAAATGTGTTTCAAGTTAAGACGAAAACTATAAAAGGTCAAACATTTCCAATATGTATAGGGTAAACATTGCTTGCCTTGCGTCTGTGAAGTAAACGTGATTGATGACTATCCGTCAACATCGAGGTTCGTAGTTGCCGGGTGTCGTAGCCACTACACATTATGTATTAGAACTGTATTAATTTTTCCATTAAATATTTTTAATTATTACATTTTGATAATAACATGACTGCTGTTAAAACGGCATGGTAGAGAAAATAGTAAAAATGTATTTTCGAATAGAAATTTGGATGGAGAATCATGTAGAACAAAAATAGTCATTAATAATAAGTCCAAAATTTTCGGAGACGTTTCATTTACCTTTTCTTTGTTATGGAAGTTTCCAAATTGTTTGTAAATTTCGATGTCCAAGTTCGTGAAAGGTAAAACTCCCCGCCGTTGAAAACAGTTTTTATATAATAAATGAAAGTCTTAAGTCGACAAAATTAATTTTCTTTTTCCTTCGTTGGTTTTCCCGAAGAAAATTCTGCGTAAGTCTTAGCTGTAACCCAGGCACGACTTTAAATATGTCTGAGCACCAGTAGTTACGACAGCAGTGAATAACAGGTTTCCAAGTTCTCCACTCGTGGCTGGCTGAGCAGTCAAGCCGGAACAGCTTCTTATACCACGCCCTTCACTGGTTTCTCGCTCATGGAGGCACCCGTGATTAATTAAATTCACTTATAAGAAAAACCTAAGTACTACAGTTAAGTCATCTAATTAGACAGCATCTGCATTAGTTTAAATTTATTTCTTCTGACACAGAGATCTCATCTGTGAACAGTATTTAGTTTAAAAAAAAAGTAATTGCTTTTTCAGCACAGAAAATTTTTCAAAGTGAATTACCGATGAGTTTATTCCAATAGTGTGCGTGCTCCTCTAGAAACCTGTTGTAGTGAGTGACCTTTGGATGTGCTAATATCTCTCTTATAGAGTTATGGATATGACGTGTATTATCTATTCCACACATGCTTTTCTAGCAATAATTGTACTGTTAAATAGTAGCCAGGGGCCAGTCACTATATATGGCTTTCGCTGCTCTTATCGAGCACTAACAATTTCGTTTGTAAAAACATCGAAAAGTCATATGACAGTAACATAATTGTACTGTTAAATAGTAGTCAGGGGCCAGTCACTATAAATGGCTTTCGCTGCTCTTATCGAGCACTAACAATTCCGTTTGTAAAAACATCGAAAAGTCATATGACAGTAACATAATTGTACTGTTAAATAGTAGTCAGGGGCCAGTCACTATAAATGGCTTTCGCTGCTCTTATCGAGCACTAACAATTCCGTTTGTAACATCATCGAAAAGTCATATGACAGTAACATAATTGTACTGTTAAATAGTAGTCAGGGGCCAGTCACTATAAATGGCTTTCGCTGCTCTTATCGAGCACTAACAATTCCGTTTGTAACATCATCGAAAAGTCATATGACAGTAACATAATTGTACTGTTAAATAGTAGTCAGGGGCCAGTCACTATAAATGGCTTTCGCTGCTCTTATCGAGCACTAACAATTCCGTTTGTAAAAACATCGAAAAGTCATATGACAGTAACATAATTGTACTGTTAAATAGTAGTCAGGGGCCAGTCACTATAAATGGCTTTCGCTGCTCTTATCGAGCACTAACAATTCCGTTTGTAAAAACATCGAAAAGTCATATGATAGTAACATAATTTATTAATCGGATTGGCGATCAAGCAGAGTTACCCTTTTTTACGTTTAAGATCAAATCAACTGTAATCGTACATACGTTAAGCATTAAGCAAACAATTTAATAAATATTTTCGATTGTCTATCTTGTAATTTATTATTCCATAAAGTTGGCGTTCTTGACCAAGTTTTTTACAAGCTCCGTACGTGAATGGAATTCCAATTTTGAAATGGGGAAAATGAAAAAGAAATGTGTAACAAGATGTCGGGTTCCTCACTGTGAGAATTCGAAGCCAAAAATACTTGTGAAATACTTCACCTTTCCCAGCAATCCAGAAAAGTAAGTTTCTTAACCAATTTTGTATGTATTGACTGGTATCTATGTTCGGGCTGTTTATCTGGTTACGAACTTTCAATGAATTCCTATGCTTAACCATACTTTGCCTAAAAATTTGTCCCTTTTATTCGAATACTACAGTTCACTGTCAAAACAAACAAAAATGTTTTTTAAACATAAGTTTTTTGATTACTGAGAATTTCGGATCAAAGTTCGCCCTGCAGAGCAAAAAACATAAAAATACAAACAAATGTAATCACATCAGTTATGTAATTATTAATGCTAAAAACTCACCATGTCATTTAAAATTATACTTTATCAATCTTAATGTTATAAAATAGCCACGACAAAGTAATGATTTGTTTTTATGTTGGTCACAAGAGAAGCGTGAGTGGCCCGATCGTAAAGAGGTAATAAGCAAAGAAGTTAAACCTGGCAGTGAAATCTCTTTTTCCCTTCCATACACTTTAGTAGTAGTAGCAGTGCGTCTGAAAAGAGAATGATACTGAATGGCTTCTGTTCTCTGCTCTGATAACTGCAAGTCGATCCTGCAGTCTCCTTGTTAACTCCTGGTCTCTGTGTTAACTCCTGGTCTCCATGTTATCTCCTGGTCTCCGTGTTAACTCCTGGTCTCCGTATTAACTCCTGGTCTCTGTGATAATTCCTGGTGTCTGCAAAAACTCCTGGTATCCGTGATAATTCCTGGTGTCTATGTAAACTCCTGGTCTCCGTGATAATTCCTGGTGTCTGTGTAATCTCCTGGAATCTGTGTTAACTCCTAGGCTCTGTGTTAACTTCTGGTCTCCGTGTTAAATCCTGGTCTCCGTGATAATTCCTAGTGTCCGTGTAAACTCCTGGTCTTCATGTTAACGCCTTGTCACGGTGTTAACTCCTGGTCTCCATAATAACTTCTGGTCTCTATAATTAGTCTTTGTCTCTGTGTTAACTTCTGTTCTCCGTGTTAACTCCAGGTATCCACATTAACTCCTTGTCTCTGTGTAAACTACTGGACCCTGTGTAAACTTCTGGTCTCTGTGTAAACTTCTGGTCTCAGTGTTAACTCCTGGTCATGTTAATCTCTGGTATCCGTGTCAATTCATGGTCTAAATGTCTCTTCCTAGTCTCCGTGTCAACTCCTGGTCTCCGTGTTAACTTCTGGTGTCCATGATAACTCTTGGTATCCGTATAAATTCCTGATGTCCGTATTAACTCCTGGTCTCCGTGTTAACTTCTGGTATCCATATTAACTTCTGGTCTCCGTTTTAACTCCTGGTCTCTGTGATAAATCCTGGTCTCTGTGTTAACTCCTGGTTTCTGTGAAACCCCTGGTCTCTGTGATAACTCCTGGTCTCTATGATAACTCCTGGTCTCCGTGATAACTCCTGGCCTCTGTGATAACTCCTGGTCTCTGTGATAACTCCTGGTCTCCATTGTAACTCCTGGTCTCCGTGATAACTCCTGGTCTCTATGATAACTCCTGGTCTCCGTGATAACTCCTGGCCTCTGTGATAACTCCTGGTCTCCATTTTAACTCCTGGTCTCCGTGATAACTCCTGGTCTCTGTGATAACTCCTGGTCTCCATTTTAACTCATGGTCTCCGTGATAACTCCTGGTCTCTATGATAACTCCTGGTCTCCGTGATAACTCCTGGTCTCTGTGATAACTCCTGGTCTCCATTTTAACTCCTGGTCTCCGTGATAACTCCTGGTCTCTGTGATAACTCCTGGTCTCCATTTTAACTCCTGGTATCTGTGTTAACTCCTGGTCTCTGTGTTAACTCCTGGTATCTGTGATAATTCCTGGTATCCGTGATAATTCCTTGTTCTCGGTGTTAACTCCTGGTCTCCGTGTTAACACCTTGGCTGCGTGTTATCTCCTGGTCTCCCGCCAGTTTGTGCATATTAAGGTTCGCATTCACCTGTTATGTACAACTTCTTATCGCGTCGTTATTTCAGTTTCACAGGTATTATTGGCAATGTTTGATTTTTGGATTTATTTATTACTGTGTGTTGTTTCCTTCTTGCAAAAAGGCAGAAACTTTTTGATAATATATAAATATTTTCCTGACATTTACAACAAGCTGAAAACACACACTAAAAATTAAGCACAACAATATGAAACAATGTGTAAAAAATAATTTTTTTATTATTGTTCATTGTCCGTAATTAATGTTAATTCGAAATTATGACGCGGAAACGAAGGATGTCTGCAAAAAAGGTTAAGTCGAACCATAATGGCACCTAAATGAGGCTCCAAATATTTGTGTTTATTTTTGTAACCAGTAGAATATATTTATTTGGAGTAAAATAATTATTTTTCATTCAATAGAAAATATACCGCTGTAAGTTAGTAAATACACAAACGCAATTTATGAAACATTTTATCAGTTTATATAACTGATATACAGCAAGGCGAAGACACGTGGTTACCACGCATTTCTGTCTTCAAGGGGTGCCGCGGCGTGTCATGTAAACTTATGATACCGCGACTTGTGATGCCCTCACCCACACATCGGCAGTGATGTGCAGTCTAACTGTCGCGCAGATATCGACAACCACAACGCAGCAATGTAGATAATCTGGTTGCCTATATTTCTCCAGCATCGCCGATGCTTACGCATGGTTATCGATAGCCGATATTCCTCCAGCCGAGATAGCGCACAGTAGAAGGCGTGGAGTGGCGAGGCGAGGCAAGACGCGTGTATAAGGATGAGCATTCCTTGGCTGTTTGCGGTGAGGAATGGTTATAGCTTGGGCGGCTATCTCCGGCGGCTGTCGCGCGGGTGAGTAAGCGACTGCCGAACAAGTCCACACGGCGGATGCCGTTTTCCACAGCAGCAGACCAACGTGTTTTTGCCTAAAGAGCAGACCGGCCATTCCCCATAACTAAGTCCGTACACAGTCAAGCGCGCGTTGCGCCGCGAAAGTAGTTAATGGGGTACAATCATGCTTAAATTTTAACGAGAAGGATATGCGCGGACACGGTAGCTGGTCTTGTGTGAGTGAGTAGTTTAGTGTAGCGTTCTTTTTACTCTTTCGGACAGCATGACGGTTTCAAAATTGCATAGTTCCCGGTGGACCCTGAAGATCAAAGAGCTGATTTAGCTTTAGCTTTGCGGGGGTTAAATGCAACAGAAAGTAGCGCTCTAAGTTTGATCTTTTAATAGGTATCGGCCACTTAGAGAGGAGGATGGTGAGGCCAGAGCTGGTTCCACCGAGAACTTTGCCTCACGAGCAGACAGCGTACACACGATCCAGCCTGCAGCATGGCTGCGTTGCAGGTCAAGGTGGAGATGTGGTCACTTTGGGAAGCACCGTCAAATGCGGTCACTCGTAGCCAGCAATCCTTCAAGGGTGTTAGGCGGCCAAGGGGAGGGGGTTACACAGATGTAATCGGTGCCAACACCCGTTCAATAGGACATGTGATTTACCTCACACTTTCATAAAATGCGGCATAGTGGACAGCAACTGCATATTTTTTATTACTATTAAAGGTTTAGTAATAATTTAGTATCAATAGTCAACAACATTACGAGTAAAAAGGATTAACCCCAAACTTCCCGTTTCTGGCTACACCACTGCTTCGGTCACTGGGGTAACCTAAGCCTTTTTGAAGGCTTTTATTTGGAAAATTTGTAGTCCTGAATGGAAATTGTACAGCTTCATAACGTTGGTTATTGCCAATAATCTATCATATATATAATGTTTTAACTGTTCACCGATCTGCTGCATGTGCAAACACTCGTCACTTGTAAATGTCCCAAGTAACCGCATTTGACGGTAGCCTTAGTTCGTTCCCACACCAGCGGATCTCATTATCGAGCGACGTGACGCAGTGGTAAGCCGCTCGACTCACACTCGGGAGGACGCGGGTTCGAATCCCAGTCCGGCCATCCTGACGTCGGTTCCCCATTGTGTGCCGAAATCACTCCAAGCCAGTGCCGCGATGTTTCCTTACTACACTCCACGGCGGATTCCTCCGCCACGCCTGCTTCTCTCAGAGACTTGCTCTGTCCCTAAAGGCGAAATTACACGATACCAGATTCCGTAAAAGCTTGTACAAGGTCTGTCATAGCGGCCGGTATACGGGCTAGTATGGCATCCGTCATGGCATTTCCCGCCTAGTACGGCCAAATTTCGTACCAGGTTTGGTAATTGGACACGTCCTATTTTCCGTGGCAGGTTCCATACCGGCTCTCGTACCTGGCCAATCACATTGCAGTTTCAGAGCGTAGGGCGCTCCCCGTGGCTACTACTTGAAACGAGTTGATGAAGAAACTGAAAAGGACGCATCCATCTTGATTTTATATCCATGAGGTTGAAACTCTTTCAAATAGATTTAAAATACGACGACTAATAATATTTGCTATGACAACTTTCAATTACTGTGTAAAACCGTTCTGAATACTTAAAACATTACCTATCGTATAAACTAATTAATTCAAATCCTTATATCTACAGTATATACACTTAATATCTAGTGTGTAAGCTGGTAGTACAGTGGTAAAGTCGCAACGTCCGCTATTCACATGGCACTTTTGGGCGTGCGTTCGAAATTCTGCCGGACGCAAACTTTTTTTTTCATTAAATTTTACATGCTGATAATATCCCAGTACGTAAAGAAAAGACTATATTTGAAACCGGTGAGATATTTTCGTCAAAATTAAAATCACACTCGTAGTCTTAGTGATTCCACGACATTTTCAAGAAAATGAATGAAATTATACTAGTAAGCAATAAATTTATGTAAAAGGCGAACAGTAATATGGCAATATTAAGACATGCCTGCTAGTTTTTTTCATAGGCCTATGCAAGTTACTAACTGGTAGCAGTTCTACGAATGGGGTTCATATTTACTACAAACCATACACTGCGCACCCACCGAGGGTGCCAAATGCTAGTACGGAGAAACTGCTGTCGTGTAACATGAATCTTCCATGGCGGCTCATCTAGCGGCTGGTATACCGGCTCGTGCACCAGGCCTCGTACAAGAACCAAGTAAAGCTGCAGGTATCGTGTAATATCGGCTTTAGAGTGAGTGATTGAAGAGATTAAGGCGACTCTTAACACCGAGGTCTTGAAAGCCGACGAGGGTGACTGAAGTGAGTATGGAGCAGCGCCAGAATGAAAAGAGCAGGGTAAACGGGAGATCCCCGAGAAACCCCCCCCCCCGGCCGCGGCATCGTCCGGCACGATCCCAACACGCGAAAATGCGAGAGTGGTCCGG
This sequence comes from Dryococelus australis, assembly GCA_029891345.1. Taxonomy (NCBI): domain Eukaryota; kingdom Metazoa; phylum Arthropoda; class Insecta; order Phasmatodea; family Phasmatidae; genus Dryococelus; species Dryococelus australis. The sequence continues at coordinate 82,618,787 of CM057006.1, read as the reverse complement.
CCGGAGATAGAAAGCAGTTCGCCATGGTGGGAGGCGAGCAAGCAAGGGCGAGCAGTCTCTAAGAGATAAGACGATAAGCGCTACCTATGTACCTTCATATGACAATTCGCATTGTCGTGAGCTGTCACTTGTTTCTGAGTCACAACGAGATTCTCCTGAGAACGTTCATAAAGGTTTATCCATACATCGAATTCCATATTCACCATTATCGCTCGACGCTAAACGCTAGTGGAATTCGTGGCAGCCGTTGCTGTTTGCTGGCGCACGCCCATTTCCTCGCCATCGCACACCGCCCCAGCTAACTTTATCTATATATTTTCGTATTTCTCAGCTGATAGCGCACACTACAGTATGGTACACTGTAAAAAAAATAGGAAAATTACCTGACAAGTGTAAGGTAATATACACAAACTTGTGGGGGGAAACATAGTTTTCCTTACAGGAAGGTCGAATTACCGCACTCTGGAGGAAATTTAACGTACATGGATGAGAAAATTACCTTACGACGCGTGCAACTTATCAACAACTAAGTGGGGGGAAGGGCGGAATAAACAATCCTTTAACACGCTAGTATTCACTGACACTGTCATGCTGTCGTCGTGATGTAATGGATAGTGCACCGGCCTATCGTGATAAAGGACCATGGTTCGCTCCCAACCACCAGCAAGAGTCGAGGATTTTAGTGTTGAAGTTTGGGTTACTAATCGTGAGAGGATAGTAAAAAAATTAACAGAACTGACTCCGGGGTATTTTTGAATATCATTTTATTATACAATATAGTTAATTTTCCCTTACTTGTATGGGATTTTTTCCCCCACTTTTGTCAGGTTCTTTTCCCGTACGATTAGGTAGGTAAGGTAGGTAAATGGGCTTAATGTCTCGGTGACAGCGAGGTCACTAGAGACGGTGCAAGTTGCACAGGGAAAAGGGATTGGGGAAGGATTGGGAAGGAATCGGCCATGGCCTTTGTTTGGGACCCATCCTTGCATTCGCCTGGAGTGATTTCGGGAAACCATGGAAGCCCGAAATCAGGATGGCCGGACCGGGGATCGAACCCGAGTCCTCCCCAATGCGAGTCCATTGAGTTATTACTGCGCTAACTCGCTCCCGTACAATTAGGAAATAGTACTTTACTTGTTATGTAAATTTACTCTAAAATTAAGAGGTAATTTTACCTTACATGTAGAAGTAATTAGCTTCCTTTCATGTAAGGGAATTCTACCTCAATTTTTTTACAGTGTAGGTAGTAAATAAAGCTTACGTCTCATCGTCGGCGAGGTCACTAGAGACGCAATAAGCTGGAAGAACAAAGCAGGAGCGAGAAATAAATCGGTAACGCATTGACTGTAGTAAGGAACCACCGCGACATTTGATTCGAATAATTTCGGGAAACAATAGGCACACGAAATAAGGATGATCGGACTGTGATTCGAACCCGTGTCCTACTGACTGCGAGTTCGAAGGCTTACAACTGGGCAATCTAGCTCTGTCAGTACAGAATGGTTAACACCGATACTCCATATATACGTTGTCGCCAGTACCAGTCATTAATTGCGGTAATGTTTACAAAATGAGAACCACATAAATCACCCTTAAGTGAACAGTGTTGTAGGTATATCACTACCCGATTTGCTCACGCATATCAAATCAAGGACGCTGTAATAGAGATGCCTTCATTGACTGTGGGAACATCCAGTATAAAGCACATTATAGAAGGGACCATAGAACAGAGACTAAATCCTTAGGGGCCATAATCCAGAAATAAAGAAAATACTCGGAAACAGAAATATGTGATGCTGAAATGCTATTACATATCATGTGTACTATTATCCCAAAATTAGTACTTATTTTTTAAGTTTTAGTAATCAGCAAATAAACGAGCAGTTACTGATAAAACTAAACTCTTCTACATGAGTGCAAACAAATTGTAATGGAGTTCTTAAAAGATTAGCTGGTAAGAAGACCTTGACGTCTCGCTGACAGCAATATCATCAGAAATGAAACCAGGAACATCTGCAGAAGTATGGGATACGAATACATAAACAAAATAACTTCTTTCATAAGTTAGCGTGCAACCAGCTACAATTCGGTAGTAGGATTCGGCGCATCAACTTCGAATTTATTCAGTCAAATGTTTTCTATGATAGGGTTTAGTACCTGAAATATGTACAGGGCTGTCATTTGAAAGTGTTTGAGCCACTTGAAATTATATATGTTTATTGTATCTCACTATAGCGCTACTTGTGTGAATAAATTGCTTGAAATCGGTTCACTGGTCCCTGAGGTATAGCATAACAACTTTTTTTTTTTCCTATTTGACCGTATCACAAAAATACCTAAAAGATGTTCTTTTGACAAGTATTCTGTTGTGGGGGTTTCTGATAACTCGTCCGTACAGCATCGCTTCTCTTCACGAGTCTATGTTTTCCATCCAAACTATCATCTGTAACTAACTATTGTGCATTCACTTAATCATAAATTATTATCCTTCCTTGTCTTGTTAGGTTTTTCACATAATTGTGTTATTTTTCCGTAAATATGTTTATTCAGAAGTCATTTAAGAGGCTGGTAGTGGGAGTCCACTAGTAGAGCCCCTGGAAGTCCCCAGAGCGAAGGACGACCTCAGACTACAGCACTTAGCACTATTAAGTGTTAAATTGATTCTCTTCTGGCAGTGTGAAAATTGTTACACTTTTTATTGTTTCTTTTATTCTGTTTATTTTACCTGAGATAGGGCTAGTGCCGTGGAAGTGTATATATCTGCTTATGAGTGTTGCAGGGTCCTGGTGACTGAGTTGAACAGAGGGAGAGAGATGAACCACGGACCGTAATTATTTTTCTGTTGAACTCTTGACTCTTAATGCTCTGTCTGAGAAACTAGAAGGAATTTTTAATACTAGGCAGCCTTTAACGGATAAGATGTCTAATTTTTTAAAAATGTAAATGCTTAATTGTTTTAAACAAAGCAATGAAGGTATATATTTTTTTCATTTAAATGTGAAAGAAAAGAAATGAAGAGCTTCACTGCTTGTAAATTGAAATGGCAAAGCTATGTAATAACTTGACATTTATGATTATAATGGAAAAGAAATTTGACCTGAAGTTGAGGGAAAGTAAATAGTTGTGCTGGCTTATTTAAAGCGAAAGAGAATAATGGAATCTTGTTTTTGTTTTGATTCTGTGTGTATATGTTTTTGTAGGACTAAGGAACTGGTACTTGCCAACTAATACACTGATCTTGATGGGGCTAAGTAATTTTTTTTAAGAAAGTTTAAAGTAAGGAGATAAGTCTTATTAGATATATTACTACAGAAAGTGCTTACAATTGGAAGAAATGCACAGAAGAATTATGCTACCCTCAAAGCGGTCACAGCTTCTACCATATATGTACGATGGTTGCAGATTTGTGATGTCAGGGAGCAGCTGTATTACTGACAATATCATTACTACATGCTTTACATTTATGGAATATTAACCTCTTGTTTTAGGATGAGAAGAAAATTAATTATTATATTTTGTTTCTTTATATTTTTTAGATTTTTTGTTTCAACATTAACTTGGTAAAACATATTTTAATGTAATTTTGTTGTTTTTTTTAATTCAAATAATTTTATAAATATATTTTCCAAAATAGCAATTTACTTTTCCTTGAAATAATTTATTATTGTTTTAATGTTCTCTTCTGCATTCGTTAGTACAAGTTTTACATTTGTCAACATGTTTTTGTTTTGAATTTTTATGGGAGTGAAAGTAATTTATATTTATTTCCCTTCATATCACATATTACATTTTTAGTTAGGTTATATATTTATATAATTTAAAATTTTAATAAAACATTCTATTATATAAATGGATTCAAATCTTACCAAATTAAATAACTCAATTGTTTATAAAATGGCATGGGTTTGAATTGAATAAAAACAATACATAACATCTCATTTTCAAATTATATATCAAATATCTGGTAAAAATGTCATGTGTATTGAATAAAAGTTTTAAAACAATTTTGCCATTATATTATTGAACATAATGATTTTAAAAACATTATTGAAACATATTTTTATATATGTTTTAAAGGATTTGTAAAAACCAACATATATCACTCAATTCATAATATTGAATTTTCTCTGAAACAGTTCCGTATTTGAATTTCATTAAATTAGTAACATATTTTTTCCCCTGACCTTTTTATAAATCTTTTTATTTTCTCTATAAATGTCTATTCAATTTTTTTTTATGTTTTAAAAGATGAAATTTACAAGAGTTCGTATTATAAAAGGCCGATTCTCGATTAAATTAAATTTTCAATTCAAATAAATGCAATGCAACTTGTAAGCATCTGTAAAATAATTTTGATTAGAATTAGTTTTATTTTAGTAAGTCTATTTGTTAATTTTACTGAAATTTTTAGTTTGATTGAAATTTTTTTATCAAACTATTCAATTTTTATAAATAAATATATTAATTTTATTAAACAATTTTGCATTATTTATATATTTTCTTTAAATTTTATTCATTGGACTGCATTTATTGTGATTGAAAATTTAAATTTGTTTGACAACCTGCCTTTTATTTTAACTTGCAATAATTTGTGTGCTGTGATATTTTTTAGGTGAGTTAATTACTTTTTTTAGTCCCATAAACCACATGTAAGCTATACTTGAAGCATGGCTAGAGATTTTATACTATATATATATATATATATATACATTTAGATAAATTCATGAAACTGTAATCTCAGTGTTGTTTTATGGCGTAGTGTACAGCCTACATTCACAAGTCCTACGAGCAGAGCACATGGTCATGTCATATAAAAGGTAAAGTGTGAGGGCGAGATTGACCTCAACTTACACGACATAAACCTTGAGAACATGCAGATGAAAATTAATTATGCAATTAAATATAATGAAAAGCTATTGTAATAAATTAGGTTCCATAAAGTCTCTGTGCTTATGAGACCTTATTTAATCTCTGTGCTTTTCCATGAGTAAAAATTACGACTAATATATACATGAAGAACCACCTTAAATTTACTCCGCAAATATTTCCGAAATGAAAGGTGCTATTGATGGGGTGGTACCACTAAAGTGGAGTTTAGACAGAGGTTCATATTTGCAACCCAGAAACTGATTTTTATAAGTAATAGGATGTGTATCTCTTCAACAAATATTTCGGAAATGAAAGGTTCTATTGTTGGGGTGGTACCACTAAAGTGGAGTTTAGACAGAGGTTCATATTTGCAACCCAGAAACTGATTTTTTAAAGTAATATTATGTGTATCTCTTCAACAAATTTATATATTTTTTCAAATGGAGAAATTAATATTCATTACAAGAAATTTAAATTATAGGAAATTAGGCTGCCAATGTTGTGTTTTGCAGTATTATAGTGCGAGTAGTTCATGTGCTACCATAATATGGCTATTTTAAGTACCTAAAGTTGCCTGCTCCATTTAACTGCTTTGTTAGTAGGCTAAAATGTTTGCATCTTTGCATAGATTCTGTTTTTTTAACAATGATTACACTGGAACTTCCCTGTCAGCACTTCAAGATAATTCATACTACCCAGACATAGAGCGTGCTGGAAAACAATACTTACTAGTGCTGATAATGAAGGCATGATCTTGGTGTATGTGTAAATGTAGGAAGAATGCTGTCCGTTCTTATATGTGTGCTGAACGATATCCTAATAGACGTCTACTATATCGAACAACAAGCGAACCTCGTTAACCAATTACGATGAATTGTAAGTGTACCACCTCGAAAATGTAACAGAAACAAACGAGTTACTGGAGAAGAATGTGTAATTACTGTTCTAGCTACTGTTACTGTAAGCTTATATGTTAACTACAGTGCAGCCATAAGAAGGAGTGATATGCGTCGGGAAAGTGTGCAACGCATTCTGCACCGTCATGGATGGAACATCTATACCATGTCCCTCTCCATTAAGAGCTACATGGAAACAGTTGTGAGAATCGTGTTAACTTTTGCACATGGACATTAAGTTTTAATACAAAAGAATTCTCACGTATATCGTTTATTGATAAAGCAGCATTTACAAACCATGGCCAAGTCACCATCAGAAACATGCACTATTGATCAGTAAACAATTCCCATTGGCTTCATTAAGTTGAACATAAGCATCCACTGAGTGTAAATGTGTGGTGGGGGTATAGTGAACCATCTTTTTATATGGCCTTTTTTCAGAGAAGGAACACTGTGTTCCCAATTGCATGTTAATATGTTACCAGACGAACTCCAACAGATATTATGCCTTCCACTATAGACTAGGATAGTCCTGTGGTATTAGCGTAATGGTTGTCCAACACATAGTGCAAGACATATTACAGCTTGTCCTCAATGATTATTTAAAAATCGTTGGATTGCCAAAAGGGACTAGTAAATTGGACTATGTATCAACCAGACCTAACCGCTTTATATTTTTCAGGGGGGGGGGGATACAAATGACACAGTCTACAAGGACATAGCTACTACACCAGAAGATATGACCCAACATAATACGGCTATCTGCTGCACATTAAGCAGAAACTTCAGAACATTCATCTCATGACAGACTGGAAGATTGTATTGTAGCTGGCGATCTTCGTGGCAGTTTTCTCCTTCATATTCAGAATTCACATCATTTGTTTATTCACTTTTGTATTCCTTAAGAGATTGCTAATACATAATACAGTAAAATCACAAATGTACATGATGTAAGACACATTTTAGCTCATTCAGAAAAATACCATATACAATAAAACAGAAAAGTAAACTTACTAATATCATAGGTAACTCAGTTGTTAAATGACACAGGTGTAGGTATTTAAACTGTCATATTATTATAGCATGTGAACTATGTACTTGCACTAGAATCATACAAAGACAATATCGACATTCTGATTTCCTCTTGTTTTATTTATTTTTGATGTGATTAGGAATAGTTCTAATAATTATTAACATTCATGTCTGGGCTGCAATTATGAGTCATTTCCTAAACTTCATTTCTGTGAGATCAATTCATCAATTGCACCTTCGATTTCAGAAATACTTGTGGTGCAAGTTTTAGGCGATTCACAAATGTTAAAGATTTTATTAATATATGTTCGTAAATACTGCCCATATAGCAAGCCACAGTCGGCTGGCTGTGGTTTTACTGGCGGCACTGCTGGATGACTGATAACATTGAATACTTATGGTTTTACACGACTACGGGCAACCGACACTTGGCATGCCATCAATGGCATGCTAATAGGATGTTGATGGAAATGAAACTGATGGTTGAGGGTAGGTGACCTATTAATCGCCCATAAATGGCTTACTAACTGTATCCCAACAATGTCTGCATATAACATATAATTGTTGCCGATAAAAGTATGAATAGTCATCTATATGCCATTTGATGGACGTGGAGTGTACACCGATGGACCATTGCTGGTGCATTTTGGCTTATGGGAATTTTTATGGCTCCCACTCTATGAAGAAGGCATCTTCAAACTACACAGATATATGTGTATAATATAATTATATATCATATGATACAATGAGTACATTATTTGTAAATATAGAATGATGGAAATATACAATACAAAATGCTATAAATTCAGTATTAGGAGTGACTTCGTGACTGTTATTGAATAATTTGACATGTGTAATGTTTTACATGTATAACTGCACATAAATAAAATGGGAAGGCAAAGAACAACAATTTATAACCACATTCAGAAAATTAATATTGAAGGGATTTTGCTGTTTCACATCACTAAAGTATTCATAACTAGTGACTGAATTTCAAAACAGATTAATAGCATCCATGTGACATACATACCTCGAAAGATTGCATTAAAGGAAAGTTTTTGGGTTAATATCGCGATTCATGTCGGAAGAGTTCTCTCAACGACAATAGTTTTTTTGTTTATCTGCATCTTTTTTAAAAAATGATTTATTTGCATTGTAATTTTTTAGGTTATGGAATAACTGATGTAATTTATATTAAGCGTTTGTTAATAATTAAACTCGGAATATATATTATAAATTAGTTCATGTAAACATAAGAATGCACAACAGTGAAATGGTTAGCATACTAGGCTCTCAATGCAAGGGGTGTAAGTTCGCGGCCCCCCCTCCTCCTTGGGTAAGCACAAGATTTTCATGTCGTTAAATGTGTTTAATAGTGAAGTAAAGGAACTTAAAAACAAAGAAAATTTGATATTGATAATAAAATAATTATTTGTAAGAGATAGTTTTCCACATATGGCGAAAGCATGGCTAGCCATCAATAGGCCATCCGATGGCTGTGAAATGGTACATCGATGGGCTATTGCTGTTTTAAGCACATGGGCCATGCTTGGGTCTTTTGTGTTCACCACATCTGGGCCAGTTATGGGCGGAGTATGGCTAGTTAGTGGTGCCACTTCAGACCCAGCAATAGAGTTGGGTGCATGTCAGCTGTTGGCCAACTGTTTGCCGGCCTGGAATCCGACTGTAAACCATCAATGGGCCATATGTGGTTTGCTACATGGCTTATTACTTGCTACGAATTCGTGTTTTTCCATTTGCATTTGTTTAATTCCTATTAAGTAGGCACATGCAAATAAATATATTTAACATGCGACATATGGTATGTATTACCTACACATAGATTTAATTGGCAATAGAAAGTATTTAATGTGAATCTTCCTAAACACATATTAAAGTATTTCTCCTTCTTTGCCTACACCTCTTAATTCTCCTCCTCCCTAGACATACATTACACTTTAAAACATTTTGAATATAGGGGATATTAATAAATGATGATCTTTTTTTAGCACATCCTAGCAGACAACTCAAAAAGCCAAGATGGTGGCGAGTGGGTACATAGAATCTTGGCACCCCTGGTAAGTAATTAGATTATCTGATAACACACAGGTTATCTTATTAGTCGAGTGTCCTCGAGTCAATAATGCTTGTAACAAAACTTTATTGAAAAATGGTTTTCCAAGTGATGACCGTATGGTTGTTTTGCAATGTCTACAGCACATTTAAAATCCTACTCCCTTATAGGTCTCGGTAGCCGAGTGGCATTAAGCATCTGCATGGCGACCCAGCGTTCGCCTGTTCAATCCTACACTACTCCACAGAATTTTTTGAGCTCCACGAATATTAGATAAAAATAAGAGCACTGCTGGTGGCCAGAGAACGTATGCACATTCTAGCAGGTAGCACTTGAACAGACAGCATTCAAGATGGTGGATGCAAGTAGCACACACTGCCAGTTACAAATAAAGATGATGATGATGAGAGAGGCAACAAGGAATGCTAGTGCATGAAAACCATGATGAGTAGGTGGATGGCAGAGCATGAAGTACCAAGGTGGGATAACAGAGCAGAATTGGAATATTCTAAAAACAAGATAGCAGGAGGAAACAAGATGGCAGAGCAAGATGGAGGATGGAAACAAGTTGGTGGACAAATTTCAAGGTCACCGAAGTTGGCGGACAGCTTCGATGCTCCGAACCCACAACCCGTTTCATCAGTTTCCCCATTATTCTATTACTCTCAGCAAGTGTCCACTCAAAATTGAAGTTCTCAGACAAGTTGTATGATGACCTATTTTGCAGGTTCAAGAGACCATTTTAAGGCTATAAAATATATTTATTCTTTATTATTTAGTTTCACATATATAGAAAATCGATTCTTCAAGAGGCTGTGAAAGTGCCTGTCTGTTTTACTGACAAATATAGGATTACTAGAAATGATGGAAAATCGCGAAAATTTTTCGAGCCAACATATCTTCTATAACACTCTAATTAGTTTAATCTTTCCTGATTGGACGAACAAGGTTTTGACTCGGCTAAGTTGTTCGCATACCATTCACAAACATTCTGCCATATAGTGTTAGATTTCTCATTGGCCCAGTGAAATGAGGTAGTAGCTTCATACACTCATAACAGCCAATAAGGATAGTAAATTAGCAGATGTGTACAGTACATTGAATCCTAGCAAACAGTCAAATTTTTCCGCGATAGACCATTATATCTAAGGATTACATATAGCTGAGATTATACCAGAAAAGGAAAATTTTTTAAACTAAATTTTAAACAATTGCTTAACTTCAAAGAATTAACCATAAGAATTAAAACGGGATTTTGTAGAATCCAGAAACTGGCAAGTGTTGCGGACATTTGTTGTCATCGCTGCTGTCAAACAAGCATTCAGAACTGTCAAGCAGTAGCAGATGCGAGAACTTAATTGGGTGATAAAGGACATCATTTAGAGTAGTTTTAGAGGCCAATGCGACAGCAAATAGAGGTCAAACAAGTTTATGCAGAAGAAAGAGATTTTTGCATGCCATTAAGGAAAGCTAAAATTAGGAATGCCTGTTTTAAAAATTTCGTTAAAATTCTTATTAATATACAATTAAAAATAATAAAAAGGGCTATATTGGAGCAAATTACACAAGTTGTAGGAAATAAATTAATAGGAATATCGAAAAAGTTAAAACTAAAATAGTTATGTGTCACCTTCATTCATAGTAGATGGTTTATAGAAATAATTATTTTTACAGAAAGGCGATTTATATGCATATGTGTAATTCACTTCAACATCATGTTTGAGCTGAAAATATCCCACCTCACTGTTTGGAGAGGTTTCAGCAAGAAACGAGTGGAGTAGGTAATGCTGACTATTTGAGGGGTCCTGTTTCCTGCTGTATACCTTCGCCATTGTTCATGGCATTGGTGACAGTTCGAGTGTGTGGGAAAAAAAGGGGGGGCAGATAGGAAGGTCCGGCTCCCCAGGGGAGAGAAGGTGAGTTGACAAATGCAATCCCCCCTCCACCCTTAATCCCGGATCTTGCAAATGCTTTTTCGTATTTCGAAGACTTGTCGGAACACATAAACTGCAGGTTAGATTCGTTCAACGAACTTCTAAATTACGTAAGAGCAGTTTTGACATGTAACGAAATGATAAACAAAATAAGCAGCATATCCTATTGTAAGAATCTTTACAGTACCATATATATCTATAGCAAAACCTTCGCTCAGCTATTGATTACATGCATGTTTGAAACATTTCGAACTGTTGTTAAATGTAAATGACCTGAGGCAGAATGAATGTGTACATTTGTGTTGTATTGCGTCACAAAAAGTTAACAGCAATAAATTATTTAGAAATTTATTTCTTCGAATTTTGACAACTTATGTCAAAATATTATTTACAACTGGAAGTATTTTTTAAGTGGAGTTGAGATGTTTGGACAGCTCTTAAAAATGTATTGTCTTGCGATCCGATTAAGGATGGCATGAGGTGAGCAGCGCCTGGAATGAAGGGTGGGAAAATGGGATAACCCTGAGAAAAGCTGGGCCACGGTGGTCGAGTGGCTAGAGCGCTCGCCTCCAACCAAGGCGATCCGGGTACGATTTCTGGCGGGGTCGGTCCATGGAATTTTGCATGTGGGAATCGTGCCGGGACGATGCTGTATGTCGGCGAGTTTTCTCGGGGATCTCCTGTTTCCCCCAACCTTCATTTCCGGCGCTGCTCCATATCCATATCACCCTCAAGACCATAGAAAACCGCCCAAACCTCTCAACTCAACCCGAGAAAAGCCGCCAAATAATGGCATCGTCCAGGTACGATTCCCACATACGCAAATCCGGGTGACACCACCGAAATATTTTTAAGAAACCTATTTTTGAATACTATGGATAGCGTATTAGATTCTGCCATTTACATTTTGCCTAGGGTTGTGAAAATATGTACAAAAAATATGTAAATTCCGAATTAAAAATACATGTCGCACCGTCTTTCTAGTTTAGGGCTCAAAATATCCGGACATCTATAAAACGTATCTTGACAAGATACAAATAATATTTGTGAGCAAATAAATTAAATTGGAGACAATGGCCGGTTTTAAATTTAATTTTTTTTTTTTGTAAAATTGTAGCATTTCATGTGAGCGGGAATTTAAACTCCATGCTGAAGCAAAATTCCATAGACTGTTCTGACCCAAGAATGTTCTCATTTGTTCCGGGCTCGATTTTTCGGTTGTGGGAATTGTGCATGGACGATTCTGTTGGTCCACGGGTTTCCACGGGAAACTCCCCCCCCCCCCCCTGCCCACCAAAAATTTGCATTCCTGGCGTTGCTCAATAACCGTCTAATTTTTTTAGTTCATTCATCAGCTCTGAAGACCTCAGAAGGTGTTACTTGCGAGGTAACTTGTGATAGTTGTATTTTTTTTCCCTGTATGCTTGTTAAACTACAGGAAACTTAACACAAACGACACATGCGTTATTTTGGAAGTGAAGTAATAATTGGTTATACATTAATATTTTCGATAGTATGAAATTAAAGAAAAACTTTTAAAAGCCCAAGTTACTGCATGAGACGTTATCGCAAGGCAAAGTAATCACAACTACTGTCGTAGTGCAGTGCCACCCCACCACCCGTCAATCAACGCCACTCTCCTTAGCCAAGAACTGTGGGCGAGCAAAATGGCACGGTCTGATACGGCAGCTGACTCCGCGCAATATCGGCCTAACGTACAATACCAGGCACGCGCGCTATTCGACAAGTATTTGGAAATTCCTGAGCTAGTAACACGGTTGTTGTCTCCTCTGACAGTTTGACACGTGTTAGGAGAACGACTGGTGCAGAGTAGTTTCGTGCGCTTGATGGTAGGCACTGCACCGCACCGCATGCCCGAGGTTGTCAACGACTTGATCCCTCCTGAGGTCGACGTTTATATCAAGAAATATCGATGCAATGCTGCGGGAAAAGAAATCACTCGGAACTAAAACTCTATAGTTATCACTTGCTGCCCTGCCCTTTCCTTAAATGGTTCTTGTTCCAGAAGTAAAATCTGTCATTGGTACAATTTCGATATTGTTAACTGAATTTGTGATGGCAACATGAATGCCTGTGGTGTTTCGTCTCTGATTAGACCTATGCATACCAATAAATTCGTAAATAATACAACTTACATTTATATTCCTACTGAAATTTAAATATTTAATTAATCCAATATATAATTCCGATACGATAAGAATTATTCCTGCGACTGCTGTAATTACCTGATTTGCCTGTTACTGCGAAATAGTTCTCCGTTAATAACAATGAAAAATCATAAGCGATATGAAATATGTGATATTCCAGAAAGGCGTGGAGTGTGCTAGAGTTGGTATAGGTTGTTCACGGTAAGATGATCACGTTTGAAAGCCCTACTTAAGTTCTACTTGTACGCACGTTGTGTATTCTTTCGCCTTATATAAAATTAACATTGTCATGGGCCTCATCACTTAGTTAATGCGTCGGTCAGGTGAAACTGTGACGTTATTAACAAAAGTAAATATGGTACAATATTTCTACACTTTGATGCCTTAAAGAAAAACCGGAAGCGATATAAATAATTTAAGTTATCACATATGGTTACCTAGCATTTCATATTCTACGTTAAGGTATGGAACTACTTTCCCTTTACTGTGCTTACGTCATTCAGCGCACCCGTCAAAAGATATGCATGCAGGGGAAGTGACATATTTATAAGGTTGATTTCAAAGGTGCTCACTTGATCGTGAACAGCATTCAGCGCAGTCATTGCACGAAGCTAACCACGAAGATATCCCGCCCGAGCGGTGCGGTGTGTGGGGAATTCTTTTCCGGGACACGGGTCGTGTATGAAGTTTCACAAAGAGTTTAACAGCTCGGAATGGCCGGCATTTTTATTGAAGATCTCCGGGGGCCTCCGACACGAGGCAGGCGAAGTTTTATTTTCATTTTATTTCTTTCCTCGGGTGGGACGTGTGGAGCAGTCGGCGAACTTCTGCCGCCGCCTGACAGAAGTTGTTTAAGAGCAAGAACGGAGTTTGTTTGAATGGTTGTTGGGGGGGGGGGGGAGGGTTGCGAGAGAACAAGAACCCGCGGGCGGGGTTGGGGAGGAATTGTGTGGAGCAGAGTTGCCAACATTGTATTTTTCTCACCAGATCTGTTGATTTTCGAGAATGGTCTCATAGCTGTATTTAATATCTACGACAAGCGATTTCCTAAACTCTTTGAGGAGTATGCACGTATGCAGGATGATTCTCAATTAGACCGACAGACTTTGGGAGGTGATTCTTCATGAAAAAGTAAAAGGGAAACATATATGTACACTTTATACCTAAACTGAATATTAAGGGAGTCGTGAGCCCTTAAAAATCGATGTTTTAAACCGCATTTGTGCAAAATATCGGTAACGAAGTAGAATACAATGACAACTCTCGGAAAATTATTATATGTTATCGGGACCTTCAACGTAAGAGCCGATATTTAGCAAAAATACGGCTTAAAAGCTCGCTTTTTTAAGGGCTCGTACCTTCCTTAATATTAGGTTTAGGTATTAAATTTCACATATATTTTCCTTTCACTTTTTCATGAAGAATCACCTCCCGAAGTTTGTCGGTCTAATTGAGAATCACTCTGTGTACTCGGGGCTACGTTTATATGGTAATTTATTTGCTTGTGAAAGCATAGCTCACACTTTTATAGTTTTACTACTATTTCGCTAGACTTTATCGGAATCTAAGTAGAAATGACAACTAGTCAACATTTCAGATAAAAAAAAAAAAACTGTCCGTTTTAATATTTTTAAAACGAACACGATGGATTGTAAAACTTGTTACTTCTATCGTGATACATTAATTGGTACACAGCCAACGCGTAACTTCATTGGTCGACGGCCAGCCAATAATAAACGTTGCGGAATAGCCATGAACAATAGGACGATAGAAAGTGGAAATACAGAGACCAACAAAAATTATATTGCTGTAGTGTAGAATTTAGGCAGCTCACTTCAATCTTATCCTCAGTGCTAGTATATTTGTGCCGTCCTCAAAGGGTTAAAAATCTAGTGGCAGATCTGGTGATCTGAAGGGAAAATGTAGATAATTTTCCCGTTACCAGATTTTCGCACTTTTGTCTTCCCACGAGAGTCCATTTCCACATAATGTACATCTGGAGAGCGCATGGCGATATCTTGAGATTCACATTACATTTTTTATTACATTTGATTACGTGGCTGTAGGTAGTTGTGTGGGTAGGCTCTTTCTTAGGGAATAACAATTCGTTTTGGCATTGAAAATATGAGTTTCGAGAACCTTCACAGTTAAAAATTATTTAGATTACTGTACGTTTGTACGTCTGTCTAGAGAGAATATGTTATTGGAGTAATTTATTCTAATAATTCTAACGTGTTCTACTTTTTACATTATAGTGTATATACAAAAAAAAAAAAAAGGTGTTTTTGAAAAACAAGTCAAAATTCAAACCATAGCATCTCTAAACTAATATAAATAAAAAAAATCCTTTTCAGCGAAATGTTCGGTAAATTCATCTGGTATTGTTTAATTTAATGCGAAGTTAGGCAGAAGAACGCCCGGAGTCTGAAGTTATACGTACCTACGATCACAAGGTGCGTATCACAAAGACGAACGGAATCATATTACCTACGATGGCAAAGTACTCTTACATACGTTATAGATGTTCGCCTTCGCCATATGCAACTTGTCTGCACGCAGGAACGTAATCTGCTCCCGGTGTCATGTCTAACTTAATATTAAATTTAAAAATACAAGATGAATTTTCCGAACATTTTGCAACCAGGATTTTTTGTTTATATTAGTCCATAAATGATGTGGTTTAAGTTTCGACATGTCTTTGAAAACACTCTATGTATGTATGTATGTATGTATGTATGTATATATGTATTTATCTATGTATGTATACACACAGATATATATATATATATATATATATATATATCTGTGTGTGTGTGTGTGTGAATGTATGTGGTAATAAGCAAATGTAACTAAGGGCTGTTCATGATAAAGTGAGCAGTTTTGAAATCAACCTTTGAAAAATGTCACTGGCCATACCTGCATATGTTTTAACGTGTGCGCTAAGTGGCATGCGCCCGGTAAAGTTGTAAACGATGGGAAGGGGGCGGGGAAGTAGTTCCATGTTTTAACGTTGAATTAAAAGTGTTGGGTGAAAAATTTGTGAAAACTTATATTATTTTTTTTGATTTCTGTTTTGTTTTCTTTTTTTTTTAATGCATAAGAGTGTAAGAATTAGCAGATATGTAATATAATTACTTTATTTGCAATTTCACATTTTCACTTGATCGACGCAGGAATAAAATGGCGAGGCCCATGATAATGTTAATTTTACATATGGCGAAAGAATACCCAATGTTCATACACGTAGATCTTAAGCAGAGCTTTCAGAAGTGCTCAGTTTACCGTGAAGAGCCTTTAGTTACAATACTTAAAAACAATTCAAGATGCGTAATCAAATATTTTGTACGCTTATTATTTTGTCTAAATATAATTCGAAACAGACTAAGGTTACAATGTGGTGGTTTTTGTGTGTCGATTGAGACAATTTGTCTGAAGACGGTTGGCAACTGAGGAGCAGCAGAGCAGGCTACGTCGCAAGGAGATGCTGGCTAGAGAGATGTGTGGTGAAGTACCAACCTTCCTCCCTCTCTACAAGCCACACGTGTCCCCGGGCTCGGCTGTGGTATGCGAACATCCGCCAGAGGCGCTGTGCCGCGCCTTATTGCCAGCACTGCTGTCACATGTAGCGGGCATTATATGACCCGCGCTACGAACACAGTACTACCCTGGGGGAAAGAATGTAGGTTTATATTGTAGGGGGAGCATGGTGCCTGCACAGTGTACTGTAAAATCATGTTTGTATACACGAATGTACGTGGCAGCACAATCACCATACATGTTCGTGTATTTTTACATGTACATGTGTAAGTGTACTTGTAATTTGTGTCCAACGTACATTTACAAATACAATGGCAGTGTATAATTTTACTATACCTGTTATTTCCTTTACTAATCAATATGTTCAACTACAAGTGCTCTGTATGTGTCATTTTACTTTTTTTGCTATCATTATCAAGCCACATAATGTAAATTTACACAAACTTTTTTTAGTGTAATTTTACCATAATTATCTGTCAATTTATTTTACTAATCATCACATTACATCACATTTAGTATGTACACTTCTCGTCACAAAAAATGAGTGATCTCGTGTAGCTGAAAATATTTCTAAGTCCCACTTCGGGTATGTCCGGCAGGCTGCCCCCTCCCAAGTCACAGGCGCGTGGCTAACTGCTGGAGGAAACATGGCTTTGGAGAAAAAACGATACAAAACACGAATAATAGTTCTGTGAGCTCAGTTTTGTCCGAATATATTCCAACACATTATATGTAATGCAGTTAAAGTAAATTAGTGGGAAACCTTCGGAATTATGAACTAGCCTGTATCAGATTTGAGAAACAAATAGCAAATTATAAATTTGAGCAGACCACACTGGACCACTGGAAAAAATTACTTCCAAATCATGCATCATTGTAAATATGAAAGGAGGTGTTACGTTATAATTCCCCTTGCCAACAAACTAAAAACATTAAATAATACATCGTATGGAATAATTTTTTAATATGTATGATAATTAGAGACCATGAAATGTCTCGAAAAGAATGGCCTGTAGTCTAGACTTCGCAGTCTAATGAATACCCGATCAACTAGTGTATATTCACTGTTTGTTTCTCCAGTAAGTGGCCAATATTACTGTAAAACATACAGCACGTGTTCCCAGACGTCTTTCCTTGCCAGTTTCGTATTTACTTCGCACATTTCTCAGTGAGCCTTGTTACCTGTAATCCAATGCAAAGGCGGATTAGGTCTAAGGTTTAGCTTGTCTTCAAAATAATCCGCGCAGTTTTCCGATTACTGTTTTGTTCCGTTCATAAAGTAAAGGCCTATTTATATTCACCGACATGTCTTAACCAAATTTGGATTACAGTAAATAGTTATTGATTATTAAAGTGTTATAACATGAATTTACTACATTATTATCTGCGAGCGTGATTATAGTCTCGTGAAACATCTAAGGTTATTTAAAAATACTTAAAATATTCACCTTTTAAAACATAATAACATATAGAATACATGCAGCGAGCTACTAGGTATATTTCGAAGGAAACTATCCGCATTAATGTAAGCACTTCTTGATGTCTGTCGCATTTTATATGTGGGCGTATGCACCCAAATGTCAATAAAGATTACGTATTAAGACGTAACTCAGTTTTTATTTTCATTTACACACGAACTGAAGTATAAATAAAATTGCTTGCATGTTTCATGTGTGTGTTATAGCACCATTACGAAAAGTGTCACTAGCTCACTTTGGCGCGAACAGCCTATAGTACCGTTACATCTAAGCTGGACAGTTCAACTCAATGTTTTGTGTCATGATGTGGTTTCATACCCAATTGCCTCCATTGGCGATTAGTGCTAGTAATGGCAAGTAACCCAATTTGAAACACTTGGTGGCTGGAAGACACCACACTGACCAGTCCCCTAACTGATTGGTGAATACATGTGTAAGTGTACTTTCTAGCAATTGGTCTCTCAATGTTTGACACCATGTTATGCGAATAACTATATATATATATATATAATTATTTATATAGTTATAAATCGTTATCAATCCCACAACTACAAAATAAGCAAAATATATACAAATTTGCTTGGTATGTCTTACACACGAAACACTCACGCATATGAATATTTTCTAAATGAATGATTCTTTTAAGAATTACCTTCCTTGCGGGATAAGATATTGTAGTTTCTAAGTTTGAGTCCAAATTGATTGACCAAAAACCGATAATTTAACCGTTGGAAGGCAGTACTCAGTGCCTGTAAGAAATAAGCACACAAATAGAGAATTTCATTTTCTTGATAACACATCTACCTACATCTGACTTTGAAGTCCCCGCAGTTTGACCTCATACCTACCAAAATTGTAAAGATTAGAGTGACGTAAAGGGTTGGGAGAGTGGAGGCACGTTTTAAATATTAGTAATATGACATGCAGTCAAACGAAAAGTTACTGAGCCAGAGTTTCAAAATGTCGTACAGGAAGGTCCATCCTGATCCACTCAAGTTCCATTTCGCAGTGGTTGTTTAACAATATTTAATGATTTATCACCAATTTGTTCAACTTTTTAACCCTTTCTTCGTTTATTAGGTTTGGTAGTGCAAGTCAGAAAATGAATTAATTCACAATAACAGTTTAACTTGTATTGTTGTGAGTAGTACATAAAAATTACTTTGGTGCAAAGGGACGGGGGATAGGAGCAGAGGAATCACCCGCCGCCATGTTGGAATTTACTTTCCCCCCCTTTTTTTTCCTTCTAAATTTCTATGTTTTCCTCAAATCGACTAAATGTCCCTAAAAATCTAGATTTTAAGAAAAATGTCTCTTTTTCCCCCAAAAAATCTCCATTTTCCCAGGCAGATCAGTGACCCTGGGTAGAGCAGTAAGACTGATCAGCGACCCAGGGTCAAGGATCAACGACCCCGGTGGCCGGGATCAGAGACCCAGGGGCAGGAGAGCGGGACCAGGACCTTTGCCTTTGACCTTTGACATAAAAATCCAAAAAGTACAAAAAAATTCGACAAAATTCCAAAAAAAAAAATTTGAATCCCAAAAAGTATATTATTAAAAGTACTAAAAAATTATTTTAAAAATATTTTAAAAACGTATTTTAACAATTGTTGAAAATGTATCATCAACAGTTTACTTAAAAGTTATTTATAAAACTTTAAAAAACGTACTAAGAAATGTATTATTAAAAATGTATTCAAAATAATTTTAAATATCTATAAAGTATTATTAAAAATTAATTAAATAATTATTAGAAATCGTTAAAAAATATATTAACAAATTAACTTTCCAGAGGTCACCCCTCACCCATACACATCCACCATCTTGGTAGGTGGCCACCATGTTGGTAGGCGACCGTCATTTTAGTAGGCAGCCACCATCTTGGTAGGCGACAACTATATAGGTAGGCGATCACCATATAGGTAGGCGACCACCATCGTGGTGGATATCACCTGTCCGCCATATTGGATGCAGGTAACCATGACCTCAAACACATGACCTTGAATGACCTTGAAAACCAAATCTCGAGAAGAAATACATAAAAGTCAACAAGCATATTACAACTAACTACTGCCACCATATTAAATACAGATGACCTGACTGTGACTCCGTGATCTTAAATTACCTTGAAGAGAAAAACTAGAGAAAAATACATAAAAGTCAGCAAGTACATTACAATACTACCCACTACCACAATATTGGATGCAGACAACCTTGACATCATGACCTCAAATGATCTTGCAAACAAAAACTCGATAAAAACATAAAAGTCTACAAGCACACTACAATACTAACAACTACCACCACAATAGATGCAGACTATGTTGGCTTTAGCCCCACGATCTTTAATGACCTTGAAAACAAACACACTTAATAAAATACATAAAAGTCAGCAAGCATAATACGTTACACACTACGGCCACCATATTGGATGCAGATAACCTCAACATTGACCCCCATTACATTGAATGACCTTGAAAACAAAATTTCGACAAGCGATACATGAAAGTCAATAAGCATATTACATTATTAACTACTATGACCATATTAGATGTAGGTGAAATTAACCTTGACTTCATAACTTTGAATGACCTTGAAAACAAAAACTCGAGAATAATACATAAAAGTCAACGAAAATATTACATTACTAACACCTACCACCTATTAGATGCAGGTGACCTGAACCGTAAGCCCCATCACCTTGAATGACTAAAAACAAAAAATAGAGAAAAAATGTATATAAGTCAGCAAGCGCATTATATTACAAACTATAACCATCATTTTAGATACAGACAACCTTTACCTTGACCCCATAACCTTGAATAACATTCAAAACAAAAATTCTAGAAACAATACATGCTTTAGAATTCTTGTATGTATAGTTGCATGCCCTTTTCAATCCACTGAAGTTATCGCTGTCAAATTTATGTCTTTAGCTGGAACTTGTGACCTCGAACAAGGCCATTTTGACCATTGTACCTTATGTCTTCTGGTAGGCACAGTTGCCTGCAATCTTTTATATGGTGAATTTAGGGCTGCCATATTCATATGTATCACTCGTGATATCGAACAAGGCGATATATATGGACTACCATACCACAAGCCCTCATTATTCTTTGGATAAAGCTGTTACTGATGCCAGAATTGTTGGCAACCCTATCAGCTACTTTGTTGATCGGTATGTCTTAACACTCATACCTATTTAGCCTCGCGGTCATAAAACTTACTCATACTTTTTTACTTTTTCCCTTTCACTTCTATAAATATCCTTTTTATATATTCCTAGATATTCACTGACATTTATTGAAAAGTAAATCTGCAGTTAAACTGAGTGTGTTGGAGCAATGTTTCTAGGTCGGATACTACAAAGCCAGAGCCGCGTACGTAGTTGTTCCACCTCTCCCCAACAAACCCCCGCACCCACGTGCAGACAAGTGCCACAACGTTTGACACAGACAGTAGCTTGCTTCTTGAACGCTGACCCGGACCTGGTCTAGCGAGCGTATACATGTTTGCTCCGTAACTAGGCCAAACAATCCCATAGGTCATTTGGAAAGCTTTCAGTCATTCTCGTACAAATATACGTGCAACTAAGCGTGCAGTGTCGTATCATTTCGAAGTATTTTCCGCGCCTAAATATTAGAGATAATTTACCTGCGTTATGTTCAGTTCATGACATGTCATTGCGTATGTAAGACATAACAACTATAATCCGATAGTGAACGTTAAGCATTCATGGGGCCGTGGTGGTTTAGTGGTTAGACAACTGTCCTCCCACCATGGAGAATCGGGTTCGATTCCCGACGAAGTCACCTCCGGATTTTCGCATGTGGGAATTGTGTAGGACGATGCCGCTGGTCAGTGGGTTTTCTCACTGATCTCCCATTTCCCCCACCCTTGCATTCCGGCGCTGCTCCATACTCCTCTCGCTTTAGCCTGAAGGGCTCTCAATACCTCGGTGTTAAGAGCCGCCCAAATCTCTTCACTCGCTCATAAAGCATTCCGCCTACCAGGATGTATTTTGTCCAGAAGGGCGAGACCCTGAGGACAACCCAGACACTCGCATCACATGCGTCATCGTCTCTATGTACAATGTACTGAACAAGTGTGCAGTCTTTCCTTCAGAAACGCACATCTGAGAACACTTTAAAATCAGGCCAATTTCATAAAATATTTGCTACATTTTCTTATTACCAAACAATAAAGTGAAATAAATTTAGCTTCTGGTTTCTTGTCGTGCATTTACATCGTAATTCTATATTCATAAACTGAGCTTTCACCCATGCAATCAAACGGCAATGCTGAATATATGTTTACATTTTAATAGCTTCGTCTGGCGTGATGGGTGTGAAAGTGAACTGAACCAGGCTTTAGGGTGAAATCATCCAACGAAAACCTTGGAGTGAGTGAAAAGATTTGGGCGGCTCTTAACAGTGAGGTCTTGAGAGCCGATGAGAATGATCGAGGTGAGTATGGAGCGGCGCCGGAATGCAGGGTCGTGGGAAACGAAAGATCCCCGAGGAAACCCGTCGACCATCGACATCGTCCGGTATGATTCCCACTTGCGAAAATCCGGTGACCCGACCGGAGATTGAACCCGGTTCGCCTTGGTGAGAGGCAGGGAAACCTTTGAAAATGCTTTTAGTAACGAGTATAGATAATCGCGCAGTTAGTATTTTCTACCCGTTACAGCGCCCGTCCGTGTCCATCGCATTACTGAAGGACGAGGGAGCTCAATAGGGCCACGATGTCTGGCGCGAGCAGTAGTGCGAGTTGCAAGCGGTGACAGCCGCACACAGCTAGACAGACTATGTAGCGGTTGAATGAGGAAACCACCTGACTGTCTGTTCGTTTTGTCTCGGCACTAGGCATGCCTTGTTAAAAAAAAAAAAGTCTACTTGGCTTATTTATTCAAACAATTTTTCGCTTACAAAATAAATTGACTTCATTTTTTGCTCGGGAGAAAATATCTTTGCAAAGCAAGGTTAGGGTGCAAACATGTTGAAATTGTTTTTAATAATGTATTATTCGTAATTACACTTATAAATTAGATGAACAAAAACATTGTTTGACTAAATGTAATACACTGCAAATACATGATATTATTTCCTATATAATTTTAATGTCATATGTTTTCTCTTTTGCATGTTTGTTATTTGTTTTTATTTGCTCACCAAACATTTAATTGTAGGGCTGGAAGTATTAACACTAACAAGGGAACTGGAGCCTCTGTGTTACAGACCACAAGATTAAGTGAAGCTGAGTATTTGCGAGTTCCATTAAAAAAAGTTTCCCACAAAGACTCGGTTCTGAACATAATCATCATTCAGCTGGCAAGTTGAAACATGATTTGGAAATTTGTAAGGCACGTATAGAACCCGTATTTAACGTCATACCTAAGTGGAATCTGCAAGTAATATACGATATTCGTTGGCCACAAAATTAACATTAACTGAGAACAGAGATGAAAAATGTATGTAATTCTTTAAAGGATCTATGTCGATGTGAAATACTGTATGTAGGTGAAACACAGTTGTAAGTTAGCACCAGTGACATGAGAGAGACATAAACGGCGCTTAACAATTAAGGTCTTCAGAGTTGATAGTGGCGAAGAGAGGTACACATGGAGCAGCGACAGAAAAGTGAGTATCGGGAGTACCTCGACACTACCCACTGACCAACAGAAACATCCGCCATGTTTCCTACACATGAAAATCCGGATGTGACTCCGGTTTATCGTGGTGCGAGGCGAGTAGTCCGGCAGTTACATCACCACAGCGCCTACAAGAGATTAAAAACTTTAAAAATACACATCCCTTTTTTTGGCGAGCTGGTATTCCCAGAGGAATAACTTTTCCTATCCTATTGTAAAAGCGACAAGAGAAACGCGAGGCTCCATATTAAAGTTATTTAACTTGTATTTTAGTGATTTGTTAAGTCAGCAAGAAAGGCAAATAATCTTGCTTCCTTGAATACCTCTATGTCAAATGTTGTAATGCCATTTTATGTCGAATGTTTGAGCGCAGATAGTGCAAGGTGACCTGGTTGGAATTTTGGACTGATATGCATGTTTAAAATGTTTTCAGTTCACTTACAGCGCACGAAAGTGTGAAAATGGCCGTGGGTTTGTCTAGTATAGCCATGGTAGTCAGATATACAGGTTTCTTCTGAGAATAACTGCTGTGTTAGCGAGCGAGGAGGTGGCGTTTCAGGTCGGAATTGCAGCATGCAGCAGCGAAACAAACCCTGCAGCTCACATCATTATGTTTGGGCTTCAGTATCGTAGAAGGTCACAGACAGTTCCTTCAACTCCGGCTCTCCAGTTTTCTAGAGGACTGCGCTTTGTGAAAGTTATCGTATAAAGCGAAACGCTCTCGAGCCTCATAGTTTCACAATATATTTAATTGCAAACTGGCTGCCGATCAAAATATTTAATCTAGTTTTTAACAAACCGCTATCATATATTTTTCTGTATGGGACATTGTATAGAGCATAAATGAAGAGAATAAAGCGTTATAAAAAAAATTTGATTTATTGAGTCGATATTTTAATGATTGAGAATATACACACAATTAAACCCTAAGAATCAGTATATTTGCGCATATGAGTACTCAATTTTTCAATATTAAAAAGAAAGTTAATCTGAATTGCTTTAATAATGCCTGTATTATTTTAGGCTAAACCACATTTAACGTACCAATATCGATCCAGAAACTATTTCTTCCAGATATTTTGTAATATATAACATGTTTTGTTTAAAGCACTGTTGAAGTCTCATTTCATTCGTTGTTTTATTTACAACGTGCTGTGTTATTTGTATCAAATTTCCAAATTTCCGATAACATTCACTAGTACATGTGCAATATTTCAAAAGTGTATTCTCCCTTTTTTTTTTTTTTTTTTCGTTCCTTGATTACACGGTTCTGTGGTTATATAAGAGTAATCAAAACATTCACGTCATCGCCATGTTAAAAATAAGTGACCGGCCCACGTAAAACATATAAGTTTGTTTGGTCAGCGTAGTGAATCTTGTTTGCCAAATTAGGTAGTAACATGTCTATTGTTTCCCGACATTTGACACGATATATTTTCTTCTTGTAACGGTACCTTACAATATTGCAGTCTACAGAGACAATGTACCAGCATGTTAAATACTGGTAGGTGATACGTTCAACACACCAAGTTTGGTTGAAATTGGTAAAACAATATGCCACATGCTGTATACCAAATGTACCAAAAATATTTATATAGTCACTATGTCAAAATTAAGTTTCTTGCACATTTAAATCGCATATGCTCTCATGGCATACATAGTATTAGATACCGTATACAAAGATTGCTTAAAATTGGTCACATCGTTTTGAAGCTCTGCTTCAAGTCTGACACGCGTGTCAATTAGCAAACTCAAGCAATTTCAAGTGAGTTGTCCTGTCCTGCCAAAGACTGTCCTGCCTGAACGATTTATTTTTCATCCCGCCAGCTAGTGAAATGTGCGATGCCTACAATTTTCTGGAGTACGATAAAATGCTGCTATAATGGGGTTGGTGTGTTTACAGAAGTACAAGACGTTTATGACCTTGGTTAGCAAGTCTGCTTTGTTATTAGCCACGTCTGTATTTGGTAGCCCAGATTAATAAACTGTTATTTTGTTTGAAGAGGGGTTACTATTTTTAGAGGCAATATGTTTTCTGCAGAAAAAGGTACATTGGTTTTCTTCGCCCCCTCCCCCCCCCCCCCCCCCCATCACCGGACCAAACCTACGTGGTGGCGACGTCTGAACGCTTCCAAGCGCTGAGCTATACTTAGGAGAGAGGTGCGCGGCCGAACGCTGTCTGGTGACTACTACTGGCAACGATTTCAGCCTCTCACATTCTGGCACCTTCCATACGCCTCTCCGCTATTTCCGCCGCCTCCTGAACCTTCCCGAGCAGCGTATTCGCATATAAGTGTTCGTCCCCAACCCGAGCAAGTGTGCAGTGTTCCTCATCCAGTTGCGCGGGCTGGCCGACGATAGATCATGTCTACACCACTTCGTACTTCGAGACTTCAGCATGCTACTACTCAAGTTAAGTATTGCAATGAACGAACGTAGTTGTTGTTATGCTGGGGATAGAGTTTCCCTTTTAGTCGGTTTTTTTTAATATGGATTTTTGTAGGGAAGTGTTAGTATTTCTTCACTGTTTTGACTGTGTAAATTTTCAATATGGTATTTTTATGGGAATGTTTGTAAGAGGCGCATTATTTTTTTTTTTTTTTTTTTTGCATGCTCTATTATTGATCTCCTGCACTACGATTTGCCAAAATAATTTTTATGCCAAGGAATTTAGTGGGTATTTTATGGCGTGCCTTTATGGCGTGCCTTTATACTCATGGGTAGATGTAATGAGGGTTTTTGCTCCTTCCCAATGTTATTCTTGAAATTAGTACTTTTTAGTACTTTTTAGTGAATCATCAGGCTTACTTTACTTTTAAAGTTGTAATGGTGCTTGCTTTACTCAGGGATTCATTTTAGCTTTTTTAATGGGATTTCACAAGTTTTTATTCAGGTTGGGTGATTTCTCAGGATAAATTAATATTGTTGTTTTTTTTTTCTCTTTGTTCCAGTGCATGTGTGTTCGCTCCTTCCCCCTAGTTCACCGATTGGTAACAAGTAACGTAAATTTACAAAGGCAATTTATGTTTCAAATCATGTTGCAAAATAGTTCTTGTTGGTAATAATGTATAGATGGGCTTCAATATATTTGTATTGATTTTGGAATTTTTGTGTCCATGCTTTCTTAATTTTTTTTAATGGTGTGCGTCCTTCTCCTTGCCTTCCTTTATTCGTGCTACGCCCTAAAGGGGCATAACAGTTTCATACAGAATAGTTATCAAAATGTATATATTGCCACCAATTAAAACTAAATGCCTGAACCTATTAATTCATATCAGCATACTTCTTGTTTGTCAACTTTGGTATGAATGGGTAAATTGTTTTCCGTTTTCATGTGTGCATGTATGCGCTATATTACGAAATGATGAATGAAAATCATAATTTATTGGCATATTTTCCGTAATGCCTTTAGTCGATACTCTTCATGTCAAATGTAGTCGAAATTATATATATATATATAAACCAAATTTAAAAACAATATTTGTATGGTGCCGTTGTGAAAATACAGTAAGTGCCACATTATTCTTAGATGTTCATGGTACCATGGCCTACTATAGCCGTAAAAGGTACTAGTTGCCTGCAAAATGTGGTAGGAATCTATTTTGTAATTTCTGTGATATGATGTTAAAAGCTTATTGTTTTCACGATGGCGAACCAATAAGAACGTACCTTCCTAGATTAAAGATGTACATGATTAACTGTAAAAATGTACGATTTGGTTTTACCTAGTAAAATAATTGCCCAGATATGAAATGGCGCCCTACTGTATTAAAATAACAACCTTTCTGAAATTAAGCAAACGGCTTTGCAGGACATTGTAAAAATCAGATGTCCTTACTAAGTTCAATATGTGCACCGAATTTGGTGAAATATGTTTCACAGGATCGAATATTATTATGAGGAGACCTACAGTACACTACAGAGAGACATTTGCATGATTATATAGCTCATTTTTCCAAGGAAAGTAGCTTAGCATTGAATGTAATGAGAGTGAATTGAATGTTTCAAGTTAATCAAGAAATTATGAAGGGACTATTCTTTATTTCGAATTATTAAACAACTGTTAGCAGCACCATTAATTTTCGAAATAAACTGTTTACGACCGCAAATAAATGTCTTATAATAATAAATAAATAAACGGTTTTAATATTATAAGCTATGTATAAAGTTTCCTTTTTTGTTTTGTTGTTGTTGTTAATGTTTAAATGGATTGAGAAAGTGTTTCGTACAACTAGTGGCGTGCCGTGTTAGGTTTCCTTGCATTTTTTCGTTGTTTCACAGAATTCTTTGTGGATGTCATTATTCTCATTTTTCCTTAAATAATATAGATTTTATGATATGTACTTAAGATTATGTTGTTTCAGCGATGCAATGTGGTAGGCTACAGTTTAAACAAAAACGTTCAGTTTGACTTCATGCTACATACACTAGCGCAGAATAAAACAATGAGAATAATAAGTCTGGCGGACGAACGTTTGCTTCCACCTGAGATATAATTCAGGTAACGCCACATACAAAACCTCTACTGGAATCACGCTGCAAAATGTTGTGTTGCCTTCTCTAAAACATGCGGTAGTAAGTCATCTTCATGCGTCACATCCAGTACAACAAATATTTACTGATCTCTGGCGTGGGGATACTTAATTATGTAATCATGTTCCAATCGTATTTTTGCTTATATTCAGGATGAATTTACACGTCACACTTTATGATTGTTTAGTTTTGTGTGGAGTGTACGCCGTCAGGAATGCGATTCCCTAACGTAAATTATACAGGCTACGTAAAGAAACATACAGAATGTGTTGTCATGATTACGGGCGGTACACGCAACGACGTACGCAGAACTCAAGGCAGATGCCAGTGCATATACAGCCGTTAGATGGCGCAGGCTAAGTTGGCCAGACTGTTAAAGCAGTCTGCTTGTCTACGTGGGTCCGTCGCAGATCAAAGCGCCACTGCAGCTGAACTGACGCCATAAACGTTGTTAGCGTACGCGACGATAGAAGGGAAGAGTGTACAGAGAGCGAGAACCTCGCAGGGTTGCCAGGTGTACAAATCAGTGTGAGCCAATGTTCAGGAACTTAATGACAACCCATTACTTCACGCTGCGAGGCGCGTGGCGAATGGCAAGGCGTTTTAATTGCCCCTGACCATGCGGAAAAAGAGATCAAGTTAATATCTGTCATAACGACTGCCAAAATACATTGAAAGCGAAGTGGCTCCTATTTTGCTTCGGAAAGAAATCGGGAAATTTGTTCAAGTATCGTTTTTTTTTTTGCAAGCATGCTGACATACGTACATTATCTGCTAAACGCTGTTCACGGTAAAATGAGCTCTTTTGAGGCAATAGTTACTTTTATCTTTCAGCCATTTTTTAATTCTTTAACCAAATTTTTAATTAAATATGGCCATGTAAGTAATAACCACAGTGTAAATATTATATCTTACTCTGAAGTTAATGCATAAGGCTAAAGTAATATATATTCATTGACTATTATTCCAATTGAAAGGGCTTTCAAAAACGCTCAATTTACCATGAATGTCCTATGCATTCACGGCATACGCAGATACACGCCAACTTACGAAAGAAAGGCTCTTGGCAAGGAGGTTTGTGCGGTTAAACTGAATGCATTCTATTCCTGTGCGTGTGATGTGGAATGTAGAAAAGACAATACAATGCCGACCAATGATTTATAAACACAACGCTATTCTGTATCTTACTTCAATCATTTTGTTGGAAAGGTTTGCCAAAAAAAATCAAAGCGAATAAAACAAAGTGTAAATTGTATGTTTGGGAAACACTCCATGCATACATACATACAAAAACATAAACTAACGTCTTTAAAAATATATATTAAATCACAAAGAATGCATACAAACTGTTACAAGTAAAAAATATTTTCCTACGCTCTAATGACTCCCGTTGTACTTCCCATCTAGACGACTGTGCAATGTATCGTAAAATGATATAAAAGTACAAACATGCTGAGACAAACCGAGGAGTGGATGGCCAAACGTACTTTCGCGTAGAGAAGAAAGTTATATTGTGAAACAAATCCGTCAGAGATCTTGTACCAGTCCATGCGCTATTGCAAGAGACATACGGAATACTTTCAAAGCCACTGTCGCCAATGACAGTGAAAAGAGTGTTCAGCAACAGTGACTATAGTGCAAGAACACCACAGAAGTAATTGTACATAGGCAAATGGAATTATAAGAAGAGACTTAACTTCGCGAAGGTATACTCACAGAACCATTACTGGACAGACGTAATATTTCCAGATGAGAATAAATTCAAAGTTTTCGATCATGACAGTTCGCTAAACGTGTGGAGAAAATCGAATAAAGAGATAAATCCCCAACATCCTCGTCCTACCGTCAAGCATGGTGGGGGTTCAGTTACGGTGTGAGGGTGCATGAGTGCATGTGGTGTAGGTGAACTGTCGTTTATATATTGACTATTGGATCAATAAAAATATATTGACCTGTTTAAACATAATTTGCCACCTAATTCCATATAACTTGATGTAGTAATGCACATTTTACCAGGATAATGGTACTAAGCGTAAATGGCTGCTGTACAATTGTCCTCGTGTAATAGAAACTGCACCCCAATCCTCAAAATTAAATTCAATAGAACGCATTTGGGCATACTTAGACATAAAGCTACGAAAACATCATATTTCAAGCACGCGGGACTTGAAGGAGGAAATCCTTCATGAGTGGAACAATATCCCTCCTAATGTCATACAAACGGTAGTAAAGTAAATGCCAGCGCATTTGAGAAGCGTTCTGATTCAAAGGGAAGGCATGCTAAATATTAAATGGAAAATTTATTTTGTTTATGTTGATGTACGGAAACATTTGTTTTTCGTACGAAGGTGTATGAACATTTCCGATTCGGAAAACGTGCATTTATTTACATTTGTGTAATATATTACTTTGTTTCTTTTATAAGGAATGTTGTTTAATTGTTGTATTTGATGGTCCTGCTGGAAGCGCAACACACCATCGGGATACAAAAGTCGCACCGAGGGAATCATAATGTTCTCTAGAATATGTAAATACTGCCGGCATTGAAGCCGCGTGTATTCGGGCCTCGATCATCGATTCTGTCCAACACGCCTATCCCGCATGCACTCATCCATCCCCAAACACACAACGGATGCATGACCATAGCGCGAACACTCGGCCACGTGTTCCGAATTGTGCCAGGTCCCACGAGGTCTGAAGACACGCATCGGCCCATCATTAGCTGAGGACAAACACACACTCGTCGGAGAACACATCTGACCAGTCACGGTCAATGTTTTCCTCGGCAAACGCGAGTCGATTAATCCTGTGCTTATCGGCGAGCCTTTGCTTCCTTGGAGAACGCTGGGATTTTAGTCCCGCCGCCGTCAAGCGCCTAAGCACAGTACTCAAGCTGCCAGGAAAGTGCGTGGCACGTATTAGCAGAATGACACTCCTGAAAGGAGTCAACTGCGCCTGGGTAATCAGACTATTGTCCTCGGCTGCAGTCGACACCCTCCATGAACCCGTTCCTCCGCGACGTGTCACGTCACCCATGTCCCAGAACTGTCGTACCCATCGACTCGTAGAGCTCTGTGGAACACCGTAACGTCGGCCTGCTTCAGCAGCGGAATAACCTGCTGCCTCAAGAAGGCCTATGACTCGCTCCCTAACCGACTGGATGTGGTGAGACATCGCTACACGATGACGTGTGTTAAAACGGTTGTGTACGCCTGTGATGTAGAAGGTACGCATGCCCAGAGTCGAATGGGGACGAAAGGTGTACGAATGTGTGTGTTGTCAGAGAATATCTGTTTAAAAAGGGAGACCATAAGGCGTGTCCGAAACTGCAGTAAGGTACTCAGCCGATCACATGACCTAGTTCAGGGCTACAAATGAATGGGCAAACAGGAAGAAACTCTGTGACTTTGGCGGGGGGCGCTAAATGCCCAAATCGCCCGTCAAATCATCTGATGCTTTTTACTTTCGCTACCCGTCGCATGACCGTGCAAACACAGATGTGTATAATAACACGAATATGAACAGTAAAACACAACACCGTGTTATTTTGTGTGAAAGTAACCCTTTTGTTTGCCAATACATTCACTTGTATTATATTTTGATTTACTATATGAGACACCAACAAGACAGCTGATAAACGTAGTATTATTTTACGCTGTTCATGGTAAAGTGAGCACTTTTTAAGGCCGTTCTAAATATTTCCTTTCATCCAATTTCCATCATCCTGCTGCTTTTTGATATAAAAACATTACAATGTGACCAATAAACACAGTGTATACATTTCCCACCTCAAAATTTATTGCCTCAGTCTGCAATACGATATATTTATTATTGGTTTATGCCTGTTGGGAGGGTCTTAAAAAGTGCTCACTTTATCATGAACAGCCTATTGCAGAGATCAAATAATAGTAAACAAAAAAATAGGTTTCCTACAGATAAAATCGACCGCCTCCTTGGTGAATGCGCATCGGCATGTGTCAGATCACAAAGCTACCTAATATATGTATACACATTAATATTCCTCACATTGCCTAAGTGATAAAACAACTTCGAAGTACACATTTTCGTAGTCAACAACTTTATTATGGTCAGCGTTGACACATTACTTAGAATATATCGTACATTCTGTAGGTTGTTACTTATTTCACACAAATTAAATGAATGGACGTTATCAGTGAAACATAAATATGCTGTCATTACTGCTTTATGTGCCAAGCGCAATAAAACGAGCAGTAGGTACGCAATAAAGCTCTGATAGAGATTTGCAAGTTAGGGGAGTTGTGCGCGGAGGGCCGTTACATTCACTATTTGTTAGGTGAACGCATGGTAGGAAAGAAAAAAAAAACGTTAAAATATGTATGTATGCGCTACAAGTAAAGGTTGGACGTAGTTTGAGTTAGAAGGTGTCAAACATAGGCGTGTACGTGTCTATATGCACCTTAGTAATTTTACAACCTTTAGCTTACCATAGAAGAAATTGAGGATCTCTGGATCATTCTAAATAACATGCATAGAAGCAACTTGTATACATTCTCAGCACTTCGTATAAAATACAACATGTGAAATCTGAATAATTAATATATTAATGAAATGAAAATAAATAAAATCAGACCAAATGTGTTATGCAATTCAACAAGAAGTAGAATTCAAATGTGAAATATTTATTAAACTTTAAATATGTGTGTAAAACAATCACTTTACTCAAAAATCAAATAAACTTATGTTGATGCCCAAAAATGAAGTGCCACCATCCAGTAAAGAATATAGTTAAATCAATTAGGGAAATTAAAACAAATTAAAAGATAAAAAATAAAATATGACTGCAGTGCTGCTGCAAAATTAAACAACTGAAAACTGACTAGAAGTTAAAATCAGAAATTAAAATTTGTTCATAACCAGATGTCGCTTTCCTCTATTTCTAACTGCAAGACACTGACTAAGATCCCAAGTAATTAGTTGCATTTACAGTTCTCACGATCCAAACCTTTACTTGAAAATGTCAATTTAAGTTTTAATTACTTCAGAAGAATTACTCCTCGCTTCCCCTCAAATAGTTAAACTCTGCTCAAATGAGATTACACAAGTTCAATAGTTTGTAGATATTTATGTGCTCTGGCGTTACTAGCTCATACGTGATCTCAGGACTACTGATTATACACGAGTTAAAGTTCAGAAAATACATAGTTCCATAAATTAAACTTCTTCTGAAAATACTATATGTTCGTAGAAATAGATTACAAATGAAGTCTTTCACATAGGTCTGTACCCAGACTCTCAAACTCCTTGGCGTCACCTGTATTCTAATGCGGCACTAATGTGGCTGACGTGGCTGACATGGCTCCTGGCGTCTCCAACAAAACTCATTAATACAGTTCCCTAGACACCTGACATCAACCCTCCTGTATAATCGGCTGTGGCAGTGACCTGATCACTACTTCTGGGACTTATTACTAACCCATTCTTAGGTTGGCGCTGGAGTTTCCCTAAGATTGAAATCTCAGCGAAAATACAATTAACCATCAATGTTGAAAGTTCCACCCAGAAGCAAGCCTTTCAGCATTTCCTTTCAAGACTAACCAATCGTGGCTTACTTCCGACTAGACCTCCTTAAAATAAAATAAACCAAAATTAATAATCTTTCTAATATGAGAATAAAGTAAATAATTAAACTTTAAAAACATAAAGTAATTACTGGGAACAAAAATAAACATATAACATTATATTACAATATTGAAATAACAATGTGTCAATACTAAGAATAATGCATGAAAAGTATCATAGAATACAGAAATTAAGTGGACTGTTGGTTTACATAAATAAGAAATTACGTAATTTAAAAATGTTACCATTACAGATGAAAAATGTGTGAAAATTAATATTCGAATCAAAATAGCATGTGAAATAAAATATATAATACAATTCAAACACGTATACAGCTAATCTGCACGTACCAAACATAACATAAAAACATATGTTCTGTCGACCTATGACAATAATTACTCTGTTTAGGATATTATACTTGAGGCTTTCACTTTCTAAATTTATTGAATTCCTATGTTTTACAATGAGGGTGTATGCCGGTTTTGTGTAGAATAATTATCAAAATGTTTTTTTAGTATTGTCACAACCAACTCTGTTTTTTTGTGATGAACTGGCAGAAGAAAGACGCATAGCCCAATCTTGAGGTAATTTAGACATTATATGCTCATTCGCAGTGGACGTACAGTAATTGCACTAGCCTTTTAAAGATAGTGGTTACCGTATTGATTTAACTGCTCTTGACAACTATCAGTATGCACCACTCTACAGGACGAGCTCTCGACACAATCGGCATTCTCACATCATCGAGCGCTGTAGCTTCTCGATAACACTTTATCCCAATACAGACACCACGTACGAATACAACAGCTGATCTCCATAAACTATGTTTACCAAAGTCGACGGTATATTCACTGCAGTTAGTTCTACACACATGTACTAATAAGCGAAAAACAGCTCGCCCCAAAACGATCTAATCGCGTGAACAGGCAACGCAGAATGACTAACGCAAACACTCGGTGAGTCATCTGACTTGGCAACATGGACTTTTGCAGCAACATTCTGACATCATTAAAATAAATAGGTCACGATCCACAGTGATTGTTAGCAGTGGCCTGAAAGTTGTTCATTTGCGATATAAAATAGAAATATTCAAGCGTTAACTGGATATTTTAAAGTACCTGAGAGTAATTATCACTCATATTATTTACTTGTCTTGAATCTGCATTTTGTTCAGAGGCAAAATGTTTGTTATACTGAATTTATTTTATTAGACACTATGTTACTGTGTTCACATCTGTGTTCATTATTTCTACAGTTCGCACAATATGTTATATGCAAAGTAGTTTACTACACATCGACCACCATAACTATGAAGGCATTTTCAGATATTCCTTCACATTAAACACACTTGCAACAATTTTATTTCTGTTTTAGTTTTACTGACCTAAATAAATATTTCGGCAACACTACCATTTTTCAACGTAATGATTACAGGAATGTAGTTTTGAAACATATTAAAAATCACACTTTAAAGGTTTTCTAGTGTAATTATACCACGATCGCTAGGAAGTGTGTGACATTCAACAGCCTTGTATTTTTCACTCCATACGGATATCTGGTGACTATGTAGAGTCTAAATGGGCAAGCAGAAGGTTTTTAATATTACAATTTCCTCCTCGTTCTACTGTTTCGTGGGGTTTTACGTTTACAGCTTGTTCGCTGTAACTTGCGCACTTTTGCAAATAAACTGTGCTGATAACCACATATAGTTTAATATGTGCACCGCCTGAGGTACTGCTGTAATGCTAGCCGCGACTCACTCAAACAGGTTCTTTGTTTCGCCATCGCATTATAATTGTCATGTTCCAAACCAATGACCACTGAAATCGATTCCTATAATTTGTGCAGACTTACCACTGAACAAGAAGTGGCAGCGTTGAAACACGTTAATTTTGCAAATAGCTTAACAGTGTTGCTTGATAAACATACTTACCAATATCATGATAAACACACATACGTATACAATTCACTTGACCTATAGTAACACCAATGTTGCATGAGGCGAAAGACACAAGAAAGTGGGAAGGGCTTTCAACATTGTACTATGTTAATTGTGGGTAGTGTATAAATGGTGATACTGTAGGTGCTACAGAATAGTTTCCCTGTACGGTAGTCGCAGCATTGTGTAAAGTTATTTGTCTCGAAAGTTAAAAGACAAAACGTCAAGGCAGTAGCCAACGAAATTCGCAATTTGTCACTACGTAGTGAATTCGATAAATTCTATGAAGATACTTTCAGTGACCACTACTTAAAACGGTATTTATTTCGTGATGTTAATATCGTTTTAGAACTGATAATTTCATCACGTAAATAATAATAAAATCATAGCAAAGATTCATAACTTCACTTCATGCGTTTAAAGGTTCGCAACTAAATTTTAAAACTTTTTACGGTACCACTGTAATTATGTTCTGAACTGGTAAGAGGACGTTGCCCTGATTGTAGTTTTATATGCTAAGTATTTTATACTGTTGCACTGGTTAAAAAGGTGCAGTTTAGTATATTCGTGAAATCAACCCAATGCATAAGAATTTTAAGACTAACCCAGTAAATCCATTCCATAAAGTATGTAATACATTAAAAATGATTTCTTATAGTATTTCATTCTGATGAGTAATTTCTCTGTTGCATTAAAAGGTCGTTAATATTTATTAGCATCCAATTTTAAAACAGGTCTTTAAATTAATATTGGAATACACAGCCATATTCATAAAATACTTTCATGGGCAACGTATTCCGTCCTACATATCATTCTAACTACAGTTTCTTAACATGAAATTCCAACTGCATTCAAACTACTCCTGTTCATAAAGCATACCCTCCCATAGTACATCACGTGTACATATTGTGGAGTCTATTGTGAAGTCATGTTGATTGTCTTCTATAATGCGTTTCAGTTATGGCTACAAATGTGCTATCATGTTATTCAGATCTGGTGACCAAGGAGGTCAACGCAAATATTATATGATTTGTTGGTTCCGAAACCACCTCTAAACTGGCTTTCTTCTATGGAATCCCTTTTTCTATATCTGCGACTATATTACTCTAACATGCTATAACATTAAAGGGCTCGATGATTTAATACACCGCTGGCCACTAAACTTGCAATATCATGAAGATCATGTGACACTACAAACGGATATAATGGACAAGTGTAGCCATCATACATGGATGACATGTTTATACTTGCAGCCCGATACTACGTATGGATTGTAGGAAATCAGTACTTTGTGCCCCGCTTCCCACCCCCTTCAGACGGAATTAACCACCGCTACACCCCCGTGGCTACGATGTGTGCCCAAAGTTCATCCGATGTAGTGGTGGGAATCCTGTCACAACCCAGTCATCGTTTGACCATGGACCATACGTTTTCGATGAACGAGAGATCCGGTGAACACACAGGCCAGGAAAGCAGTGTTACATGGTGGCAGTCCAGCAGCCGTTGGACGATTTGTGCCACTTGAGATCACGCATTGTCCTATTCGCACATGTCCCCAAGTTGGCCCTGTGGTAAGGGGACGACAACAGATTCCAACACCTCTGTGATGTAATGGTTACTGGTCAGTGTACCAGCGATGTGGACTAGGCACGTGCGGGACTGGAATACGATGTCACCCTATGTCATTATTCCAGGTGCCAGGTCGGTATGACTATCCTTTATGTAGGAATCGATCAGACGTGCACCACGGTGCTGCGAGAGGTTAATGCGACCATAGTCATGCTACAGGTAGAAGCGGAACTCGCTGGTGAAAACTACGGCAAGCTATTCGTCCGTCCATGTCCGAAGTTTCACGCTCCATTGCAGCCGCAGGCACCTACAGTATGTGAGCATTCAGTGGCGGCCGCAGTAATGTGTGCCTGGACATGAGGTGTCGATGCTCTATACGGCGACAACTGTGCGTGAGAACACAGATTGATGTACCAGACACCTGACATCACGAGCGAGAGTGTTTGAGGTGACTGTATGGTCTGCAATTGCCATGTGTTCCAGATGTCTGCCCTGGTGTTCGTTGGTACTACGAGGCTGTTATGGTTTCCTGCACATCGCTCAGCCCATCCCTCCTCGACTACTGATCTCATATCTGCTTCGCTGTAGTTACACTTCTTCCAATCCGAGGACCAATATTGCATTAGAATAATCCACAATATCGATAGGCTACGATTCTTCCACCGTCAAAAGCAGAAACATGTTTGTGAGGTTGCCATGTTCTTCGAACCTCGATACAGATTCGTTTGTGCACATACAGCAGCGAAACATACAGTCACTACATCCCAGTTGCTCTCCGACCTCCACTTAAATACTGCTTCACAGCGTGGTGCCACTCAGCGAATAACTAATTATGCCATTGTTCTATCCTATTTACACAGTCTTCCAATGTCGGATTGATATGTTGTGTCCTTCGTGATGAATTTCGAAAGGGCAGCAGTGTACTAAGTGTTATTTGTACTTACTGATTACCATTGTAGTATTCCAGTAAGTTGAATTATTTGGGGGAAATCTGCCCAAGGAGTAAGGGGATCGGATCGGATCGGATCATCAGAGATGTTCATGCTCTGCCATTCTGGTCGCTCGGCGGCCATTTTAGATGTAGCTGACCTTGACCATGACCATTAACTTTGACCAAGACCTTTGTCCTCAACTCCGGTGAACATTGGCCTTGAAAATCCATAAATTTCAAAATATTGAAAAAAAAATTAAACCAATATAAAACATTCTCAAAAAATCCAAAATTTATATAAACAATTGTAAAATATAACTTCTACCTTTTAAAAATTATTAAAAACATTACTTCAAAACTATTAAAACACATTTCCGGAGGTCCACAAGCACCATGCTCAGCAGATGACTGACCCCCTCCACCCCCACACTTCGAGCGAGGTGGCGCAGTGGTAACTCACTGGACTCTCATTTGGGAGGACCCGGCTTCGATTCCCGGTCCGGCCATTCTGATTTCGGTTTTCCATGGTTCCCCGAAATCACTCCAGGCGAATTCTGGGATGGTTCCGTAACAAAGGCCATGGCCGATTCCTTCCTCAATCCTTCCTGTGCAACTTGCTCCACCTCTAATGACCTCGCCATCGTGTCGACGATACACTAAGCCAACTACCTACCCACCTACCACCCCCACACCTCACCTATAACCATTCTTTCATATGCGGTCATCTTGGTTTTGTTTATACATTGCTGAAGGCTGCCATCTTGGATTTTTGCCTGTCTTTTTTATACATTGCTGGAGGCCACCATATTGGATAGTATAGGTGGTGCTGATGGTTCCCTCCATATTGGAGGGAACCATCAATGCTTAGGTAGTGCTATGTTCTCGGTTATGATACCATGTGAGCTGATGGCACAGGTTCCCTCCATCCCTACCCACATTTTTCATTGGCTAATTACCGACCTTCATTCAACCCCTGCCACCACCACCCTTGGTTCTCATTGGCTAATTCATTGTGTGTTTTCGGAAACCTTCGTTCCAATTAATCAGCTGTCATTCAGCATAGACTTTTGTTTTCCCCTAAACAAAACAACTCTTATTCCATTTTACAACATTCCCAGCATATTAAAGGTGTCCATAATCAGGCAGTATTCTGTGTGTGTGATTGGAAGATGCCAAGAGCTGGCAATTCACAATCCGTGCCCCATCGGAACGAACATTCTTGACCTTAACAAGCAGCGCTGCCGAGCGCCATTTCGACAGCTCGTCGAGATGTATGCCATAAGATGTCATGCATGCAGAAATCAAAATCATTTGTGTGCTCCGTGCAACTCAGAAGCCCTACGACTATGGAGTTATGAAAATCCACAGTACATTTAACAAATATTATGTGTTTAATGCCATCCTTGACTAAGAGGTATAACTCGTTTAAAAATAGCAATTCCTTGTATTGTATTTGCTATCCAGAAGAAGAAGGATATTGTGTGATGTGTGCATAAATAATTGTTTCGTTTTAAAACTAAAGTATTTGTATCTCGAGTTATGTCCTGCTCACGAAAGTTTACAAAACACTGTTGGTAAAGGAAAAACATATATTTAATATATTTAGTATATCAGTTATATTATAATTTAAAGAAATTAAATTATATTCAATAAGACTCTAGCCATCATGCATATATATATATGTGTGTGTGTGTGTATGTGAACTTAATTATTTATGAATTCAACAGATAGAAATTAAGGATTAAGGGCAACAAAAACACTTTGCAAATAGAAGCTGTCTCTCGAATATTATCTTTATACCTGGTGTGTAGCAGTGGCAGAGACGTCGGCAGGCATCAATCTTTCCATCAATCCTTCGCATCTGGAGTGATTGTGGGGCATGTGAAACAATTGTGGAGCATGCAAAGCGATTGTGGCAAATGTGGAGCATGTAGAGTATGTAGAGCGATTGTGGAGGATGTGGTGCTGATTGTGATGCATGTGGGTCACAAGTTAAAAAAAAAAATCCCTTATTTTAAAGTAAAATTATGTACTCTTCTTCCAAAGCTGAAATTGGTATTCTTTATTTAGTAATCTCACTTTGAAATATATATATATATATATATATATATATATATATATATATATATATGTCCCTTGGTATAGTTAATATTTTACTAAGAAATTATTTTTGCACTTCGCAACAAAATTGCCTAGCACCATGGTGGGCATCCAACAAGCTTCACCATTTGTTGAAAAAATATTTTGCACTTTGTTTTCAACCAAGCAGCATACACAATCGGTATCGAAGGAAGGAATCGAACATGACTTATGTTAAGGAACCATCTAAGTTTATTCCTGGAATGATTTCAAGAAACCATGTAAAATACTAAAATCAGGATGTATGGACTGAGAACTGAACCTGGATCCTCCTGAATGCACATATGGTGTTTTCTCATGGCAGCATCTCGTTATGTTTTATAGAATCAGGAATGTCAGCCAACCGATGTTGGGTCATACATACATATGTGTGCATTTCGCCTTGCAAACATTTATGTGGATGTCATTTCTGGTCTCACTACCATCGAATCCTGCTACTGAGACATTGGATACCTAAGTATGTAAACTGGAAAATTCGGCATGAACTGCTCAACATTATCAAACTTTCCTCAATTGCACAAATACAGCTAGCA
Source organism: Dryococelus australis (assembly GCA_029891345.1). Lineage (NCBI taxonomy): Eukaryota > Metazoa > Arthropoda > Insecta > Phasmatodea > Phasmatidae > Dryococelus > Dryococelus australis. The sequence goes on along the minus strand of CM057006.1, from coordinate 82,577,901 downwards.
GCTGGTAAGCTGCTGCAGGTCTGGGATATGTGCCATCTTTCACAGAAATCAATAACAGATTAAGAATGCTGTTAACTTGAAAAAAATGTGACCTTTTTGTCTAGATGCACCAATTCCGTCACTATGGACTACATGGAAAAGCATTCGCCTGCTTTGGTGTTTTTTAAAACAGATATTTCTCTTTAGGAGTTTTCATAAGGCAGATGATTTCTACTGGTGTTGCATCAAGGCCCATTTTTGGCAATGAGCTTTATGTTAAGCATTGCTGGCAACATGGTGATGACAATGAGTTAATGAGTTGGAGAAACATATTTTTCCTCCCATTCTTCGAATTTAACACTTACGACTTTTTTCCTTGCGAATAATTATGTATCTGGCAATGACTCGTGATGTCAAAGTACGCTTGGTGGATAGAGAAACCAGATCTTTTTCAAACTTATTGGCATATTAAGGCATGCAAAACTGTGCTGCTGAAGTAGAATAGGCATGATGTAATATTCCCTTAGCATGTTTATTGGTCATAGATACTGCAAAATACATAATTAAGGTTGTGAATATTAATGGTGAACAGTTCTGTTGAAGTTTGATGCCTATGTTATGAATTTGGTAACTTTATCCTATGTGGTTCGGATATTACATCCAACTATGATTATAAGTAGACATGGGGTATACTTGACCCTGCGAACCTCCTGTTAGTCATGGGTGATATCTATGTTATGAATTTAGCAACTAAATCTTATGTGGTTCGGAAATTACAGCCAACTATGCTTATAAGTAGACATAGAGTATACTTGGCCCTGCGACCCTTCCCACCATCGTGGATGATGCCTATGTTAGGAATTTGGCAATAATATCTTACACTGTTCGGAAATTACAGTCAACTATGCTTATAAGTAGACATGGGGTATACTTGGCCCTGCGACCCTTATCATCGTCGGGCATGCGGCCTGTGTTATGAATTTGACAATTATATCTTATGAGGTTCGAAAATTACAGTCAACTATGCTTATATGTTAGTCTGGTGAGCATGTAAGGCAATGCTGGTATTCGGTACCACATTACGGCGCTAGGTCGACAGATCCTGAAAGTAATGAAAGAGCATGAGACCCGTCACCCCCCAGGATGCTAGGTGTAAGGGTCCCAACACCCTGGCATTGGATTGACAGAGCTTGAGGTTGGGATCAGAGATCGCCGCCATGGGCGTGAAGGAGAATAGGAGATTTTTTGGGGGGAAACGGGAAATTTTTCCTGCATGGCGTCAGCAAAGATGGTGGTCGCCTATTTCCCTTGTCCGCAGCTCCAAGTCCCTCTTAGATTGCCCATTTGTATACTACTACATGCGAAGCTTTACTTTAAGATATGCATCAAAATGCAGTATTTAGTGGTTACTACATTAGAGATATAATTATATACAGCTATTTAACGTTATCATTACTTTCACTGACGCCAAATCGGTTGAACAATTTCTGAGAAATGCTATATACACATTATATTTGAGGTAGCGCTGTCTTCCAAAATAGCTACCAATATAGACTTATCTACTGATACCAGCAAACATCTGTGCTCGCGAGTCCAGTCTTATTCCCTAGACTGCTGCTCGCACAGGCCGCTCTCTAGCTGAGCGGTAAGATTGCGTCCCAGTAGTATTTACGCGGACATAAAAACATTCGGTATTTCGTCTTGAGTAACAGCAAATGCAAAACCGGACACTGAGATTTTTGCTGGCGAAAACAGGTAGTAGTGCTCTTGTGACAGTGTGTGCTAGAGTATTTCTTTACCTTCTACGTGTATTGTTCGATATAATACAATTGCTTTTCTAATATTGAGTGCAATTTTTCTGTTCAAATATTAAATAGTATCGAATTAAAATATAGTTATATAAAAGCAACAACGATGGATGAGGAATACTTTCTATGGTTTGATGCATCAACAGATCACTTGTTCCTTTTCCACATTTTCATATCTTTCACTATTAAAATGGGGGTGAGTGGAGGATATAAATATTTGATCTGAAGGTTTACAGCACGGCGTAGGAAATATCTCTATGGGGATGCATTACTCAAGACAACATTTGTTTACAAAATTTGCGAACATTGAGAGGCTTGAGACAGCATAATACTAAGCCAACTTGAACACATTTTACAGCATAGCAGTTTTACTTCTAAAAAATCCAAAACATGTAAATAATAACACACAAAATCGTACATAGCTGTCATATATCTAGTCAGTACCGAATGTAATTTCGTAACATATCCATAGTTATTGGAGTTGTTGGCACGATATTTTTTATGACATAGAATTCTTGAATTGTGTCACTTGTCGAAATCATCAATCACAATACGAAGAAGCAAATCAATTTAATCTAATAATGAATAATAAATTTAAAAATTTTAACATTATAATAATGCTATATCAAATGATAAAGGAATATTTAGTACAATCATTGCTAGACAATAACACAAAATAGAACCTAGAAAAAAGATTTTAATTTTATTTTTATTCCAAATAAAAGAGTGATGTATGAAGGTTAAGCTAATCAGTAAATGTCTTAAAACAACGTTCAAAACCTTGCCTGCAGTTTCTGAATTTAATTTAGCGCAAATATATGCAAGCGAATACCAACCAACGTGGCAGTGAATTATTGGTACAATGTGGAACAAGTAATTACTATATTACTTAAATTGTAACTTAGAAATTATCTCCAATGAAATAAGCTGTTTTTTGTTCACTTAAAATAAGTTCTTACAACTATTTACAGTGTCCTGGTTGACCTATTGTCTGCCCCCTGTGGCGCAGTCGGTTGAGTGTTGAGCGGAGGTAGTTCCGGTTTCGAATCCCAGGTAGAGCAAGGGTGTGATTTATGCTTGACCGTAGGAGTCGACCTTTCATGGGAAATGTCACTTCCAATAGGAAAAATACGAGAAAAAAGTTGTCACGGGATTAAAAATATTAGTGCTGTTAGTGTGTGTGCATTTTATGCTACTTTTACAAGTAAAACCTTGAAAACTAGTAGCCAAAAGAATACTTGCCTTTTCTTGTCATAAATAAATTACTCTACTAAGTAGACTTTCAATATATAGATATTTAACATTACTGTCAAGAGTGTATTTCAGACACGTTTGTAAATAGATAATCTAAATAAATATATAACATATTTTCAAACATATATTTATTTACACCTTAAATATAATACAAAGTTTATTATCTTTTATATTATATTTAAATAAATACGTTCCAACTAGAAATCGAACCTACAACTTCTTGAGCAAATACGAGTGCCTTAACTTCAACACAAAACAAACAAATTTACTTATTACTATAGGCTAACGATAGCGTTAGTTTCGAATCTGTTTGTGTAGTAATTTGACAGGCATATAATTTTAAACAGTTAATGTTTTAGTTTTTAATGAATTTCAAATAGGATCACATACTTGCACAAGCTTTGTTTAATAATCGAGAAAATATTTTCTCTTAATAAACATTGCATTTGGAATAACATTTACTGGCATAAATTATAGACAAACGTATATTACGGTCTGTTAAGTTAGTACATATAACTGTATCATAAGTGCTACAGAAATATTTTAATATTTGTTACACCGTCTGCTGCAGCCAGCATTATTTAGAAAAACATCTTTACAGGTGGCATTAATTTTGCACGTGAATCGAAATTCTAGAAAAATACATAAACCAACAAGATACTTAACACCTTTTTATATAACTCTAAAGGTTTACTGTGATTTTCGTGAGCTTTTTAATTTGAACACCTAACACTATGTAGACCACAATTTCACATTAAACTACCGTTTAGCACGGCAATAATACTAACACGCAGATTAATTGGGTGGAATTTGTGAAGTAGATGAACATTATACTGTATATTCTAATTTTATTATTTTATTTATTGTTTTATAAACCCTGTGTGTAGGATATGCATTATTTATAATGCGGGTCAGCCTACTATGAGTAAAAACACTTATTTTCGCGACTTTTTCCAAATAAAGATATAAAACCTTTTCTATGTTTTCAAAAGAAAAGCACTGGCCTGAAATTACTGTTTTGTTGTACTTTTATAAACTGTACCGTAAATATTAATTCACGTGGAATTGCACCGAGTGTTAAAAACTAAGTTGTATTCCAGTTGTATAATTTTAATATGTGGTTTTGTATAAATAAAATGGTCAAGTGCAATTTTTAACACTGAGGATAAATTTCCTGTACCTCAGTGAACGTCCTTCGTCCTATATTGCCTTACATATACCTACCTGAGCCCGCCGTAACTGATGTTTGTGGAATAGCCGATAGTACGGCCAGACATGCGTGCGCATCTCTTCTACCCCCCACCCCCCTCTTCGCTTTTGTTTTGTCTCCGTTTAACACGCTCCGCCCGATCAGACATGTACAGACGTCTGCCGGCTATAGTAGATAATGCGAAACCTACGTAAGGATTTGATTTGGCAGCGTATAAATTGGCCCTGTTAGATAGGGCGTGGCTTATCATGCAGACAACAGCTAGTTGCAAGAGAAACATTCTTGATGTGCGCATACAATAATTATATCTGCAACTTGCGCCGATTGTTTCATTAATGTTTAGTGGCTTTATTTACTGATGAATATAGCTATATATTCCGCTAAAGTGTGATATTCGGTTTTCGCAAATGCGTACCATAGTAGGAAATTCATTTCTGTGTATCGATAAAAAAAAATACAAATATTATAACTACTTAACGTCTCACATAGAATAGGGTTTATTTTAATTATTACCAGAGCAATTATCCATTTCTCTTTTACAGTTATCAGTAATTATAAACATTACTCATACGTTTATGGTTTCATTGTTTGAAGCATCGAATGTCGCGTACACCTTGAGACACCCTATATTGCACGACACTGCAGCTCAGCGCACCTTTACGACTGGTTTTCTTTCCGCTGGCTGCTTGTACGACTCGCGAATGTTTGTGGAGCTCATGTGAGGTAATCCCGCTAAAATATTTCGAGACAAGCTATGTTGACAACACTGCAGCTCAGCTCGCCTTTGTAATTGGTTGTTTATTCCCCTGAGCGTTACCTGTTTGCGCGTGAGAGACAGACTTCCAGTGTGGAGTTTTTGTGAGATATTGAGTTTTTGCATTAACTTCATAAATCGCAGGACGAGTTGCTTATCCAATTAAATGCGTTATATTCACTTGGAGAAGCAGATGTCAGGATGATGCTCCAATAGAAGCTAAAGAGATTCTTGGCGCAGTTAAAACGCTGAACGATTGGCCGGATAGTTCTGTGTTGCTGGTTGCCTAAGAGCCAAGGCGACGCATCTTCTCAAAAGCCGAAAATTGCCGAGGGGGACTTTAACTTTTTCCATCGCTCATTTATTGTGACGGGAAGTGTACAAATTCTGTGTAAGAAAACAATATAACAAGTAGGCCTATTGGCTTGAATTTGCGTGGGTATTTATGTTCTTCTGCCCCACACAAATTAAAACTTCTGATTCTTATGCGCTATACAACATACTCCCCCATAGGACAAACAGTGACATATACACCTAAAATACCAGAACACACAGTAACCTCAGAGTACCTTACCATACCATCAGTAAGAATGTTAAAAACATGTGAAGTGCCTAGTAGAGTTCGCAACATTGTGTGGTCGCATTTTGTATTTGAAACTTGCTGTGTGTGATATAACTGTAAACTATTTTCTAGAAATCTTCCTAAGCTTAAATGGACGTTTTTAACCTATACCCAGTATGGACATAATACCAAGTATCAGGCTGCAAACATAATAACGTTTAGTGCCGCTGATGTACATAACTGGCAACTTCTATATGTATTTTGCTGTTTCCTGAGAAACACTAACACGGATGTATCTGAGAAAATCGAGCTTTCTCACTATACGTATGCAAAAATCGCTGGATTTGAGGATAATTCTTCGAGTGTAGATTTCCAACGCTGTATAAACGTTTACAATTTGGGAAGTTTATTAAAAAAAAATTTTTAATATCAGGCTTCGTTCTTCTTTGCTGAGAAGCAAAGCCGCTCACGTTTCGGCGTGCATTTCGGTTTCTGATAAGGAAGGATTATAATGTTGTAAGGTTTCGCATCTGTTGTAACCAGGTTAAAATAATCGATACCTAGTGATACCATTACTGCATGGTTTAAGGCCAGTTACACCACGTGTTCATTAAACTCGGCTTAACTAAACGAAGGTAACATTTTAACTCTTCATTTGCCGGCGTTTAAGGTCAGTGCATTTCACCACGCACAACTAGCAAATAATTAAACCTGTGTAGTAAATCCTAGTTTAGGGACCGACATTTGAAGAAAATGGTGCTTCCTTAAGGCGGTGGCAAGGATTTTGTTCACTAATCTATGAAATCTGAGTTTTGTTGTCTATGGAGACCTGTCAGAAAAGACAAACGTAAATTTTATAAAATATCAAACAGGGTTTGAAACGTCATGCGGAAACTTTGATGTTGCAAAAATAAGAGGACGAATGTCAGTGGATGGGGAATCGCAAGTATGAATAATAACTGTTGCAGATTTTAATTCAACCAACATATTACATTTCCATAAGAACACTGAGTGTATATCTTTGTGTGAGGCGAAAATATGTAATAAAATTCTAATTAGCTTATTAACACGATTTTCCATGAATCCATCGAGGTCGCCTATAGTATTTTCATTGTTCTCGTGCATCGAATTTTTTGTTATAACTAGCATATGTAGGTAAACTAGCAAATCACATTAACAAACAATATAATTGTACTTCATCGTGAAACTCACTGTACTTGGCTTAAAGAGCCGATAAAATACTAACAATTAAACATAGACTAACAGTTTTATATAACATACAGAACATTCGTCGTACCATCAAAATATCGTAGTATGTTTTGGCTGCCATATTTCTTTCGTAAGCGGAGTTTAAGAAGTTAAACGGGCCAAAAATGGGCGTTTAAACTTAAACTCGGGCAAGTTAACGTTAACTGCGCTTTGACAGTGGCGAAACGCAGTCGACCAGTATTCCTAGTTAATCCGTTGTTAAACACGGTTAAGTAACTGAAACTTGTGTGGTGAAACCAGCCATTAGGTGACAGGATTATTTCTACTGTAAGAGTACTGTCAACATAATGAAATATTATCTTGAGTTATGTTTAATCCTGGTCTCTGCCTATGAAAAATCAACTTCTTCTATAAGAGTCTACTCCATGTGAAAATATCTCAAGGCCACATAGCCTGTACCTAGTGTAAAACTAACACGTATGTAATTACAACTGGCAATTAACATCGTACACAACGTAAATACTGTCAATATGTGAATCTCCTGCCACGTGGTGTGTTTGGACAGTAATTATGCTCCTGGATGATTAAGGTTTCCTGTTCATCAGTGAAACCAATAAGTTCCTTTGAGATCTGAAGAGGATCGATAAGTAGAACAAAACTAGAAGTTTAAGTGAAGTTTTGTGTGGCTTAGCGCAGAAAGCGCTATGATGTCGGCGGAACTTGCCGTCTGAGAAACGACTTTGTGTTTATGAAGACGCCCGCCGACATGGAGTTGTTGCCCACCTTTGGGGTCGAGAACCGGCAGAGAGATAAGGACGACACTGCCACGGGTGTCAGGTGCTCCATCGCCTCTACGCGCAAGGCAGTGCAGTGTTCTCGTCATACTGCGTTTACCTATGGGACTTTCAACGGCGACAAATTCATTTGATTGGTTGAAAGTCTGCGGAAAGGCTCAATGCCTGTTAATCGAGTACACTGTGTACACCTGACCCAAATATCATTAGATACAGCTTTTTAGAGGATGTTCACGATAATGTAGGCACTTTTAATATCAACCTTAGAAAAAAAGTTACTGCTCCTGCCCGCATATATTCTAAGGGGCGCACTGATTATCATAAGCGCAGTAGAGTTGGTAACGATGAATGGAAAGTACACTTTCTACCAAAAAGTAATTGGGCACCTGTCCACAATGTTTGCTCGGTGGTTGTCACCCCGTTAGAATCTCGTAGGGCCACCTCTTGTGGCTATAACAGCAGCCACCATGTCTGGCATGCTCTCTACGAGTGTTTGCAGGACATCCACGGGGAGTCGTCGCCATTACTCTGCATAGTAGCCCTTGAAACATGGCACCTGGCATTGTCATCCTGGAAGCCACAATGTTGGGAGTATTTCATTATCCAGAATGTTACAATAGACCTCTATGTTCATGCTACCACGGACAAACACCAGCGGTCCTACACCGAAGAACGTGAAACACAAGTCTTCTGACGTACTGAATTACCTATCTTCAAGGGTGCCCAATTACTGTTTGGTAGATAGTGTAGTTCAATATCTTACCGTCAAATATAAAAGTGTTAGGTGACCATTTGTGAAAACTTAAATTATTTCTTTCGCTTTCTGTTTTTTATGTGTCGTAGTATGAAGGAATGAGCATATTTGCAAAATATTTAGTTTCCCTATAATTTCACGGTTTCACTGGACCGACGCATGGATAAAGTGACGAGGCACTTGCCAGTGTTAGTTTTACATAAGACAGAATAATACGCAACATGCATACAAGTAGATCTTAAGCAGGGCTTCCAAAAGTGCTAATTTTACCGTGAACAGCCTATCAAAATGCTGAAGTCCTCTGAAATTGCATTTCTGATGAGTGTAATGTGTTAGAAGTAATTAAGAAGCATAGTCTGGAGTATGTTATTTTCGTACATCAGCACATTTGTTGACGCATTCACGTTAAAAAGTTTCGTAAAAAAAGACAGGATGTTAATTTCTCTGTAATCTAGGCCCAGGCAAGCGGTAACCTGAATTCTTTCAGACTCACTTTCATTTACGTTTCCAGAAGTTGCAAACAATAACATTATGATGCGTGCTGTACTTCAGACGACACAACACCTGTTCCGCTGTCATATCCAATGAGCTGTAGGCTACATGATCAGCTAAGGTAATATGAACCAATTATAACCTAGACCGTTTTTACCACAGGTAAGATCATTGGTCGTCGAGCTTCGCAGTGTGCTGTAAAGACCAAAAATTACATACACGTCCATTAAGTATTAAACAAATTTAGTAATACAATATGGATAATTAAAGGAAGAGAAAGTAAAATGTAAAATTACTGATATTAAATGACAGCAAACACCTAAACAAGGTGGCAGTAAATTAATTAACTGGCTGTCTTCTCAACTAAGAAGACGATGAAAAATCTCCACAGAAGGAAACTCATTCCTGTAAGCAACATAATAATATGCTAAAAAGATGCAATATAAATACAGCTTTGATAACTTCTAGAGTTTTATTTATTTATGTGTTATATTCCATAATATAAACTTTTATTACTACTGCCTACTTGCATATTTCAAAGTTACATTAACTTACGTCTAATATGTACAGAAAATACATAATTGACATTATTGTCATTCCCAAATTTTGTTAAGAATACATACTAAAATAATTCATATGCATACGTGTGTCTATATATAAATAAAGGTAATTTTGGAAAAAACTGTGGATTCTACTTTTCCACGAACAGAAATGTCATCTTGAGTTTCAATTTAGAAGAAGGCTTGTGCTGTTTCGACGAGGAAGATTTTTTTAAATTGACTGTTGATCTTTTGTCACTTCTGTTCAGTTTTTTCGACGTACACATATATCTGTTTAGGGAGAATAATAAGCACTATAAAATGTTATATGTTAGAAAAGCTTGAGCTTAATAAGACTTTGTGGTAACCAACTCCCCATTGGTCCCTTATTACGATTCCAACATTGACAAGAAGCGCTAGGGCTTTCTTAAAATGGCGCAACACAAACCGTCTGCAGCCCTTGCTGTGTGACACCCAGTACACAAGACACTCGACATCCACTCTAACAGATAATGGCATGGAAGTTTTCTGTATGCTTTTCACAGTCATGTGTTCACTTTTATAGGCTTTTCACGGTAAAATGAGCACCTTTGAAAACCCTGCTTAAGATCTACTTGCATGCACGTTGTGTATTCTACCGCCTTATGTAACATTAACACTGTCATGAGCCTCATCACTTTATTCATGCGTCGGTCAAGTTAAACTGTTAAATTATTAAGAAAATAAATATTTTACCAATCCGCTAATTTTAACACTTCGGTGCATTAAAAAATAACAGAAAGTGAAAGAAATAATTTCAATTATCATAAATAGCTACCTAACACTTTTTATTCGACTTTCAGGTATGGAACTACTTTCTATCCATCGTTACCAACTTTGCTGAGCGTATGTCACTCAGTGCGCCAGTTAAAATGTATGCAGGCAGGGGCAGTGACTTTTTCCTAAGGTTCATTTTAAAAGTGCTCACTTTATCGTGAAAAGCCTTTAAAAGCCAGGCGAATCACAGTTCACAAGGAATATGAAAAAAGTGCCAGGTCCTATAATGCTAACAGTTCCCACTTGAAGCTTAAATGCAGGGTAATTTGGGTTATGCAGGCGTAAATAATAATACAACTAGATGAAATGCACAGATGTCCTTCTTAATGTAAAAAAAATTTCCAAATGCTTATCTAAATAATTTATTTTATAACATCCAGTTTCTGTATGCAGGTGCTCGTATTTTCGCAACGGCATTCCTTGTTCAGTCACTCGTAATTTGTGGCAAACTGAAAACTGCTATTTAATGCAGAGTTTTTTATTCTGAATATCTCTTAGAACAAACAGTTTAATTAAACCTCAACATGTCGAATGGCCTGTTATTAGTTTTACAGAGTATGGTAACTAATTTTTCTTTTACTCCTACAACTGACCAATTTTCTTTATTGAATACAAAACAATTTTTTCGTTATTTTGATCTCGACTTCAGTAACTTTTGATTGAGGTGTGGCATATTTTTATTACTGTCCTGTGTACAGTATTACTGTAAAGTCTGAAAACAAATTAATGAATAGGCTATTATTTCTTGACGAAAATAATGAATTATATCTACGCGAACAGAAGAGAATACAAGTTCGTTTTGGTACTAGCATGCCAGTTAGTATCAACAATTTCTGTATCTTCTAGCAGTTTAGCAAAAGTTGCATTGTGCATCACGATATCGCTGTATAATATTTGCAACCAACCAAAACCCTGATACATAAAAGTAATAATTTTATTCCCAAATGTGCAGTGAAATAAAACATAGCTAGATGAGCAAAAGAAATGTAGTGCTTATAAAAGTAATAAATGTCTTAAATAACAATTTATCGTTTTCTTGTTTAGTCATCAGCTGATTAAGTAAAGAGTGTTAAGATTACTTGTGATATAAATTAAAAGGGGGGGGGGGATAGGCATATTACATAAGAAAATATTCCACAAAATATTTTGAAAAAAAAAAAAATTATATTGATTGGTACAATTTATTATATTAACCTATAGTCCATTCCCGATTGGAAACGACTGATGAAAAACAACCTTTGAAAAAACACTCTAGGCATAACATGTCAACCTGTTTTCTCAACAACCTGTATTCCACAAATATATAACTCTGTGGTTAACTTTAGAGTAATGTATTATTGAATAAATGAGACTCTACTTTAATATCTTATATAACTTGTAATATTTATTTCTTTTTAAATATGAACTAACAACAGCGAGTGCAGCGACGTGTTGGGAAAGGCCGGTAAGAAATAGTTCACAGCTAAAATATTATTTTAACCTAGTTTTTTAGTACACTATTTGTAAATTAAACGGATCCTATTGAAATACTTAAATATTTATGTAGCCCCGATGGCAACATATCATTTTTACAGTTTAAAATAACAGCGGAAAATATCACGAGTAGGCGTAATGGTATGGTGTTGTTTTATCGAGCGAGAAAGCAACTGTCTGCTGAGCGACGCTTGTCGCTCTCTCTCTCTCTCTGTCTTTGTCTCTCACACTCGGGAAGTTTCACTTCGCTAGTACGTGACAAAAGTGAACATGTTTTCAGTTGTAGCATATTTCATACTTATTACAGCAAAATAGTGATTTTTGAATTTGTAATTTAAAACTGAAGAGATTTTAATGTTTGAATACTTATTTTAATATATTTAGATACGATGGCGGGGCAGAAACAAAGTGAAGTTGGCAGACGTGGCGAGCCATGACATGATGTGTTGCTGTTTTACCAAACGAAGCGTAAATTATACTTACTCCGAAAAATACTTCAAATTACCACATCACATTTGTAGAAGTGTTTTTTTACCTACTTAAGCAAGTTACGATATTGTGATAAATCTGTGTTTCCGCGACAGTAATAAATATACTGTTACGGTGTGTTTCGTTAACCGCTGCGTGTGAAATATCATGGCGTGGCTTCGTGGTGATCAATACTCTGAATCTGTGTGTGCTCATGATTTCAAATATTTGATATTTATACATGAACTGTTCTATGACGAAGTTATTAATTTACATCCACGTCTGTTTATTTATCACAACGTTGTACCTTTGCCCTGGGTGTTTGAAACACAGTCGTGTAACGTGATGTACCACCAATCCCAACAAAATAACCAAGCCCAACCCCAATAAATTTCAATAAACCTAATACATAGCAAGTAGCAATACATACAAATATGAGCGGAATAAAAGTTACGGTAGGCTTATTTGTGTGCATGTTCACCGCTATATTTTAAGTTTGTATGACAAAAAATGAACGACACGAATTGTGTGCTTGATTTTAATGTCGCTTTTTTGTTGGACTGGTTTTTCCTTCGTTATTCGAACTGAGGCCGTCCAAAACAAAAAGTTAAATGTTATAGTTCATTACCCCGCTTTTGTAACAGTGGTAAACACAGTTGCGGCAAAATATTAACGTACATTACGCGTAATGTGCTATGTCGTGGAAAACAAATATGTTAATGTAACATAACCGTAAGAACTATCGTTAATTCAGGCATTTTTAAAACGTCATAAAGATGACATAAATAATGTTGTAGGTCTAAACTGTGAATATTCGTACGAAATGATTTTTGAAAGAAACCTATGACAGAATTCTTTGAAAGGCTGTAAACAGTAAACAACACATTTGAGAGGTATAAAAGTTGAAGTCACATTTCAATTTTTATGTTTAGGTGTAGCGAATGTATACGAACACATGTACTCACACAATGGCATGTAAACATTGATTTTGACAGACTCTAGATGGCAGTCACATGGCAATGTTTGTTTACGTCTGGCGGAAGGATACAAAATGGGCCTGCAAGTAGATATTTAGCAGGGCTGCAATAAAGTTTCTTCCAGAGGGGAATGGACTATAGTTTGGGTATAATCTTATCGGTCGCTGATCATGAGACCTCAGCTATGTCGAAGACAAAGCTTTTTTTTTATGGGGGAGAATTTATTTGCAAATCGGCCGACCTACTTTCGTCACATATTGTTTCATGGCGTGGCTTGCGACATGCTTTGGGATTACTTGAGATAAGAGATTTGGATGGCTCTTAACAACGAGGTCATGAGAGCCGACGAGGGTGAAATGAGGTGAGAATGGAGCAGCGCCGGAATGCAAGGGAGGGTAAACGGTAGATCCTCTGGAATACCCGCCGACCAGCAGCAAAGTTCGGCACGATTTACACGTTCGAAAATCCGGAGTGACCCAGCTAGGGATTGAATCTGGTTTGCCATGGTGGAAGGCGAGCACTCTAACCGCTCAGCCAACGCGGCCCGTTATGCTTTGAGGAATATTTCGTAACTATCGTCAAGGTTCGCGGCATTGTTCGTGACATACTTTGAGGGATGTTATGTAACTCGTGTATTGGTTCGCGACATGACTGGTGAAGCACTTCTCATCATTACCGAATCTCACTTCTTGATTCACATTATGACCGTGGTGACTGAGGTGTTTAACGGATTTTTTGCGAATTTTTTGTGAAGTTTCACGAAGTTTTGCAAAGTTTTACCTGAAGAGGTTGGGTACAGTAATAGGTAATACTCGACTTTTTTTCGAGATTGGACGTCTTCGACTGTTGGAATGGATGATTGGCATGACAAGTTGGTGTTACTGGTTGTCCTCGTTCGTTGTTGAAGACGGTTTGTCAGGAACGGTTGTCGGCAAGAATCTGCCTGGGCTGGTTTCATTCTCGGGTGGAGTCAATCCCAGTTAGAGTCAGCCGGTTGCCTATATTATTGGTTTTCATGGTTGGCTATAATGGTCTTCTGGTGAAATCAGTTCGGTGTGTTATGATTTGCGAAGTTTGCCCGAAGTTTTTCGCAGAGATGTACGAAAGTTTTCGCGAAGATATGCGAAGATTTTGCGAATATTTGCAAAGATTCCCTAAGATTTGCTAAGTTTTCCTGAGTTCTGCGAAGATTTTGAGAATTTTTGTGAAGTGTTCTTGTCAGTTTGGCAGGTGATGGTCTCAGTAGAAGTCATTTTTGGGCGGAGTCATTCTTGGGCGGAGTTAGTCTTGGGTGGAGTCAGTATGGTTAGTTGATATGGTTGGCTGGTCTAGTTGTTTGGATAGTCTCTATGGCTGGTACGAACATATGGCTAGTAATGGTCAGTCTGTATGGTTGATCAGCCTGGTCGGTCGATTGATCTTGTCACCTGGTATGGTCATTTAATATGATTAGCTGTTACATTTTGCGAAAATTTGTGAAGTTTTTGCGAAGATGTATATAGATTTTGTGCGAAGAGGTTAGTTATTAGAATCGTATCAGGCGACTTTTTTGGGGGGATTGTACATCATCAGCTGTTGGTACAGGTGGATGGTTTTCTCCATTTTTCTAGTCTGGTTTGGCAGGAATTGGTCTCGTCAGGAGCAGTTCTTGATTGGAGTCAGTCTTGAGTACAGCCAGTCGTTTGCTAGTATTTAAGGTCGGTATGGATGGTTGGTCTGGTTGGTTGGCCTGGTAAGCTTGTACGGTCTTTTGGTATTAGCCTTGTTTATGGCTTACTGGTAATTGCCAGTTTGTATGACAATTCTGCATTAATCCATGTTATGGTTGGCTGATCTTGATGGTCGTTAGACCAGTCGGTTGGAATGGTCGTTTGGTTTGAGTGGATCGAATGATTTGGGGGCATGGTTTACTGGCATGCTGTTTCGTATTGTAAGTTAGTATTGTTAGCTTGTATGGTTGGCTCGTATGATTGGTTCTCATTAATGCCTGGTATGGTTGGTTCGTATGGCTAGCTAGTATGAGTGGTTCATATGGTTTATGGTTATGTCTGTTTCAAGTGGATGGCTGGTATGGATGGCTCTTTTGGTTGGTCTGTAGGGATTTTTTGTGTTGTATGTTGGTATGGTTAGGTGTCATGGTCGGGCCGTATGGCTGGCTGATATGTTCGGTTCGTATTAGACTTTGGTACGGACGGTTCATGTGGTTGGTTGGTATGGTTGTTTGTACGGACAGTTTCCCATTGGTATCTCCAGTCGGTCTTGTTTGGTTACTGGTCTGGTTGGGTGAAATGGGTGTTTGGTATTTATGATTGGTATGTTCTGTTCTTATGGCCAGCTGGTATAGTTCCTTCATATCGCGACTAGTACGGACTGTTCGTATGGTTTGTCTATATGATTGGTGGGTCTGGTCGGGCTGTTTGTCTGGTCGATTGGCATGCTCATTTGGTATGGTTAGCTGTGTGTGAAATGTTCTGGGAAGTTTTGCAAATATTTATGAAGATTTTGTGCGAAGAGGTAAGCAATAAGGATTTATGAGGTGACTTTTTCAAGTAATGGCCAGTGTGTATGACTGGTCGGTTGGTTGGTATTAGAAGTTGTTATGGGCGACTGATCTTGATGGTCCTTAGGCTCGATGGTTGAATTGGTCCTTTGGTAAGAAAGGTTTGTATCATTTACGGGTGTGGTTGACTGACATGGGTGTTTCGTATTTTAAGCTGGTATTTTTTACTCTTATGTATGGTTCCCAAGTAGCAAACAACACGCCATTAATATTAGGCCAACTTTTGGCAGTGATGGCAAACATTCACATTTATGACTGTCAGCATTTCTTATAGCCGACATCCCGTGGCGCAGTCGGTTGGTGCGCCACCGATCTGGGGTGCGGGAGGATCTGGATTCGAATCCTGGGCAAGGCATGGGTGTTAATTTAAGTTACGTTATACGTTAGTCTGTAAGCCGTTCCCTGCTAAGCTTTCAAGCATAAAACCAGGGAACGTTAAAAAGCCCAATACAATACATTTATTATATCGTTGATAATCAGGTCACATACACGAAAGTGGCATTACCTATTTTTAAAAATATTCTTAATATGGGACAATGCCCTAACAATAATTCTTACAATTCAACAGACACCCTATAAGTATACGATAAACGAAATGCTAACCGTTGCTTACTGCTGGAAAAAATAATATTAGCATGTTTATGTGTCATTTTCGGCTTACCAACTGTTACTTAATGCTGGAAGAATATTAGTAGCATGTTTATGGGCAATTTACGGCAGACCAACTGTTATGTACTGCTGGAAAATATTAGTAGTAAGCTAACGGGCCATTTACGGCATGCCAACAGATGTTTGCTGCTGGGACATACAAGCAGCGAAGTTGTGGGGTACTCGTGGTATACCAACTGTTACTTACTGCCGCGGATGTATTAGTAGCATTCTAATGGGCCACTCATAACATACCAACTGTTACTTACTGCCGCGGATGAATTAGTAGCATTCTAATGGGCCACTCATAACATACCAACTGTTACTTACTGGTAGGAATATAATAGTAGCATACTTACAGGCCTTTTGTCGTATGCCAACTTTTGCTTATTACTGAGAAACATTATCAGCATGCGAATGTGACATTTATTGCATGCCAACTGTTATTGTTGGGGACATATTAGTGATAATTTCATGGGCCATTTATTGCATGCCGACTATATGTTGTTTTGCAAATGGCAAATAGCTTATTTGATTTCACTTTTTTTTATTTTATGCATATATGGAGTAAAATTTTCATGTGACATTGCTAGTAATACGAAATAATAGTTTTTAGACTGGAAACTGGCAACGAATAACACATAAAAATAATCTTCTTTATTTTTCACAATAAGTTCCACCTGGAAGTATTCCGAAAGTAAAATACTAATATTTTAAACAAAACGCCGAAATACCAGGATTGACTTGTGATGCTGTGCCTATTAGCAAAGCTAAAAGTGGAAATTTCATGTGTATACATTATTCAGCTTTACTCAAAAAGTGTTACCTGAATACATGGCGAAGTAGTTGCTAGCATTCTAGACTGTGTACCATAGGTGAACGAGTTTAATTTCAACTTCGTCCGATGAATTTTACTAATTGTGAATGAATAATTAAAATTACATATATGACGATAGTAAAAAAGTTTCGTTTGGGCGGAATATAATTAATTTTTGGCTTTGGAAATGCATGAAAAATCGCTTCTAAGTGGGCAACAAGTGGTCTTCCAACAGTTGGCTGGTAACATGTGGTTAACTTACGGCGGGCCAAATGCAGAAAGCCGGTGGGCCACTGCTGCTAGACATGGCCCACTGATGGCGCTGACATGCTTGAGGTGCAGTGAGTTACGCAGAAGCGGGTCTCTTATGTGCAGATTGTATTTTGCTACATGGATGCTATCGGAACAGGGACCCAGATGTCGCTAACTGCTGACAACTGTCAAGAGGTATCACGTGAGCCACAGGTATCTGCAGGTACATTACAGGAGTTGATATCAAACAAAATTAATTTGGTGCAACCAAATTATTTGTTTGTATCGGGGCAATGAAAATGAAATATTTTGTTGCTGAAACCAAGTTATTTTGTTGTTCTTATTTGGTTGCCCCAAAATTTAAGATTTGGTTGTTATAATTAAATATTTGTTTTGCTAAACGCACATTAAACCGTCTGGACCCATATAAAAACAATTACAAGTTCGTCCGAGTTTCGAACCTAGACCACATGCATCCGAGCGCTACGCCTTAGAAATCTCAGTTAATCTGACAACGGATGACACCAAAAAGCTTTTCAATAGATATAGTGCAAATAATGGGCAACGTTTGCAAAAAAAAAATATTTCAAATTTTACAGCTTTACTTGTCAGTCTCTTATTGCATTGTTTTGTTTATGTGTTTATACGATTATTAAGCATCAGTAGCTGCACTAACAAACATAGTTAATATCCTAATTGTCACAAAAATACAAACTCTCGAGCTGTATTTTCGAACGATGGCAGTTAAATGAGTGGCCAAACAAAAACATACAGTTGCTTCAACAAAATATTTAGTTGATAGTCTAACTGTTTTTGCCCAACACAGAGATTTTGTTTATTTATATATATATATATATATATTGCTAGCCGAACAAAAGTAATTTTCTTGCTTTTAAAATTTTGTTTGCTCAACAATATATTTTGTTAGGGCAACTAAGTATATACATTTGCCCTATACAAACAAATAGTTTGTTCGATTTTTTCTCAGTGTGGGCCAACTGACTTTTATTACATGGGTTCTAATGGATGCCTGGTATGGTTGG
Organism: Dryococelus australis; assembly: GCA_029891345.1. Taxonomy (NCBI): domain Eukaryota; kingdom Metazoa; phylum Arthropoda; class Insecta; order Phasmatodea; family Phasmatidae; genus Dryococelus; species Dryococelus australis. The sequence goes on along the minus strand of CM057006.1, from coordinate 82,559,492 downwards.
TTCGTGTGGCTGGCTAGTATGAGTGGTTCATATGGTTTTGGGTATGACTGTTTCAAGTGAATGGCTGGTATGGATGGCTCGTATTGTTCGTTTGTACGGATTGTACGTATGGTACATTCGTATAGCTGGACGGTTTGATCGGATCATATGTATGGCTGGTATGTTCGGTTCGTACGGTCGATCTGGCTCATTGGTATTACCAGTCGGTCTTGTAAGGATTTTGGCCTGGTTAGGTGGAATGGGTGTTAGGTATGATGATTCGTATGTTTGGCTCGTATGACCAACTGGTATGATTAGTTCATATGGTCGGATGGTTGGTCTGGTCGATTGGTATGGTCCTTTGGTATGGTAAGCTTTAGGTGATATGTTTTGGAAACATTTGTGAAGATTTTACTAAGATTCGTGAAGTTTTTGTGAAGATGTGCGAAGTTTTTACGAAGGTTTCTAAATAGTTTGCGAAGATTGGCGACGATTTTGCAAATATATATGAGGATTTGCGAATATTTTGCGTTACGTTTGTGCGAAGAGGTTAGATACAAAATTCTTATTAGGCGACTTTTTCCAGATTGGTTGTCATCGGGTGTTACTATAAGTGGGTTGTATGGTCGGTTAGTCTTGTCCACTTTCTAGCCATTTTTGCAGGAATTGGTCTTAGCAGAAGCAGGTCTTGGGCGGGAGAAGTCTCTTCAGGGACTGGCTGGGGTTCGGACAGTGAAAAGGGGTGGAGGGTCGTGTGATTGGATGACGGCGAGGGTGGATGATGTGGGGGGGGGGGAGGCGAGCTATGGTGAGTTATTGGGGAGGGGTTAGAGTCGGGTCTACCTCATATTTAAGGCTGTGTCCGATCTCTCTTCAAGTACACACATACATGTCCGTCCCTGACCCCGTGTGTTACGTCACCATGTATATAATAGCGCTGCCCGTATTCCCATTATAGTACGAGAGGCTCCTATACTTGATAAGTACTAAAAGTTGCTCAATTACTGGGAGAACTTACACGTAGTTACGGTAGTCGCAATATTTGTCTTGTTTGTCTAGGTGAATATTTAGAGGTTATAAATAACGTATATTTGAAAACTTTATTAATATATACTATCATACTAAAAACCTTTCAATTGAAATTAGGTAAAGAAATTTCGGTCTTCAATTTCCTGTTGTCTCCCATGAGTAGTTCAAGTACATAAATAATATTTGCAGTAGTGCTTCTGGTCATTTGATAATCTGGGGTTATTTATTGGCCTCTGTATCAGTGACTGTCGAACATAACAAGCTTCAAATATCAAACATTGTATTGTAAAGGGCTTTTTAACGTCCCCCGGTTTTATCCTTGAAAGTTTAGCAGGGGACGGCTTACAAAATAACTTATAACCTAACTTATATTGACACCCATGCCTCGTCCGGGATTCGAACCCAGAGCGCACCCCAGATCGGTGGCGCACCAACCGACTGCGCCACGGGAGGTCGGCTAAATATCAAACGTAACAGTTCTTGGTTTCATACGTAATTTTATATATATATATATATATATATATATATATATATATATATATATATATACACACACACACTAAGAATCGAAACCAGTAGTCAATGCTGTTGCTGCGAGAATGTATATTGTGTGTGTTATGGGGAGGATACGATAAGTTCGAACAGCCTGGACAAGTACACAGCAGGGCAAAGCTCGTAGTTAACACAAGTATATGCTTATAGGCTGTTCACGGTAAAATTAGCACTTTTGAAAGCCCGACTTAAGAACTACTTGTATACATGTTGTGTGTTCTTCTGCCTTGTGTAAAATTAGCATTGCCATGGGCCTCATCACTTTATTCACGCGTCGGTCAAGTGAAACTGTGAGTGATTGAAGAGATTTGGGCGGCTCTTAGCAGCGAGATCTTGAGAGCCGATGAGGGTGATGGAGGTTAGTATGGAGCAGTGCCAGAATGAAGGGGCTGGGAAACGGAAGACCCCCGAGAAAACCCGCCGACCAACGGCATCGTCCGGCACGATTCCCATATGCGAAAATCCGGTGACCCGGCCGGGGATTGAACCCAGTTCGCCTTAGTGGGAAGCGAGTGGGCTAACCGCTCGGTCATCGTGGTACCGTGAAACTGTGAAATTATTAGAAAAGTCAATACTGTACAAATGTGCTCGTTCTTACACTTCAATGCATTAAAAAAATACAGGAAGCGAAATAAAAATTTAAGTTATTACAAATGGGCACCTAACACATTTTGTTGGGCGTTAATATACGAAACTACTTTCCCCTCCATCGTTACCAACTTTACTGGACACATGTCCAAATATACGCTGGTATGAGCAGTGACTTTTTTCTAAGGTTGATTTCAAAAGTGCTCACTTGATCGTGAACAGGCTTTACCTGCGAGTAGAGCGGTGGCAGCTGCCAGCGGCACGCCCAGGGCGACGGACACGCCGGACAAGTGGACTGTGGCATGTGCCACCAGCAGCAGACAGCCGACTGCCCACGGACCTGCCAGGCCAGCCGCTACAGCCGAGCCGCACCGAGCCATCTGCCTGCCTGCCTGCAACAACAAGTCACTCCTCAATACACACTCACAGACACCTTCCTTTCGAAAACAATCAGTCCTAGCACGCTGGACTCGCGTTTGGGAAGAACCTGGTTCGATTCCCGTGCAGCACAACCTGATGATTTCGGTTTCCCACGGCTTCCCGAAATCATTCTCGGCGAATACTGGGATTCTTTCTTACCACAGGTCATACACTCGCCTACTGCTTTTCTGAGAAAATCGCTCTGTCTATAATTAACTCGTATTTATTAGAATATCTTAATTTTAAAGAAAATTTCTTTGTGTTGTAGGCAAAACTCTATAGCGCATTCACGATTACTTCCAACATTTCGGAAAACCTGCTGAAATTCTGATTTCAAACAATTCCTCCGCCTAACACAAACAAAGCCGAACCAAGTCTAGGAGCTCGCACACACCAGAGGGTCAATGCCCTTCATATTTGTGTGCACTCACTCTAAACGTATTTCGTGGATCAACTATTTCCTACTAGGCATTGCCAACACAGCTTTCCTTCACTTTTTTTATTCGTATTAATTATAAATTAATGTTAGAATTTTTAAATGAAATATAAATAAAACTTGAATAAAAAATTGGGTATTTTTATGCTAACACATACCTAAAATGTTAGTGATATATGGCATATTTAAGAAACAACCAAACACGTCATATATACATGAGACGATTTCTGAATGGTATAATAAAAAAATTGTGAAGAAACCACGAATAATCTATAGTAACAAGTGGTCTAGATTCCCCTTCCCCTAGCGCAACATCTCCCTGCGAGCACGGCCTGCGCGAGGAACCGATATATGAGTCACATATACCTGACTCAGGGATGTGACAGTGTCTGTGTGTGCATGTGTGTGTGTGTGCGGTACTCGGCTGGTGAGCTGAGATTGTCGTCTGATTGGCGAGCAGTGGCGTTTATTCCATAGACGCAAGGTAAGCAATGCTTACTCTACACATATTGGAAATGTTTGACCTTTAAAGTTTTCGCCTTAACTTTAAACACGTTTAATTCTGAGTTTCCCGTTTCCAATTCGAGAAACAGAGTTGTCGTTTTTCTTATCTCCCGTACTCTACTGTACACACCTAGTGCTGCTATCTAGTATTTATTTCCACAAACGGGAGCGACTAGCGATGAATCGAACTCGCAAGCAACAACACGCCACACACTCGAGGGTAACAGTCGTTCTGTTTACGTCCTCCAGTCCTCGTTTTTCCTTGGGAAGTAGATGAAAGTGAGCGGGAGTTTTCTTATAATTTGTAATATGCTCTCTAAATAATATTCAGTTTAATTATTATTACATTCATTTAATTTCCGTTTTTATAACTAATGTTAGGTTTTATAAAACGGCAAATACTTGTGGAGGGTAAGAAAAGTTGGAAGTTGCGTTTGTTAGTAGAAATTGAAAATGGAACCACAGCCCGGCACTAGCAAGACAGTGTAAAATGTATATATTGATTACCCTGAAGAAAAAAAACTCACTACACGCCACTGTTCCACATAGCATGATCTCTGGGCGAAGACTTCGTAAGGGCGGGACAGCTAGATTCCGATCACCCCTGGGCTGCACTCTCGTACTTCCATTCAGGAGACCTCTTCGCCAAATTGGAGTAGTAAGATGCATTAGTATTGATTGACTGCCCTGCGGGATCACTCCCATACAGAACCGACCATAACAGACAGTCACCCACCGTCCCTTTTGAAAGAAGGAAAAGAGTAATGGACAGAGAATAAGACTAGGGATAGCAACACTTCGCCGCCCAACGCATAGCAAAAGCGAATAGGTCTTGAAATTCGGGACCCACACAAAAATCTTTTAGACAGACTTCCAAGAGTCGGATTAAAGATCTGGTGCATTGAAAGAAATCGGCGGAGAGATTTAACAGAACAGTTCTGTAATGGCATTTTATGATAGCGACAACTAAACGTTATTACCAGCAACATAATGTTCTGTAGTATTTTAAAATCCAAATAGTTTGAAGAACAATTTAAATATTGTTATAAGTTATTCTGCTGTGGGAACCATATTTTCTGTAGCAGAAAGACTGTTTTCTTCACTAGAAATTAGTTCTGAATACAATCTTACAGTATTGTATCGTGCTGCAGCTAGCGCCGAGTCATCTGCCCCGCGCCGTAATCGGAGACTCACCTCGCCCTCTCCCTTCCACGAACGATGCGCTCGCGGCCTCCTGATTTCCCCTTCTGGGAATTCCGTGAATGCCGACAGCAGCGAGACTTGCTGGCGTCACAGGCCTCCTCTCGCCTGCTGGAGTTTCCGACATGTTTAGCGACGATGCAAGAATGTTCTGGTGAGACTGGCTGGCGCCTCAGCCCTCCGCGACGCATCACGCGAGTTGGGGAAGATTCTAGGTGGCGGCCTAAGACACTATATATACTGCCGCAACCCAGCGGCCGGCAGTCTTTGATGGAGGCCGCCTGGCGAGAGTGCGCGAGCGAAGATAGATGTGGAACGACGACTGGATATTGCGGTACTACAAATTTATGATGTGAAAGGAAAATCTGTTTACATAAACGTTACACGTAAAAACATTTCTATATCAGATGACACTCACTGTTGTATAACATAAACATGCATAACCTATTAAATAAATAATTTATCTCATATGTGAATTAGTCGCGTCGAGATTCGTCTGCAGAGTTGTTGCATTACATGCTTAAAAAAAATTATACAACATGAAAAAAATACATTTAAAAACCTGAATCTCATAGCTGATATAATAGCTGAGCGGTTTAAGGCGTCCGTCTATCAACACAAAGTCTGGTAGTTCAAGGCTGCCTCCTGACAGAAGGAAATTTTCATGTTTCGAAAAATATGTACAATAACAATGCATTCTATGAGCCGATCAGGGAATTACAGTAGACCACACAAGTTGGTCAGAGCTACAATGCCGCTCAGTAAAACCAACATAAAAGCTTGACAGCACTACCATAATATGTTACTGCTGGTTGCGTAATCGGCTCTGTAGTGTCACCAGAGCAGCATTGTAGGGAATACCATGCTGTATTGTAGTCAGAAACCTGTTCGTTTGTAATCGCAAGATAATATTCGGTAGAATGTAATGACATCACTAATTTGTGACGCACTTACATTTTGCAATATGTTCTGTTAAAGTTACTATACAGAGTGACTCTTAATTAGACCGACAAACTTTGGTAGGTGATTCTTCATTAAAAAGTAAAAGGAAAATTATGTGACACTTTATACCTAAACCGAATATTAAAGGAGGTACGAGTCCTTAAAAAAAACGAGATTTTAAGCCGTATTTCTGCAAAACATTGGCTCCTATGTTGAAGGTCCCGATAACATACAAAAATGTTCCGAGAGTTCTCATTGTATTTTACATCGTTACCGATATTTTGCACAAATACGTTCTTAAACCTCATTTTCTAAGGGCCCTTACCTCCCTTAATATTCAGTTTAGGTATAAAGTGTCACATATGTCTTCCTTTTACTTTTTCATGAAGAATCACCTCCTGAAGTTTGTTGGTCTAATTGCGAATAATCTTGTATACCTTTAACAATATTCGTAGGGTAGCCACCACCAGATTTTTATCCCTATATTAAAAGTCTTGAAAGGTAACAGCTAGAGAATTATGGTTCCTACAACAATATATTTTACTTCCGTGTGGCATTTAATAACAAAGGTTGGTTTTCCTCTTCTCTTCTGTAAGTGCCCCTTCTCTTCGACAGGATGAAGCGAGTTAGCAAGGCAGAGGATCAGATTCGCTTGTGATATTAAATTTGACCTATGACCCCGCGGTTTGTAAGACCGAAGGACAAGATGCCCCACAGACAAGCTGTATACAATTTGGGGCGCATTTTCATAAACTATGCCTGTAGTGGCAAGGTGATTTGGAAATCGTACCAGGTATGTCATACATGTGCGAGAAATACCAATTAACATTAAGTCACTACGCATCCGAACAATGCGAAATGACCACATAGTACTGAATTAAGTGCGGAGAAGGCGATCATGAATTCTATCATGTACATTTGTAATGAACAGGGAAACCACACGATATGACAGGCAGCGTGCCATGCCGAAGCGGAACCAGCAGCCTCAATTCGGGCCTCCACAGGAGGTCACTGCGGTATTTCCAGAATTATTGGGCAATACATTTTAAGATCCTTTTGGTTTATCAAACATTGAAAAAAAGATGATGTAGGAGGCTGGGATGTCCGAATACCGCTGGGTCGATGTAGTGCACCGTCATTTGTGAAACGAAGTCAAAGAAAGGTGAAAATGGTATGGGGAGTTCATAGAAACATGAATCATATCTCCGCGACTGTATGATATCCTAAATCGGGGGAACAGTAATTAATACATTGATGGTGAAAGTAATTTACTAGCGGCAGCAGGACGAAGGGGAAGAGAGTGAATATTTTATCCACTGGTGTATAATTACACCGAAGATTGCATCACGCTCAAAATATAAATTAGATGATCCCTTACACCTATAGTATAACTAATGTGGGGGAACATCAGTGCTTCCCAATGGGAACCTGAGCCTTGGGTCATAGATGAACTCATTACGCGGACTCGTTGTGCAGAATGGGGTCAGAACGAGAATGTTTATGGGTCACCGATTGGGAATCAGGGAAATTTACCAACGAATCCCCACCAATTGGAGGATCCCTGAAGCTAAGAATGCAGTGAATATGGGTGGACGTATGGATAGGTAAACACGAGCGAAGAGCATTACTAGATTATGCCGCCTCCACGATTTTTATAATTATGGAGATGGTCACCAAAAAGGAATGAGGCAACATGCATCCAGCAAAAACAAGAGTCGAACTCGCACAAACAGAATCCTATCTACCCATAACTGGAGAAGTTGAATTTCCTATAACTCTGGACAATGCGTAAACAGTTAACAGACATCTTAGTCGCTAACAACTTAGTAGAAGATATGATCCTAGGCCAACCTAGGCTCTGTGATTAAGAAATCGGTCTAGAATTTAATGGCAAACAGGGATACCTGGGTGAGCAGCAGGAAGTAACTTGACTTGGGTAGCCAGGGGGTGTGTATGAAAAGCCCCCAAGCCAAAAGTGAAGACAGTACAATGTGACTGGTTGAACAGTTATTTGAAAAATGGCGCGAAGCATTTAAACAATCCGCGAATATCTTTATGTAATGGAAACCAACTACCCAACAGCTTGTCCAGAAGCTCGCGAAAATCTGGGAAATGGATGTGGGTGGGCCGTAGAGGCAGGAATCCAGCCTGGGCTCTCAGGACTGCACAGATATTCCCCAGTCTAGGCCAGTGCCATGCAAAAGTGACATACACCAGGGCTCACCGGAGCTTTTATTATTCCTCCACTTAAGTTCCCTGACGCTGCCAGAAGAGACGCCAGAACCTCGCTTCAGAAGTTAGGAATCCCGACTTCGGCGACCCTGTTCAGACTATGTATTACACCTCGACGTCGATTGCCCATACACTACTGCCGCTCTGTGGCACACGCTACTCACACTAAGTTGTTATCCGGTGTCTTGCTGCTATGAGTATTGCAGGGACATGTATGACCCCCAGTGGAACATTCACGCAAGCAGAAATCATTAAACGCATGTCGGACGCATGTTGGGCTATGACGACATTGTGTGGCAACCTTCTCCGTACAAGCGGGATTCGTTCGTGGTCATCAAATTTTATTTTAAATGAGTGTAAAATAGAGAACATTTATACTCGATAACACATTCGAACCCTTTCCTCCTTAGCGATTTGAATTTGGAAAAAATCCTCAACATAATTTTTAGGTATTGGTATATGCAACGTTTTGAAGCTTAAAGCACAATCATACAGCCACAGTTGAAATTTTTGCTGCATTCGCGAAGGGTATTTTTCATAAATTTCTTCAGCTGGCCAAGTGGAGCAAAGGGACTTCCTTTTGTTTTACATGTTGGTGTTGACTTGACGAGGCGACTAGCTGTATTACTGTCTGTACGTGCGCCCTGTTTTACCACACGTCGGAGGGAACCGCGTTATGACATGCGTACACTTTGTACTTGTTATTCACCTACATTCAGAATGAAAGAAAGGTTTATGAAGTCACTTTCCTGTCTGTGTGTATGCGTGTGTGTATGTCTGTCCATGTGTCTGCGTGTGTGTCGCCCACTTTCCAATTTTTAAATGCATCAACCAAATTCACCAAACTAGGACCATAGATAGTACTTATTACGGATAACTTATTTCAATAGGTTTAGACCATGTTAGACACTGACTTTCATAATGGTGGCCATTTTTATATTTACTCTGATATGTTATATCTCGGGAACCATTCAACCTACTTAAACCAAATTTTGTATACAGGGAGAGCATCCTGAAAGCATAAAATTTTGATCTGGATATTGTTAATCCGCCATTTTAGAAGATAGCACCAAATGAAAAAAATCGTTATACCTGGAAAACTATAAAAGCAATTCTCACTCAATTTGTCACGTGAGTAGTAATATGACACACCAGGAAAATGCGCGTAGTTGAACTTTATTAGCTACTTGTTTTTAAAATTGCATCCCCTTCATATATTTTAAGTTTATTCGGACTATCTACTTTACCATTAAATAAATAACTGCCAAATTTTGTATGCTGAAAGTATCGATTACAAGCATCGTATATCCTACCACACAGTCAATTATGTTCTCGATTTTGCAACATAGCATTACATGTCTAAATAAATTTTTGTCATATTTCGGTAAACAATGAACCAATTCCTACCAAATTCGACAAAAATTAGCACTGCTGCATGTTATGTTATATATTATGGTTTAGGTATATCACAAACTTATTTTTAAAATGGCGGAAGAATATTTATTTTAGCTTAGAATGTTATATCGTCGTTCGAAACCATGTACTCAATTCCAACATATATTTGTATGCTTGCAGTAGATATTACAACTATAGGCCATTCACGGTAAAGTGAGCACTTTTGAAGCCCTAGTTACTTTTTTTTCAACCAAGTTATATCCTTCCACCACTTGTTAATGTAAATCACGCCATGTGAGTTATACACACTGTGTATACGTTCACCATACCCAAAACCAAAAGTCCGAGGCCACAATTAATATATTTATTGCTTATTATTTCTGATAAAACTGCTTCAAAAAGTGCTCACTTTGCCGTGAACGGCCTATACAGAAAATTTTATGTCTGCCCTTTTGTAAGGTAATACACAAATAAATAAAATTAGTATGTATTGTCTTGGAAAACAATCGACCCATTCTTATGAAATTTATCAGACAAGTAGTACTCCGGCAGATAATGCAAATAGGTATGTTCTAGTGTTTCATGAGCTTATTTTAAAAATGGCGGACATGTACAGTAATTTTAGCTTAGATTGCCATATCGTGGAGAACATGTAATCAATTAGAACTTATACTTGTATGCCAACAGTATATGTTAGAAATATGAACTCTATCAACACCAAGCATATTTTGTCTGCCATTTTGTAAGATAATGCCACACGAATAAATACCGTTTTTTATATCCTGGGAAAGAATTGACTGATTCCTACTAAATGTTGCAAACAAATTTCATTCCAGGAGGTAGTGTAAACTGATATGATTTATGTGGGTCAAGGAATTACTTTCATAAGATTGGCCATATAAATATTTCAGCTGAGTGTATTTCATTAACGAAACCGTTTACAACAAAACATTTTATTAATGGCAGTATAAATTACAACCACCGAATTTGTCCATACAGAATCTCATTTCTCTGCAATTTTGTAAGTTGGATCCACACTTCTAATTAAGATTTTATGTCATATCTCGGGAAATAATCAACCCATTATTAACAAATTTGGCGAAGAAGTTTTACTATGGTAGGTCAAATAACTGTATACATTTATTTAGTGTGATAAACATTTCCACAATGGCGGCTATAAAATCATGAATTTTAGTTTAGTGTGCTATATCTATGAAACTATGTAAACGATTTTAGCTTAATTTGGCATACTGGCAGTATAAAATCATCGAATGTGCTGATACCTAACTTTTTTGTCCTCCATTTATTAAGATCTTCGCACGAAAAATATGTCTGTTCTATGTAATATCTCAGGCACCAATCAATTTGATAGTCAGAAAATTATTCACACAAGTAGTGCTATATTAGTTCATGTAAACATACATGTTTTATGTAGCTTAGTAACCTTTTTTCTAAATTACGGCCTTGTACGTATATTAGGTTAGTAAACCCTATTATTCGAAACATTAGACTGATTAAATTAAAAGTCGATGCTCAAATCTGACCTCCGTAATGCAATTGATTGCACAATAGCTTAATGTACGAGGTTTTGTGGGTTGGAGTTCTCGGTAAGGCAGGTGTGCATTTGTAATTGTCTCACTACTGTTGGACGTGAGTGTGGTTATATTTCTAATGATATTGCTTTCAACGATAAAAGTCCCACCTACCAACTAAGCTTTTAACAAATTATTTGAAAATGAATTTAACCAATGTTGAGGAAATTAATCTCATCCTATTATGTAAGGAGACGATCTCTGTCTATCTTTAATACTTCTAAGTCCCTTAAAACTCAACCAAAGTTCTTCAAATTTTGCAGAGCGAATCCTCAGGGTCTAATACAGGTAAAATTCGAATTTCAGCAAGATCAGTTTATGCAATCATAACTTTTGACCCTAAAAACTCATTTTCTAATTACTAATTTCCTTTGAAAGTTTTGTATTAATGCATAGAGATTATTGCATTGAGATATGAAGGTAATGGAATATATGTCTCGCTTCAGTGTTGAGTTAACTTAATATCATTTCGTAGAACTATATCAAATGGGGCCGTAGTGGCTAAGTGGCTAGAGCGATTCCAAGTAGGGCCTTAGTGGCTCAGTGGATAGAGCGATTCCAAGTGGGGCCTTAGTGGCTTAGTGGATAGAGCGATTCCAAGTGAGGCCATAGTGGCTTAGTGGATAGAGCGATTCCAAGTGGGGCCTTATTGGCTTAGTGAGTAGAGCGATTCCAAGTGGGGCCTTAGTGGCTCAGTGGATAGAGCAAATCCAAGTGAGGCCGCAGTGGCTTAGTGGATTGAACTATATCCAATGTTGAGTTAATTTCACATCATTTTTTCAGTCTTTGTATGATAACAAACATTTCTAACATCGCAAATATTCTAGGAACGTGACTATACTGAAAACATGGTCACGGGCTAACCTCTAGTTAGTTATATCAGTACCTTATTGTTGTAGACTCCGTCTTGGGAAATTGGGCCATCGCTGGCCTGGCCATCATACACTTGAATAAACTGCTTGGACAGCTGCCCCTGATCAGCATGCGTGTTAGGGTGTTACAACCCTGTTCTGTTAGTTTAACTGGCCGTTTTGTACTTAGGGCGCTGTGGTGGCCGGAGCTGACGATGAGCTGAGAAACGTCACCTAAGGGCGGACTTTAGCCCGGCCCTGGGTCCTGCTGAGATAAAGTTGTGAGTTGCTAATGTGGGGTCGGCTTAGTTTTCGGTTAAGTTAAATCGCTTTAGATATTTGTTCGTGGCTCTATACCGGGACGGATAGAGATCTAGGTTGATTAATTTCTCTCTCTCTGGACGAGAGTTCCCTATGTTATCGTAGGTTTAAGTTTCGGTTTAAGTTTAGTTTAATGTGGTTACTTTTAAATTGAGTCTTGTTTACAGTAAGTTTTTAAGTTATTATACAACCTTCTGGCTCGTGTGCCCAAAAATGAATTTTTCGAATTCCAAGTTGCGTTCTTGTACCTTACTCTCAGGATGTAAGGTGAGAGTCAGAATTTAAACTGTAGGTTTTGAAAGAATCATTGAAAGAGTAATTAAGCCAGCCAGAGCACAACGAAAGTTCATGCTTTTTTTCATTTGAACCATTTAATTTAATTGTTGGTGAAGTTTCCAAATTGTTGTTCTTGAAATTTTTTCAAATTAATTTCTTTTATTAAAACTAATCATCACAACATTTCGTTTATAGTAAATTGTTACAACTAAATTTGTATATCCAGTTATAAGTCGCAAGTTAATTTAAATGTTTGATTGCTCTACATTTATATCTGGAGAGTATTTATTTCAATCTATTCAGTTAAGAAACCCTATACTCCTTGTATGGTACTTAGAGATAATTTGTTTGATTATTTATTTGATCAATTATAGGATGTATTAGTGGTTACCGGGTCATGTATGGGACATTTAGTGTCTGAATCACTGTGTAATTTAGCGTTTACCTCTCGCATTTACTTAGAGTATAGTAGACGCCAAGCGTATAAGAATAGAGTGAGAAATTGCCTATCCTCCAGGCCGCATTTTTTAGTAAATGCCACTCAGCGTGACAATATCTCATCAGGTTAATAAAATATTAAGAAGCACTCGAAAACACGTTTTATCACCTTTCGCCCTCTTATGAGTTGAAATTCGAAAAATCCTGTCTTGTGGGTGCTTCCGCCCTAAATTTTCACGATTTTGTGTCCAGAGGTTTGGGATGTGTTTCGATGAGTGAGTGAGTGAGTCAATCTACTGGGACACTTCATTTTATACGCACAAATTGATGATATAAATGTCAAAAATAAAACTTATTTTAAATTACGAATGTCCAATTTTGCGAGCTTCAACAAATTAATTTTTAGATTCATTACACTAGTAAAAATATCGTTTTCGAAAAATGACACATGAATTTTTCTAAAGCGGAAACTTAAATATTTTGAATATTGCGGAAAGCAGTTATTTCATTTTCCATACGCTTTCATTTTAAATTTACGCCCATTTAACACAAATAGTATATTATGTAGCTTGACTTAGATAAGCGTTAAGAACGGCATTTACTTTAGTTTGATGTCGTAATCTTATTTAAAACAGTTGATGTGAAAATACACCTACTGGAATCCCACTTACCATTTGTTCACAAGATGTCACTTAACACCGCCCTATCAATCAATCATACAAATCTAAATTCCTCTAAATACGTAGCCATGAAATAACAACGCAGGAGTCCATGCGGTAGAATAATCATATCGGCTGCGTTTTTTGAGAAATAGGGTTGCGTTAAGTAAAAAACAGTAAAAATATTTCAAATGGTAACATTGTCTTTAGTTTTGGAACTGAACGTGTAGTTTCCAGAGTAAAATACTAGTATTGCATTATCCTTCAACGCTTGCCTATAGAATTGCGCAAGTCTATAGTTTTCCTGAAATACTAAGTATCGCGAAGTATCTTTCCTGCTAAATTTTGTAGACTCCTGGCGTTTAGTGTGTCTGAAATTATGTGAAACGATTATGTTAGCCTGAATATGATGTCACAGTAAGAAGGAATGAGCCGTTGATTATGAGAAAAATGACAAACTAAGAAGTCGTGATACTTAAAACTGGAGAAGTTTGCAGATCGGGAAGTTAACTGTGAGTCAGGTGGTTCAAAGTCGAATTTTAGTGACAAAAAAAAAAAAAACGAAAGAAAATTTTTGTTCACATGCGTTTTGGATTTTTTCGTGAGGAGATTTTTGACGCGCCCTATACCAATAAACAAGCAAAATGTATGTAATTACAGGATTCTACGATGCCTAGTGGTGGCATGGTAAGTCCATAGTGGTACTGACTGAAGGCCATGAAGACTATCATGCATCTTGTACCATGTGGTGTGAAGTCTCTCTACGTCTCGTTGCAAGAATGCGGAACTAGAGGATGATGAATGATTCCATCACACTAGAACGCGGGTAAAGAGTACAATCTAATTATTTTATCCGTCCCGGATCTAGGTTTTCATTCGCCCGGGGCAGAAATCACGATATGCGCCCCCTCCCCCTCCCCCTCCCCATCAAACAACTGCTCAGAATTAAACATACGTCGGATAATTTGTTTTGCGCCCGTCTGCATTTTAGTGCAAAATTTTCAGTTAAAATGTATTAAACCCGTGCACGAGTAGCTGCCAGTGCTTTAAATGCCCGTTGTATTTTATGTAGTGTATTCATAACAGTTAAAACCAAAATATTAGAAGATAGTCTATAATTACTTTTTCTTTGCAATCATTCTCCTTTTATTTTACAGTTCTAGTAGTCTAAACAAAAATGCGCATCCGGCGTCCCCTCTAAACCGGCGCCTGGGGCAGGCCACCCCCCAGCCCCCTATATCCGATTTTCTTGTAATAAAACCAAAGTGAAATGTTTTATGAAAACGTCATTTCAAGTGATTTTTTTTTGCGGTGATAACAATGAATTTCCCTACATAATTATATTTTTAAAATTAAAACCAAAATCTCAATTTTTAATACAAAGTTGTTCGTTAATATTTGGTGTTAACAATTTTAAAATATATATTACTGTTACATTTGCAGTTATCCACGAAAACTTACTGCGAATGTAATAAATTGTATAGGACAATTATTTATTTATGCAGTTTGTATGGTGTAACGTAATCAGATAATATATCTTTCCGTAAATTTGAATATGCTAATTTAAATTTGGAAATGGGCGAGCTGGCAAAATTAGGAAAATATTTCATAGTAATCTCATTTTCAGAAATATACTTTTCGATTTAAACATTTATTTTTTTATTTGGCATTGAAGTGTAATTTAATTACATTTGTTTGTGCAAATGTAAGATTTACATGTTTGTTAAAATTTCTCATTAATTCAGTGGTTAATTTCTTAATCCCGTCCATTTACACATGTTGTCTCATTTTGGGTAACTGCAATTATTATAATTTTATTTATTATTTATCACAATTGGTTTTACTACACAACATAGTAAAAAAACTGTAATTTAAAAAATTTTAAATACTTCATTGAATTTATTATATGTGATATATCCCGTAGCAATTCAGTTATAATTATGGTTTTCAGATTTGCAAGTTGAAAGGTTTTTACAATAAAAATGTTTATATTTTACACAATGATAAAATTAACAGTGGGCTATCCACGGTAAAGTGAGCACATTCTAAGCCGTCCCAGATGTCATAATAACCGAAAAATTATATTTTATTGTGTCCTCAGACGTTAATTTTGAGAACTATAAAATCTATGCACTGTGTTTATTGGTTGCAATTTTTACATTATCATTGGCGAAGGAATATAAATAAGATGAAAGAAACTATTCAGGAAAGCTTTAAAATATGCTCCCTTTACTGTGAACAGCCTATCACACAGTTAACCTACATCACAGTTACATATCTGCATAGCTAGAAACAAAAGTCTAACGATATCTGCCCTAATCATTTCTAACAGTGGGCTTCCTCAATCAATTTCTAACCTTGATTTTTTAATCATAATTTAAACTTCAGTCACGTCTAAATCGCAGATGATTTTCATGCCTGCTGAAGTCCAAAAACGTTTGTAAGAATATCCTATATAAATGCATATGTGTGTGTGTATATATATATATATATAAGAACAAAAATCTTGAGTTAAATTCGTCCATTGGTACAAGATAGGTCATATCATACAAGTATAGACCCGCCACTTATAATATTCTTAGCGGGTTACTCAGATAATACGAATTTACATTTCAGGATACATATTTCAACACGCCACACAAGAGTTTGTCAACTAGAGCACACAATAAGAACTCCAGAATTCGTATTTTAAAAAAAATCCAAAAAAATCAAGAAAGTAATTTTGGAAATAAGTATCTTATTTCTTAAAATTACTTATTTCTTACTTTCGGTAACAAAATTATTGGTGTTAAACTCTTGAAATCTATTTTGGCAGTTTCTGAATTATAATGTTCCCTCTTTTTTTAATTAATTTTTAGTTGCAAATTTTTTACGTTTACTATGTTATGCTAGCTTTGATTTATCTGAATATTAATTGAGACATTATTGTGGTGGTGCTATTGTTGCCGTAACTTAATTTATATTTTATTGCGTTCTACCCGCACTGTAAAAATATTAATTATTTGCCACAACACGTGATTAGTTACCGCAGATAGAAAGTTGTTTAATGTTAACCTCTGCCTATTTTGTAGTGTTTCACATTTAAACAACTTATTCTCTGCAGCAAAGACTTTTTAAGTGTCAACTGTGTTTACAGCCACAGCACCTCTCCATTACAGAGTGCTATTACCAGCTGTGAGACATGGACATTTCCCTGCGGCAATGTGGTGGCATACATTGTGTTCCCGACCACGCAGATCCGATACAACAACAAAAATAATTGAATTAATGTAATGGTGTCTTACAAACTGGCAGACGAAAGATAACATGAAATAAGGTCACTGCTCTCTAATGTGATGTAATAATTTTTTTTATAATATAGGTATGCTTTTATATACATAACCTACTAACCTAAATATTTAAAAGTCCACCAATTAAAGAATAAATTGCTCATGTTTTGAAAACCCGCAACTCCATGGTAGCCTACCATACCAAGACATTAACCAGAATTTTTGTCGATAGTCGGAGAAGTACTTGGTGTTATGACGTAAATGCTTTTCTACGCAGATGGCGTTACCTTGCAAAGTGGCTGACAAAGAAGGCGGTGGTTATGCGTATTTCGTTCTTGAAATATATACTACTAGCACACAGAGATTTGTACATGTTTACTCTACATGTTTACTCTAGTCGTGGCATTGTAATTCGTGAATATTTATGCGAACGCTTTCATGAATCTTGTTATATCAATATCATATTTAATCTACCATAGCAATACGTTTACGTCAGATTCAGTACTAACCGTTTAGCTGGTTCCAGAGGCAGTCTGAATTTTTTTTTTTATTTCAGTTGATGTTAAAAAATGTACACTAACTATTTTGGAAATTGGCATACTTAATTCTTAAAGCAAATAAAAATAAGCGTAACAACTTTGAAATGTATCTAACTGTTTGGCATATATTACATAGAATTATTTAATACTTATATGGACACCACTTTGAAAATAAGTGCCCAGTCTCTGAAAATCAAATATATTTTGAGTAGCTTACCAAACCATTACTTGTATACAAAATTTGGTGGAAATCTGTTTAGATACTCTCAATATATTACGTTAGAACCATTTTTTTTTTTAGGTGACTTCAACTTCCAAAATCGCATTAACTAAGTATTACCTCCACAGGAGGCACAAGCAAAAGTTGGATGATAACAGACGAAAACCTCCACATGAGCCAATAACAAAAAGCAAAAAAGGTAAAAACCTCAACAGGAGGCAAAAGGACAGTCACAAAAACAACAAACAAATCAGGATAAAATACTCCAGAGGAGCAACAACACAAGAACAAAATAACGTATGGCAATATATTTAAAAGACCCGTCGCAAGTCAAAATGGGAACACGCAACTCACAGACATAGCCCCATCACACAGCATTCGCCATAGGTCGTCAGGGAGATTAAAAGGGCGACGAGCCTGGATATGCCAGCGACACTCCAACAAATGTGCCGCACAGTCAAGGGAGGGCCACAGGTATCACTCTCAGGAGGGGGTTCATCACGAAGCAGGTATTTATGTGTCAGACAAGTGTGCCAGATAGGAAGGCGAGAAAGCACAACAACATCCTCCCTGCGGGTACATGACACAACAGGACGAGCACAAACAGGCAAGTCGGAGATGGCCCGGCACTTGTTGAACAGCGGGAAAGAAATCCACTCCTGCTGCCAAGTATAACAGACAACGCTACAGGCAGCACGCAACACATCGCACACAGTGACATGACCTCAACCTGTGTCGTCTGCCACGGTTGTTCACTGCAAGGCAAAAGCAACACACACAGAGGCAAATCATACCTTTCCAGGTTAGGTGCAAAGCGGACAGACGCCGGCTGAGGAGAACTTTGCTTAGAGGAGTTCAACCGTTCATTGGGCGGACAGAGCAAAGCAGTGTGGTGAAGGTGCGAAGAGATCGAAAGCACCCGCACAAATAGGAAAGCAGCAGTTGGTCACACTTGTAATGCAGGGGAGGTTCATCAGCCACAGCACAAAGACTGGCAACTGAGCTTGTGTAAAAAGCCCCAGTCGCTATGCATATACCAACATGGTCAACACTCGCTAATTATTGGAGCACATATGGCCGAGCAGAAGAATAAACAACACTGCCATAGTCGAGTTTGCTATGGACCAGGGCACGATAAAGCCGAAGAAGGGCGACTGTCAACATCCCAGTCACGACCACTCAAACTTTTCAAAAGATTCAAGTCCCTTACACAGCGAGACTTCAGGTACTGAATATGAAACTCCAAGTGAGTTTACTGTCAAACAAGAGTCCTAGAAACTTTACAGTATGAGAAACAAGCAAAATGGAGGCATGAAAAATTACCAAGGGAAAACGAAAAATACCATGTCTGCTACAGAAATGGACCATCTTTGTCTTGGTGGTGGAAAAGTGGAATCCACAGCTGTCTGTCCATTCGTTAAGGCGGTGGACGGCAAGCTGCACCAGATGTTATGCCATGCGCAGAGATGCAACACTGCAGGAGATAGTAAAGTCGTCATCATACGGAGCACATTTCACTGGTGGTCGAATGGTGGACGCAATGCCATTGATGGTGATAGCAAACAGGGTAACACTCAATATGCTCCTATGTGGCACACTGTTCTCCTTAACGAACTCTTGAGATTAGGAGGTACCATTGCGAACCCTGGAGGTACGTAAGTACATAAATTTCCATATGAAACCAGGGAGATGTCCACGAAATCCCCAAGTGGACAGCTGTCTCAAGACACCATGTCGTCATATTGTGTCGTATGCATTCTCCAGGTCAAAGGAAACAGCATGGAGTTGCTGACCTCGCAAAAGAGAAGTCTGTATGGCAGCCTCCAAGCTAACCAAATGATCCACCGGAGAATGATTTCTGTGGAAACTGCACTAAAGAGGCGAAAATAACTGCCACGTTTCAAAGCAGTATACCAGACCTGCATTAACCATATGCTCCCTAGTCTTACATAAGCAGCTGGTCAGGGAAATAGGACGATAGCTGCAAACTTCCTCTTTGACTTTCCCTGGTTTCAAGATTGGCACAATGGTCAACTCGCACCTACTCAATGTCAAAATACCAGAGGTCCAAATATTATTAAAAATTCGTAGTAAAAACTGTTTCCTGTCAAGTGGGAGCTGTTGAAACATAGCATAATGTATATTTTCGGGTCCAATAGATGTATGCTTCGAGCATGATAAGGACTGCTTCAACTCAAGAAGAGTAAAAGGCTGGCTGTAGACCTCCTCACCCGAGCTACCAAAATGAGCAACCATCATTTCGCATGTCTCCTTAATGGCTTTAAATGAGGGAGTGTAATGTGCACTGCTCTAAACATCTGCAAAATGTTGTTCCAATAAATCTGCTACGTCTGTCCCCTCTGTAACATTACTGTTATTGACCCGAAGGAAGGAAACCTGTGTGGCGATAGTTTGTCCACACAATTTCCGAATATTGTCCCAGATAAACTTACTGGTAGCATGTAATATTAGCGACGAAATGAAGTCACTCCAGGATGTCCGCCTGAAGTACCTGATGACATGTCGAGTGTGAGTCCGACAGATGTGGAAGAGCACCAGGTTAGCTTGAGTGGGGTGAACACTAAAGCACATGAGCGAATGTCGTAGGGCACGGACAGCATCCCTGCAATAGTTACTCCACCAAGGAACATGCCTACGATTAGAAGGTGAAGATTGGGGATAGCAGCCTCCCCTACTGAAACGACAATAGAGTTGAAGAGTTCCACTGCCACATTCACATCAAGAGGAACCTCAATAGTGAAGTGGAGGGAATGCTGGAAATGTGCCCAGTCTGCTTTCTTAAGCACCCAGCAAGGTAGTATGGGTGGGGCTACAAATGACATGTGATCTAATATGATTGGATAATGGTCACTTCCACAGAGATTTGGGTAAATAGACCAATCAAAGTGGGTGACCAAAGCTGGACTACCAAAAGAATGATCGATGCAGGACAAAGTGCCAGTATGGATGTTGAAGTGTGTAGAAGTGCCAGTCTTCAACAGGGTAATGTTAGAATTGGTGAAACACGGCACTATCACACGACCCCGACCATCCCTGTGGTCCGAACTCCATATATTATTGTGAGTATGAAGTCACCAACAATTATAAATGGAGGTGGGAACTGAGATGAAAGTGCCTCTAAATCATTTTACCCCACACAAGAATGGGTGAGTGGGTAAATATACACTACAAATGGTGACAAACATACTGAAGAAAACCCTAACTGCCATTGCTGGCAGATCAGTACAAAGAGCAACAGTTTCATGGTAAACTGAATCTTTCACCACAAGACAGACATCGCCGCAAGCACTGTCCACCAACATGTTATCCAGGCGGTAGAACGTGTGACCTCGAAGGGAGGCCGTGGGATGAAAGTGCATTTCCTGAAGGTAAATGATTGTAGGGGTGAGGGACACTAGGAGCTGTTTCAGTTCTTCATAATTATTGAAATAACCTCAGCAGTTCCACTGCATGAGGGATGTAAGTTATGGGAAGAAAGTGTGCAAAAAAAACTACTTCAATTTCCCTCTATATCTGTTTATCACTGGTTTAAAGCCTCCTGAGCCTTCACCAGTGTTTTGGGAATCGCCATCAACTGCCATCCCTGACTCTAGCTCCGAGGAGACAGGATGACTAGTGGGCGAGTTTATGTGATCCTGCGAATCATGATCACTCGCAGGAAGGAATACATGAGGCGGAGTCTTTGGCTTGTCGATTATTTTCGTGGCAGCTTCCTGGTGAGATTTGCTAACAACAGGTTTTGATTATTTCTTTTCAGTTGGTCTATACTGCATACCGACATACATGATGCAGGTCGTCCAGACTCACAGCAGCGTCAGTTTACTTGCAGACAATTCAGTCTGGGTAGCCATATCTACTGTCTGTGTACATGCATCCATAACTGTGAGCGAACATTGTCAGCAACACTTTATGGCACAGAGGCTTCGAGCTCTGGAAAGCATGGAAACATTTCCATGCCTCAACCAAATAAATAATGTATGTAGGTCGGATCCATTGAACAGCTTACTCCTCCTAATACACAAGGCCTTCGACGAGACCGGATGTCCTTTGCCGCAGTTCACACACTTCAGCGGCTTGCTCCACTGAGGAGTATCAGGATGCGGTGGGTCAGCACACTTCGGACAAGCTGGTGGAGTCCGACATTTTGCAGAGGAATGACCAAACTGTTGATATTTGTAGCAGGAATGAACTGCTTAATATGCACATTCAAGTCCTCTACTTTGATAATGGAGGGAAGGCCACGCACACCAAAAGTCAAGGTTATAGTAGCTCTAGGTGACATGACACCATCAGTAGTCTTAAACACATGGCGAACATCAGTGACATACTGAATTTGTAGCTCATGTAAAATCTCTTGTTCCGGGATGCCAATCAAGTTGGGACACCTGATGATGTCCATGCTGAAGTTGAGGGACACATGGAATTTGACCTCAACAGGGAACTTCGCAAATGCCCTATTGAAGGTCTTCATCGCCAAGAGCATCTGGGCAGCATTCGTCATCTCTACGAGAACCTCGCGCATTTCACTAATCTTCTTGCAGTCAGCAACAGGACCACCAGCTGCTCCATAAATTATTTTTGTAATCTGAAAGAGGACACCTTTTCGAAAGTGTGCCCTTCTAAACTTCTGATAACCAAATCAAGAATCGTGGCATAGGTAATTTAATAACTCTAGACTGACGCACTGCAGAATCACAATCCTAATCACTACCAGTATCATCGCGGTGCCATTTAAAGTGGCTGTTGAAAGTGCCATTCTTTTGGGGAGTGCTTTCGGAAACCATTGTTAAGGCCCCCCGTACTAGGACTCGTTGGCCTCAGCCTGCCACTGGATGTTGGGGGGAGGGGAGGAAGAAAATAAACCAGAAGGTAAAAAACCTCATTGGCTGTGCCATTAGTAAGGGGACCAACTTCCCACAGACCTAGGCAGTACTTATGAAGAGCTACCTTTCGCCGCTATTCACTGCAAATCACTGCCCCAGTAGTACATTGAACTATACACCATGGCAAACCAGCAGCAAATCGTACATCCTGAGTGAGACAAGTTTTATTCCCCTACCTGGGAAAATATTCCAGGCTTCCCATTATAGACGACGCCCTTGGGTGACAATTCAGGGGACTTGTGGTTGATTAAACCGGCCTCCTCAAAACAGCGGTAACACGTCTTCCTGGCAGGTTTGGTCACATGGGCTAGTCGGCCATGACACCCCTCCTGCCAAGAAGGCACCAATTGGTGCTACGTGGGTGTACATATACGTGGATACGAGCTCCGCACCTAGATTTTCCTGCTTGGCCAGTGGGAAGAGACTGTCACTAGCAAAGGCTCGCAATTTTGAGGCAGCACTCATTTGTGAGGACATACCCTCATTACGATGAAGTACATCGCCCTGGCCTGAGATGATGCTGTAGACAAGGAAGATGCGACGATACCTGGTGAGAAGGAAAGAAAAGGGATGACAAAAGAGAAGACGATGAAGAAAGAAGCATGAGATGCTGGTTCAAACAAATTTGAGCTCCCAACCGCGTCCAGATTAGTCGCCTTTTACGACAAGTGCGGGGTGGCTGTGGTGGTATTCTAATACCCCGACACTACACAAGGGATTTTTTTTCTAAAAGTAATAATAATTTATATAATACAACACCAGGTGAATCTGTTTTTCTCTCTGTATAATATCAGGCACTGTGCATATTAAAATTGTGGTCATAATTAATGCAAAAGTTTTCTTCTGAAACGAGAATACAACGATATCTCTAAAAATATTTCTGATTATGCGTATTCTTGAATCCCAATATTTATGTCTATTTTTGAAAAATAATTAAAGTGTAACATTTATTTTAGAAAAAAAAAATCAAAGAAATTGTAGCTTCGTTTTCGTCCAGTATTCGTAATTAATTTTACCTAATATTTCCTATAAGTTGAAAAATGATTTAATGTTTTCATTAGAATAGTTATATTATATGAAGTAATTTAATTTTCCATATTTCGTAGAAGATATTCGTGCTGATGCAGTGGAGAGTTTTCTTACACATTCTCAGATACTTTCATTAGATTAGAGTAAAATATATTTATTACGTTTCAGCGATATGCAGTATGCACATTTTAATGTAAACGTGTTAACATATTTATTTGGTCCAAGGTAAGCTCTACCAAACACTTAGCATATGTTTTATTTTTTTTATATTTCGGTATTAGGCAAAAATTTTCGTTTAATTTTCTGAAATGAAATTATTGTTGTTATATTAATATTTTATATTGTAATAGACATAGTTTGGACTTTTTTAAAATCATTCCTGTATTTATTTTGCTCTTCGTACTTATATGCATATATAAATAAATTTAAATATTAATTAACTATTTAAATGGTTTTCCCTTCATATCTCAAAATTTTTTTAATATCGTTTACTTACTTTTTAGGTTTTTATATACTAAAGATATTTTTATTTTGAACAGTAATAATTATCATTTCTTTAAGAACTACATACAAATGTATTATTGTTTAATAATGTTTAATTCCTTAAAACGTGTACTTATGTAGAAACTTAATTAATGTTTTTAATGAACTTTACTAGCATATTAATCAATGAATGTATTTGGTAGTCTATCTACTCAAGTCCTGAGGAATTATTAAATTCTAAATGACCAACCATATTGACAAACATAAATTTACGAAAAAAATTTGTTGTAATTATAATGTTTACATTAAATACACAAATAAATGTATAAGCAGTGATGTACTTTTGCACTATTATTATATGCCTCCTTTCCTTACTTGTCTCATGATCTTTATCGTATCTTTATGTTCCTTAATTCAAATTTTGTAAATTTTAAAGGAAGAACGTTACGATAAATGAACTTCGGATCATACATATCCGATGTTTACACAATGTTGTTCATTTTCAATTTTAAAAAATGTAAATTTATCCATAAATATTCTGAATAGCCTACTCGTGACTTCTATTTTCCATCGGCGATATTTTCCTTTAGTATTTGTTTATAAACTTCGCAAAATTAATTACATCTTTTTCATCTTTTCACGATATTTCTAACAATTTCTTCAATTTAAAAGGATAAATTTAGGTAATAAGCGACCAGGCATTTAATATTTGCTCTACGTTCTTTTTCTCTTCTTGAAAACAAAAGTTATTAAGTCATTTGAATATTTGGCTTAAAGGGGAGAATGTATCCTTTTAATTTCGCCCATGACTCAGTGTAAGTTCATGTGTGAATACGTCAATTACTTAATAAATATAATTTATTCCTGATAAGTTATTCGTTTCTCTGCAACGTGCATGCTTGACATTATTTTTCAAATAAAATCATTTAATTCCACAAATTCTTAAAGGATCCTAGTTCAAGTCTTTTGTTTCAAGTGATCGTAATATTCACCATTTGATTAACATTTTCATAAGATTTACAAAAATCAAACACCCTTAAATAATAAAATGAAATGTTTCTTGTATGGTTATGATTAGGTTTTTATAGAGTTTTGTTATGCGTGCACATAAACAAGATCTTTATTTAATGTTGTAAGTATTTGGAGTGCGAACAGAGGACTTCGCGACTAAAGTAAGTTTGTGCCTCATGACTGCTCGTTTCTAGGTTAAGGACATTCCAAGGTTTTGTCTAAAGTGTCAGTAAGTAACCCTACGTGATACACGTTGTTCGTGCACCTGCATCCTTACTAGGGCATCAGCAGACATAAAGTGTTCAGAGTTTTCACTTTCCTCGCCAGTGTGTCCCGATTCGCGCCACCTCGCTGACTGCTAATATAATTGGTTCTAACCATTAATGCAGCACCTCGCACGTGAGTTGAATGTCAACAGTGCAGTATTCATTCCGAGTTTATATTTAACCA
Organism: Dryococelus australis; assembly: GCA_029891345.1. NCBI lineage: Eukaryota > Metazoa > Arthropoda > Insecta > Phasmatodea > Phasmatidae > Dryococelus > Dryococelus australis. The sequence continues at coordinate 82,534,173 of CM057006.1, read as the reverse complement.
CGATCACTAGCTAACAATGGTGTACCCGCCACTGACTTTTGAAACAAACAGGCCTCTAAATTGTAAACATTCGAGCGTTCTGGCATTGTAGTGTTCTAACCACAATTACTTCCAAGATAAATGGAAATTCCACCTGTACACTGGTACAGGCAAGGACATGTTCAGGTTCCAAAGTTTACATATTTAAAAAAATTAACTAGCAGTTTTGAAACATCCTTACCAAGGATTATTACAACTGCCATATGTAAACATGATGAACAGTGTTCGTTAGTTCGTTCTTTCTGCGATTGATTTTGCCAGGTTTTACTTTAATATTCACTTAGTTCGCCCACTTCGAGTAAATGTTTAGAAAGAATAGTTTCTGCACCAATTTACTCTCTCGAAATGTAGACCACAAGTAACGCTTATTATTTTACTTTTATAACTCTATCTATCGTGTATTCATTTTCTATCTTATATATTATCTAGTTCAAATTTACCTCAGTTTGTCTACGTGGGTCTCTGCCTAGACTACGCGACGAATCTCTTTGCAAAAATTAATTTATCAAGAGAATACTTCCTATCTCAGTGCGTCTTATTTCGTTAAGCAATGTAGACATAAGGCGTAAGCCTTTTTGGCCATAATAATACTGTCGAAATGTATTCTCAAAGTTACTTCCAAGCGGAGACAAATGGTATAGCTTAAGACAAAATGCTGCTACGAATGACGACGCACAAAGTTTATGTCCGAATTCATCTTCAAAAACGAGGCAGTTATTACAAGTCCATGCTAACTTTTAGATTGCCAGACCGAAAACTAACCGTACGTAATATTATAGCGCAATAAATGCACGCAATATTCATAATCTGCGAAATTTTTGTTTCCCTCAAAGCCTCAGGTAGTCCTATCAAATACGTTGAGTTAACTCATGATGCATGCGTACCCAATTAAGATCGTCATATTAATGCCGCTCGCATAGCTACCACGCACTTTGAAAAGTCCAAGCCCTGCGCAATTTAACGCCATATAATGTGTAACTTACGTTAATGACCGCTGGCACGAAAATAGAAATAGTGCGTTATTCAGAATACATTAGTAGCATACCTTGCGTATCCACAAAGAAGGAAGTAATTGTCGCATAAATATCCGTCTAGTAACACTGTCGCTATTGTAGTAAGCACAAAGAATTAAATGCAGTAAAAACATTTTTACGTACCGTGGCATTGTTCTGCGTTACTTAATAGGAAATTGGCAAAGAAATGTTCTAGTGTGGCACTACTTGCTGTCGTGTGTTTTGTAATCGAGTAAGTGGACGAGGTTACTCTACCGAGTATCGGTCTACAGAATTGTGGCATGTATTACTAAAGTATAGTATCAAATTTCTGTTTATAAAATATTTTTTATTCTATACTGCACAATTTGAATATAATTCTCTTACAGACCAGTGTACTTCCTTGTTGTTCTCAATAGCACGTGTAATATTTATTCTTATAAAACAAGTTGAGAATTTTTTGTCGATATTTTATTGTGATAAACTTATATTTTGAATACTTCGCAGCTCATACGCAGTAAGGTGGGCATGCAGCTTAAGCCAAGCTTTATCGTAATAATTAAAAATAATGATTTAATTGGCGAATAGCGAACAGACTAATACAAAGAAGGGGGATAAAAATGACCAGTACACATAATACGTAAACACCACGGACTGTTTAGTGCTCTTCAAAGGTCCACAAAGTTAACAAGAATTCGCTGGTTCCCAAACCGTCACTTGTTAGCACAACACACATGTCTCAAATATGACAAAATGATAATGACGATAAGTTGTTTGGCTTTCTTTAAGGTGCATTATTTGGCGAAGCCACAATACGCTGGAAAAAAAACCAGACCACTCTAAACACAAACACGGATAAGAATGCCAAAAGTTTAGAAAAGGATACGAGGAAATAATTTCAATTGTTAGCCATGAAATCTTAATCATCGCATCATCATTAACTGCTGAAGTAAAATGTTTATCTCAAAAAGTAAAACACAATGGGAGTTTGATTTCATTATTGCAAATAAGCCACCGTTTATAAAAAAAACAATAACCAGATAATAGATTGTTGGCCCATATATCGGCTGTTCAGCTTTGTACATGGCTGAGAGTTGCGAGTGGCGCTGTACACGGCAATGACGCAGCAGGTTGTAAGATCTGTACACGTCGCTACAGTTGCGCCTTGGAAGTTGCTAGAGTCAAGCACGTTATTCCAGGGTTATTAGGGCGAGTAGCCTACACATACGATCAAGTTTCAGCTACTAGAAACAAAAACCGAATTGACTGCGAAATCCTTCAATCTCGCAGTTGATGAAGCTGCAATCGTAACTCCAGATATTGTGCTAAAAGTGCCATATATATTTGCAGTGTGTTTAAATTCGTCTGCTAAATCTTTTACTAGGGAAATGTACTATGTACGCTTTCGTGGTAAGAGCTAATGCACAAAAGTTACGGCATGGTAAATACCACACGAACCATCAACAAGTCCCTACACAACGAGCGAGATGGTGCACTTGTAGCGAACTGGATGCCCATTCGAGGGGGTTATGATTCGATTCCCAGTCCTGTCATCCTGAATTCGGGGTCGCGTGTTTTCCCGACGTAACTACAAGCGAATGCTGGATTGCGGCAGGTCATGGCCGACTCCTAACTCGTTCCTGCTACTTCGAGCAACTTACTCCGTCCCTAGCGACTTCGTTGTCGATGTGACGTAACAGCACTACCCACCAACAAGACACCTACAATATTTGGCACTCGTTATCTGCATTGTGCTATCAGCACTATAGATAGTCTGATACTGCAACACGAGATGTACAATATCATCGCAGGCGTTAGAAGAGTGTCAGTGGTGGACAAGTATTCTCAGAGAAGTGCAGCGAGAACGACGAACCACGCACCAACACTGTATTACTCTGAAATTATATATTAAGTTCCAAGTACATAAACATACAGCAAAGTACTGCTGCATAGAAATTATCTCAGCATTTCAGGTAACCCTGTAATCAACTATAGAGTGGTGGGAATGTACAGCATAACTTCGTCACCTGTGCTATGTTAGTTAGGGCACCCACCCACTCCCTTTCAAGTCGCAGCAGCCACTCGAGTGTCCTGTGTACTGTCAGGGTCTGAAGAGTGCGGGAGCTGTACGTGTGTGTGTGTGCCTGGTGTTGGCAATAGTGGAGCTGGTGGAGCCACTCACCTGCGGAGCGGCCGGCTGGTACGAGAGCTGGCGCCACACTGCGCCAGTGGAGCGGCCAACTGCCCTCCACCCCTGCTACAAAGCTCACGTGGACTCGCCCACGCACCTCCCGCCCGCCCGCCCGCCGATGCTATCGATTGCGCGGAGCTCGAGCCGCCGTCCTCTAAGACGCGCGTAGCGGAATGTCGCCTGCTGAATAACAAGCAGGCCACTCGCTCCCCCGCCCTTATCGCAGGAGACGCCGAGTTTACCGATGCGCAGCGCCGCTGTGATGCGAGTACACGCGGGCGAAGCGTAGCCGTCACCACTAGTGGCGCCTGCAGCCACTGCGCACGCAGCCCGCTTAGCATGCGTGTGTAACTGGCTGCCTATATACCAGCGCGCAGGCGCTCAGACAGCCCTCGCCGCGCGCCATAATGGATCAAGTACAACAGCATTTATACTGACTTGAAAGAATAAATGGGTTTATCCCCCTCCATTTGCCCAGTGGTTGTCAACAATTACAATTAAAATTATTACTTATCCTATAATTTGCAATAGTTTTTAACTGTTATGTAAAGGCTGTTCACGATAAAGTGAGCATTTTTGAAGTAAAAAAAAAAAGTCGCTGCCCCTGCCTGCACATATTTTAACGGGCGCACTGAGTGACATGATCCCAGTAAAGTTGGTAACGATGGATGAGAAATAATTCCATACCTTAACATTGGATTAAAAGTTTAGGTAACCATTTGTAATAACATAAAATATTTACTTCGCTTTGTACTTCTTTTAATGTATCTACGTGTAAAAAAAGAGCATATTTGTGAAATATTTACTTTTATAATAATTTCAAAGTTTCACATGACCGATGCATGAATAAAGCGACGATGCCCATGACAGTGTTAATTTTACATAAGGCGGGATAATACATAACGTGCATACACGTAGATCTTAAGCAGGGCTTCCAAAAGTGCTCATTTTACCGTGAACAGCCTTCACATACATCGTTCTTCTGTGAGGTGATTTTCTGCTCGTATATGTCCTAATTAACACACGTCTCAGCACGACTCATGCCGATATATCCTCACTCCCTTAGCTTCGGTCAGCGTAACCCTTCTTCAGCCTTCCCCTAACCCTCCTAGAGAAATGTTTGGCAACGCCACTGGGTCGACACTTGGAGATACCAACAGCAAGGTAACGGCGATCCATCCCGACACTTTAACCCCGCGACTAACACAAGATTGAAATAAACGTTAAGGCTATTCACTGTAAAATGAGCACTTTTGAAAGCCCTGCTTAAGATCTACTTGTATGAACGTTGTGTATTAATCCACCTTATGTAAAATTAACATTGTCATGGGCCTCATCACTTTATCCATGTGCTGGTCAAGTGAAACTGTGAAATTATTATAAAAGTAAATATTTTACAAATATGCTATTTTTACACTTCTATGAGTTGAAAAAAAAAACAGAAAGCTGAAGAAATAAATCTAAGTTAACATAAATGGTTACGTAACACTTTTTATTCGACTCTAAGATACAGAACTACTTTCCTATCTTTATTACCAACTTAACTGGGCGCATGTCACTCAGGGCGCCCGTTAAAACATATGCATGTAGGAGCAGTGGCTTTTTGCTACGGTTCATTAAGAAAATGGTCACTATATCGTGAACCACCCTTAGTATCGTTCGATCGCGTACACGCTGAGTTGGCGTCGAGCGTGCGCGGGTGGGGGCCCGCGCCGACCGGCTGCCATATTGTGCCTGGGCTAGCAACTTCTGGGCTGTGTATCTCAAGAATCAGGTGTTCTAGCGCGCTTGTTGTGAAACGTCTTGTCTAGATCCGTCGATCCAAGTCATTGAAGTCAAGTATCCCGTTTGTTACTTTCAATATTTCGTATATTCCGAAGAAAAAAAAAATCCCGCAGACGTATTTATTACATAAACACCAAGCCAACACAGTTACACGCTGGTTATACATTTTCTTTTAATTCTTTAACCGTGAGCTTTCTGTTTATTGGGCATTCTTGTTATTACGGCTTAGTATCTATTTTTCTACTCATTTTGTATTCTTTCACCATATGTTCAGTTTCCTTTCCCACTGACCAGATGACTATTAATCGTGCTTAATTAAAGACACTGGTAAATTGTTACAAATCCAAATATGCCACTTGCACATATGATGATTCCCACTCATATGCAGATAAACCACAAAACGGAAGGAATTACTATCAATTTCCAAATATTAAAATATTATGTTTGCCATGTGGATAAATTTTACAAAGCAAGGCGGCGCAAAGATAAACCACTTGACTCATATTCGTTTGGTCACAGGTTCGATTCCCGGTTCAGACGATTTTGTTTTAAGTTTTCGATGACCTCCCGTAATAATTCGAAGTGAATGCTATGCTGGTTCCTTACTTGGGCGACTCCTTCCCCGCCTCTGCACCACAGAACAACTTGCTGTCGACCACACTTTGGCGCCACACCCTACCTATAGTCTGCTCACGGTCAAATGAGCACTTTTGAAAGCCCTGCGGAATATCTACTTATATGCACGTTGTGTATTCTTCCGCCCTATGTAAAATTAACATTTCTATGGGCCTCGTCACTTTATTCATGCGTCGGTAGAATTAAATTGTGAAATTATTAAGGTAGTTAATACTTTACAAATCTGCTAATTTTTATACTTCGATGCGTTGATAAAAACAGAAAGCGAAATAAACAATTTTTTAAGTTACCACAAATGGTTACATAACACTTTTTATTCAACTTTAAGATATGAAACTACTTCCTATCCATCGTTACCAACTTTACTGGGCGAATGCCACTCAGTGCGCCCATTAAAATATATGCATGCAGGGGACAGTAACTTTTTTGTTTGGTTCATTTCTAATGTGCTCACTTTATTGTGAACAGCCTTTACCATACATGTATTCACATATATGCTGTTCACGGTAAAGTGAGCACTTTTTAAGGCGCCCCCTCCCCCCGAAAGGCATTGACCCCTAATAAATATATTTTATTGAAGACTCAATACACTGTGTTTGTTAATGTAGCGGTAAGTTATAAATTAATTGAAAGGATAAATTTAGCAGAGCCTTAAAAAGTGCTTACTTTACAATGAACAGCCTATGAAAATACTTTACGTAATTCGCGTGCCAGATTTGTCGGGAGCATACAAGACAACTTACGCATGGTGAAATACACGCAGATATTTCAAAGGCTGAGCTAAGAAATGCTCTTTCAACTGCAACACGCAGGTGACTTAGAAGAACGTTTCCCCTAGGAGTGCAACTGTTACCACATTCTCATCATCATTGAACCTTATGCCTACTTATCGTAATGAATCAATGGGAATTTTGCTTGAGCATGAAAGTAAAATAATTTGGCCAGCTTTCAAGCAAGGGATGGCGGTGGTGGAGCTGTTCAAGCTTTGTCATTCAAGCCGGCCGGCGACCATCTTGTCCGCCATGTTGGATGTCTGTGACCTTGACCTTTAAACCTGAACCGGGGACCTTTAACGTTGAAAATCCTTATAATTCCAAAAAATATAAAACTACTAAGAAATTTATTAAAAGGATAATTTAAAAATTTTACAAAAATTTAATTAAAATTCTATTATAAATAATAACATTAAAATTTAGAATGTTTGTGCCGACCAGCCACCAAGAGTAGTAGGGGTTGACACCCATACAATCTTAATTCCCAGATATCATAACATACCCACCAATCGTGCTAACCAACCATCCCATAAAACCATTCCCTCTTACAAACTAATCACGTAATTAAACTATTCTCCCATACCATCGAAGCTACACTGTTGTCATACTGCCAAAACATACTAACTGTACAACCAAGTATACAGACAGGTTATAGCATCAAGATGTACCAGTCATAAAAATAAACCAAACCATACAGGCAGCCCGCTCCGGCAGACAATACCACCATATTACTCCATCCATTTAAACCATTCCAAGAGACCATATCAACCAAAACATACTAATCAGGCATAGCAACCAAACGTATTACCAGAACAAGCTAGCTATTACAACCATGCGGGGACCTCACACATTACAAACATTCTATAACACCTCTACCAATGATGAGCATACATACTATTCATATTATCAGATTAACCAACACAATATTCAAGGAGGAGAAAGAAGAGGAAGAAGAGGACAAAGAGGAGGAGGAATATGAGGAGGAGGAGGTTGAGGAGGAGGAGGAAGATGATGAGGAGGTGGATTAGTAGGGGGAGGAAGAAGAGGAAGAGGAGGAATAAGAGTAGTAATAATAGGAAGACGAAGAGGAGGAGGGGAGGAAGAGGAGGGGAAGAGGAAGAGGAGGGGAAGAGGAAGAGGAGGAGGTGGAGGAAGAGGAGGGGAGAGGAAGAGGAGGAGGAAGAGGAGGAAGAAGGAGAGAGGAAAATGAGGAATAGGAGGAATGTGATGAGGAGGAAGATGATGAGGAGGAAAAGGAGGAATAGGAGGAATATGATGAGGAGGAAGATAATGAGGAGGAATAGGAGGAATATGATGAGGAGGAAGATAATGAGGAGGAAAAGGAGGAATATGATGAATATGATGAGGAGGAAGATAATGAGGAGGAAAAGGAGGAATATGAGGAATATGATGAGGAGGAAGAAGATGAGGAAGATGATGAGGAGGAAGATGAGGAGGAGGAAGATGAGGAGGAGGAAGATGAGGAGGAGGAAGATGAGGAGGAGGTGTAGCATGAGTAAAAGAGACACCCTAGCCACCACAAACATACATTATGTGTACGAACGTAATTGAATTTTAAAACAAAGGCAGAGCATCTACAGACGGCAGATGCGGAAGTCGCCGCTGTCGTCTGTAGATGTGTGCCGGCTGGGGGGTTGTCTGCCCATCAGCAATTTTCGCAGAACACTTGAGCGGATGCGTATTTCCTGTCGACATCTTGCCAACCGCCAGAGATACAACAGCACGACGGCAAGAACTGTATTTATATACATAATATAACTGCATAATATATACACGTAAACAAATCCTACTACTCACATTTAACGAGAATATATTAGGAACACATTAAAATCGATCACATTAAAAATAAATTGTATTAAATTCATTTTTCTTTGATTTCGAAATGCTTTACGCCTCTGCGAATAGACCACCCAAATGTTATTCGAAACTGGAAAATACCAACTTCGGTTGGCCACAAGCGTGGTAAATACGCGAAATGAGGTAATTACTCGCAATGAGGTGTTCAAGTGATAGCGAGAATTTTTATGGCAGAGTTTCGTATAGGAAACATTTCCGCCGCAACGCACGCCCGAGTTCCGGAAAGAACATTGTTAAGCTGGCAGTAAACGGCAGAATCATTTTTATTTGAGAGTAAAAGTTTGTGTTTGGCCCAAACTGTTAAAAATACTTTCCCCAGCCGAAGCATAATAGAAACTTAACTTCGTTAGTATGATGCACACTATACGACAGTGTTTACGATATTAAACGGTAAAAAAAAAAAGCAATCGCGTTTGGCTTTAAGCTTTTGTAAACTTTATTATGTCGGTAAACAATATTACTGATTTAAGGCGAAATAAACATATATATAGTTAAAAAGTCTCTTTTTAAAGAAATGCTGTAACTGAGTAATACAATGTTTTGCAAACTATAGATATACGACATCCAAAATGTGGACATATTTATACTCTAAGTGTGAGGTACAGAGTTTATTCTCCAACTAGTTTTTAGTAATACAGATAGAAGATTTTACACAATTAAATTTATTTTCTAAGTATTGCTCATATCCTATTATCTTCCGTGTGAAAGGGAAAATTGCGATACATATGTGAGACCTAGTGATGCGAGACGGCACTCGGCTTGCCAACCTGAGCAGAATAAACCCCACCCGCTCATAGGCAACACTGAAAGGCCTTCAAGTTTCTTGTGGTGCTTACCGAGGCCACACGTGGCTGCAAGTCCAGTAACCTGGGCAGGTTTGCTCTGCCCGGTCGATAAGGGCGAGTAGCGGTCAATGTGCATGTGGTCGTGTGGAGAGTGGCCGGACAACTTCTCCATTACGAGGACTAGCGTCAGGCGAGGTTAAGTGCCAGCCCACGCGGACAGTAATCCCTGCCTGCGGCAGTGGACATGCACCGGACAGCAGTCGCAGCTCTGCCTCCCTCGAGAGTACACTCAGCTGCCGCAGCCACGAGCTTCACTCTAACTAATAATACCTGCTAATATTTCTGTAAAGAAAATAATTACCGTTTCTGAGACTATGTTGTTGACGGTAACTACATAGTTAGTTGGAGCTGCGCGTCCAAGGTCAAGATGTGAGGGAGCAATACGGGCGACACTAACACGCACGCCTAGTGTCTCATCGCTCCTACGCGCAAGGCGTGCAGTGTTTCCGTCCTAACGCTGTACTGTGTATTTCAAATCTGTAATAACGGGGTTTTATTAGGCGCGATGAAAGCCCACAGATTAAACTACGTCCGTATCTTTGAACTTTTCTCTTGCAGTTTAAGGAAACAGCACAGGCAAGCTTTAAAAATGCGATATTTGACCATATTCATGAATTTTTTTTTTCAATAATATACTAAGTATGACTAAAGTAAAATATTAGGGACATAGATAACTGTTTTTCATCTTTTCTGGCAAAATGTCGTACTTTCCAGAACATTTATGTACCGAGATACGCGTATTCGCGCAAACAACTATTTCACAAAAAACGTGCAGGGCTATATTATTACAATTAATTCAAGGTAAAAGCTAGAGAAACTAGAGTCTACTATTATTACATTTTTCTTTAATTAATAATTTTCGTATAATGGAAATATTGTCATTCTTTACAGCGAAGAAAACATTCACTTGAGCTTGTAACATTTCCAATAAAGAAATCTTGCTGTAGGCCTAAACCCCAGAATACTAAATATTTTCTTTCGTTCATTGTAGTTTTAAGTGCGAAATGGACCTTACTAAATGCTAAGGAACCAAATAGCGAATTCCCTTGGTCATCTACGTAATGGTTTAACTTTGAAAACGCTGTAATGTAGCAATAACTAATAAATCGCGTATTTCTCGTGAGAGTTTCTTGCCCCGCTAACACTGCTGACATGAGTAGAAGTAAGTCACGTAAGATGTGCGACCACCAATAACAACTTACAAAACGTCAACTTCTGCTGTGCAGCTTGGCAGGAACTTACGAAAACGTTCAACTAACTGCAAGTCTCGACATACTAAAACAAACAATACAATAACGAGCTCCTGAATAACTAGTGTAAATGAAAAAGTATCAGCTACGATTCTCTAAAAGATTTAATAAAATGTGTGAAGCAATTTTCTAGAATAGTAGGATGAGCGGACAGCATATATATTCAAATAGAAACGTGCATTAAAATATGTTCTTTAAATTAATAACATACTTGTATAGGTTTAATTACCAATCACCATCTTATATAGAGATTGATGCCGTCACTAGATAACCAATACGTACGTCTGAACATGGAAAATATCTCAATGAGCATTTCTCTATTATACAGAGTATACGTGGCAAAGTTCATGCAAACTGAAGAGAAAATGATAGTTTAATAATGGTGCAGAATAGAATTTTTAATCAAAGACAGCTGCATTCTCTTGATGTAGTTCAAACTTATCTCTAAATGAAAATGCTGATCAGCGTAGACATGGCATCTAGCCGAACCAGCTCACGTAATATTAAAACTCTAGACATCTCCACAGTTGTAGATGTTCCTTTCCTATTTCAAAAATCCTTCCCTAATTAATAAATGCACGGGCTTATCTGTGCATACGACAGTCTTAGCACACTCGCGTGATACGAATGCGGAAGGCGAACAGTGCCTAGCATTTAAAACACGGCTATCGTCCAGACACATGCATTTATTAGACTTAAAACACTACCGCTTCTTCATATAAACGTACATGCCCGGTATTGTTGCAATTCGGACTCGTTTAGCAATAGATTACATCAAATTCGTAGCTGGGTGATCACCTCAGATAACCACACCCCTACCTAAATATCCAATATGGCTTTAACTTCTTTAAACAGTTTATAAAACATTCTCCGAGAAACTAAACGTTCTTAACGATCTCATTTTAAACAGTTTCCCTCATAGGCTAGCTAGTATCTCCTCACATAGTTACGAAATACAATTTCGCAAATAACAAGATTTTGACAACTTTCCCTCTGAACGAAAAATTACTTTCCTTTCCAGTTGTTATTTACAAAAATAATAACTTTTTATCACGTGTAAACCAATGAAACTGACAGGTTTGATGTATGATAAACATCTAACCTACATGAAAACATTGTCAAAATATATAAACAATTCTTACCGCATCCACTTATGGTTTTTAGGTTAGGAAAATAAATTTATAATCTCAAAGTACATATGACTTTGATGTCAGATCTAGGCCGTCATATGACTTTGATGTCAGATCTAGACTGTCATATGACTTTGATGTCAGATCTAGGCCGTCATATGACTTTGATGTCAGATCTAGGCCGTCATATGACTTTGATGTCAGATCTAGGCCAGCATATGACTTTGATGTCAGATCTAGGCCGTCATATGACTTTGATGTCAGATCTAGGCCATCAAATGATGAGAAATGTAATTAAAGTAAGTATAAGTTTTTCCATGTGTTACAGACTGCGCCGGTAAATTTTACTACAGATATATGTTTCTGATCGAAGGAAAATTTGAAATTTAACTGTAACAAAAAAAATGCTATTTAAGAATTAGTGTCAATTTGTTCACATGAATGTTCATACCGCTGAACAGCAGTGAGTATATGCAACAATAATAAAAATGGCAAACCTTAAAGAATAACATGATTCTCAACCTTTGCATAAATCCATACTCGTTAAAGCAGAAATTAATATGGCTCGCGTAATATATTAATGCAATACGCTAAATAAACTAACTCAACTGATTCAAAAGAAAATGAATTAACCAAAAATTGAACATTTTAAAACCATGCTTTTATTTATAAATGCACTAAAAATAGAAACAATAATTATAGCAATGGTTACAGAATCTGTAGAATTTGTAAAACGTGGTCGAACAGCCGTAATAAACTTTCCTACAATAGAATATGTTTTCAGAATTTTTCGGGATTTCAAGGTCAAAGGTCACTGGGTCATAGTCAATGGTCACCTGTACCCAATGTGGTGGTCGGGTGACAACACAACATTGTGGTTGGTATATCTATATTATGTTACATTGACAGATGGTAAGGATTATAATGATACGGGCTGGCTTTGAATGTATGGTTGCTTGGGTAGACGTGTTGAGCCAACGGTTCATTTGTAAGTGTAAGGTGAATGTTACTGGAGGTGTTGATTGGCCGCAGTATGTTTTGAAGTGTGTTTCTGATGTTTGGACAGGCCAAATTTTATTAAGTGGCTTAAATAATGCTAGACACGTAGGTCATACATGTATTTAAGAATTTTATCTGGACTGTGGTAGATTAGGTTACGTTGGGTTATTTCTTATTTTTTCTGGCCTTCGATAAGTTAAGGCAGGTTAGTTATGTTATGTTATTTCTTATTTTATTTTCTGGCCTTGGTAGGTTAAGGTGGGTGAGGCATTTTTGGGCTTTAGTAGGTTAAGTTATGTTAGTTTTACAGATGATAAGAATGTTTGTGTTGCGGGTTGGTCTGGACTATAAATTTGCTTGGTACACTTGGGTTACCATGGATGGTATGGTTGGTATGTTGGGTGATATGTTTTCCAGTATATCTAACTTACGTTTGTTGGTGTATGTCGAATGGTGTGGACAGAGTGTGTGTCGTTGAGTCCTGTAATGCTAAGGAATGCTTCGGTTGTAGTAAGAGGAATGGATGGTCAGAGTATTTTGGCTGGTGTCAGTCGGCATGGTGGATGGTATGTATGAGAATAAATTGATTGTGTCACTGGCATGGGGCTGCACGTTTGTTTTGTATAGTCTGTGTGGACGAATGGTTGAGGTATGTTGGGTTGTATGGTTGGTAGGTGTAAGCGAAGTTGGTTGGTATAACAAGTAGAATGGGTTGTTAGGTTATGGGCTGACTTCAGCTGTATAGTTGCTCGAGTCATGATAGATTTTGTGCTTGGCGTATTGGGTGCAGCAAAATTGAATTGAATTTTTCTTTGGTTGAAGAAAATTGGGGGGGGGGGGTGAGGGTTGGGTGGTCTGGTGTGACTTGGGTTATAACAGATGATTGGTAAACTGGCTAGTATTTATTTGGCTGGTGTCGAAAAGTAGAGCAGGAATTATGACCGATAAGCAAAATTTTGGTAAGATTAGTGCGGGCTGAATTGTCGAGGTATGCTCGAGTTATAGTAAGAGGCATGAACAATGAGTAGCCGAACGACATCTACGCGATACTCAAACACATTCCACATTCTTGTCACCATGTACTTGTATCCACCCACTGTTCCTGGAATCCCTTATTTGGATATGCTTACAGAGTGGTTGTTTCCTCAGTTAGAAGAGGTGGCGGGGGCGAGGGACTTCACTTTCCAGCAGGATGGTGAGCCACCTTATTGGCACCTAGCTGTTCGCAAATACCCGAATGAGACGTTGCCACAACGCTGGATTGGTTGCGGAGCAGCTGGTGACCAGGCTCTTCATCACTGTCCCCCATGAAGCCTGGATCTTACATCGGGCGTCCTTTTTCTGTGGGGGCACACAGAGGATCAAGTGTTTTGTCCACCATTGCCAGCTAACATCGACAACGTTAAAACGAGAATTACGGACCCCATCCTAACGGTAACACAGGTCATGCTGACAAGAGTGTGGAACGAGTTTGAGTATTGCGTAGATGTCGTTCGGGCCGCTCATAGTTGTCACATTGAACATTTATGAAGGTATGGCAAACAAACTTCACGCTTCTACGGTTAATTTGATTGGTCAACTAAGGTTGTAAGTTGTTTGGTTTTGATGTTATAGATCTTCAAATTTGGGGTGCTCTTTTAAACTAACCCAAAATTCCTACTATCATAGCAATTGAGAACCTCATAACGTGTTCTTTTCAATTAGTTATGTCGACGATTGCTCGTTTATAACGCACACATCGTATCTCAGTGCAAATAGGAAGAGAAAACCTAAAACCTCCCATGCGTTGCTCAACTCGACTGAAGCTACGAGTTACCACACCTCAGTCAAGTTCATCGCCGTTTGGCGAACATCTGTAGCCAGTAATTCTGGACCCACGTGCATTATAAATAATAGCTTCTGTAATTTGTACATAGTACTGTTTATTAAGGAAACTTTGTTCTGTAACTTTAACTATGTTAGATCATCCCTAATTCAATTACTTGTTATTGAATACCAGAATTGATCGGATAAGTAGTACATTGATTTCTGAGCTTGAAATAGTGGCTGAAAGCTTGCTGCCGGAGTTGCTTGCAGAATGCAGTGTTACTGAGGCACCGGACTTAATGTTTCCCAGTAACTATTCCAGTACATTTCTCCTGCAGCTTTACGATAGCGGTGAAAGTTTTATCAGGAGAAGGAACAGGGTGATGACAAGTAATGGTAAGCGGAGTCTAGGGGACTGGGAGTGCAGTGTGGTGGATCAAAGTTACTCGCGCCATTGCGATCAATACTTCGCACCACTAGTACACAAGTCAGTCTGTGGTCGTGTATTAGGGAAAATAGTGCACTAACATCTTATAAAATTCAACTTCTTGCAACTATTATTATTATATTGATCTTTTAAACGTCTCCCGGTTTTATGATAGAAAGCTTAGCAGGGGACGGACGGCTTACAGACTAATTTAAAATCTAACTAAATTATCGCCCATGTCTTACGCAGGATTCGAACCGAGAGCCTTCTGCACGCCAGATCGATGGTGCACCAACCGACTGCGCCACGGGAGGTCGGCTTGTTGCAACTAGTTTTTCATAGTTCGTACCGACATTTTCAAAAGGTTAAGATCTAAATAATAGTCCAACAAATGTTTGCACTGCAAGATATTTGCCGACATTATTATTCCATGAATACCGTCGGGAGATAAATAATATATTCAGTAGTCAGAGAGTAATAAGGGCAGCCAATCTCTGACAATCAAAAATGTGCAGAAGAATACGTTTTAGATATAAACATGTCAAATATTTCGACAGGCATTCTAAAAGTCCTGTTATGACAAAGTGATAAATGTAAAACGTCAGTACGCCATTCACCTTAAAAAGCGAGGCCACTCCTCCTTGTGCAGACCTTTACGTAAAGTGAACAATTCACGCCCGTTTATTGCTAACTTGCGAAGTTATCAGTGTAACTGAAATCAATAATAATATCACAATTCTTCTACGGCTTACGTATTTATTGTATTCCGAATATATATATCTTACGTGTTCCAATCAACAAACTAAAGAAACTAAACCGAAGCTGAAAATATAATGAGTATTAAATTTACGTTCTAGGCATTCACATTTTTAATGGATCTCGGCACGAATACAACTAACAAATATTTGTGAAGTACCTACATTATAAATAGTGCTTTTGAACAAAATGATTATCTCGCTCAATGTTTTTTGTTATTTAAAGTTCGTTTGTACTGCTTAGAAAAATATAACTTTTCGCGGACATTGACTCATTTACAAATGAAGCTTTCGGTAAGTAACATCATTTTCACCGCATAGTTTCTAAGTACCTGAAAGAAACCATTATACTAACTTACATGTTCCTTGAAATTAAATAAATGAAAACCATCAATCTGGCTTTGTGAAAGTGCGGACGTATATCTTAACTTTAGAATAAAGGAATACTTCTGTTACGCACCCGAGCAAAAGTAGACGTTTGAATTTTTTTCTTGTTCCCTCAGGTTTAGAGAAACATTTGCTGATTTATTGATGTTTTCCTCGGCGTGTGGTTCGCACACAGAGGGTGTTCAGTTCCGCGCAGCCACCACGGAAACTTCTCCCCCACCCACCAACACAGTGTCGTGGCTGTCCAACTCGCTGAAACTTAATAGGGCGCTAATGGCATCACTTTACAACCAGCCATAAATCTGCCTTCGTTCGCCAACTACGTCGTCCCTGCTCTCAAAGTTTACCAGCTCCCACTTTCCCTCTTCCACAATACAACTCTTCCCTCTTCCACAGTACAACTCGCCAGCCAATACTCTTTTTTTCGGCCAGCCGGTCCTGTTTCGTTTCCTCTCTGCTCGGTGCCAAACTTCCTCTTATGCCCGGTTGCACCAACATCCTCCCCGATCCGAGATCGAATGATCCTAGTTCCGAACCAAGATTCAGTTTGATCTTGGTTCCAATGTAAAAGTGTTGCACCAATGATTCTGGATCTCCAATTCGCCGATCTTGGTTCCAAAGTGAGAGTTCGAGATTACGTATGAGACAAATTTTGCTATTGGTTAGTAATATATGACGTCATGGAAGTAGGCGTATTTCTTACTGTAGATAGAACTAGATGTGCGATGTTCTATCTGCTTTAAGTGAATTATTGTTGTACGAATTTTACCGAATAATATTCAACTGCGAATAATGTTGTTTTAATTTCCCAACAAAACAATCGAACGTAGTTCTATCTGTTAGCGTATTTTCAAACTACATTTGTCGACGATGGCTGTTGATCACGGATCGAGGTTTCGAACCACCGAAACAGGCAGTTCGAAATGAACTTCATCTCAATCTCCAATCCAGTTCTGAACTCGAACGGTGCAACAGTTTTCTGTGTCGATCTTAAATCCGATCTCGGATCGAGTTTCGAACCACGATGGTGAAATTGGGCATAACATTTTTAATTACCCGTCCACACGTTCAGAATGCGATGGATTGATCGCCACAAAACACATGTACTACTTCCTAACTGCAGTTTGAAACAGAACTGACAATAATAATAAACCGCAATGATAATATTTATATAAACACTTTACGCAATTATTGCAGGAAATAATTTAGTGCTTGTGGTAAATAACAGTGTAGTTTTTTCTTACGCTATGGAATTTGCCTCCCTCCAAATCTAACATAACTTAGTATCTGACGGCATCACGCAAGATTTTTGCATGTGGGAACCTTGGTGGGCTTACTCTTGGCTCTCCTGCGTCCTGCCCTTGCATTCCACCGCAGCTCCATTTCCACCTCACTACGCCCTCAACACATCGCTGGTAAGAGCCGACAACAAGTGCTCAATTCATCTCGGCTACGAAAATGCCTTCAAGTGTGGAGCAAAAATGTTTTCGAAGTGGATGTGTTACTGCAATAAATGATCCCACTGATCGTTGTTATACCGTGCAGAAATTCTCCCAACTAGAAATAATCTTAAAAAAAATAATACACTGGCTCCATCAAGATATGTACAGTGGAATCTTAATGACATGTTAACTGACTTTCGTTTATTGGCAAAATCGGCTGTTCTTTAAAACTGCGATGTATGATTTACTGCCCAACGGTACATTGATGCTCGCATGAACACCAATTAAATTTCAATTACATTGTTTGTATGAAGCTTTCGAAAGTACAATTTAAGGCCAATGTTACTATTTTAACTAACACTTTGCAATATACTTAAGTCACTCACATGTACGGAAAATACGTTCATAACGGCACCCATGCTTGCATTTAATGCGCCATATGATCATTCGAGTTGTAATTGAAGGCAGTACATCCCATAAATAAATTTCACGTGCATGAGTGCGCTAGTGGATAATTCATGAAGATTCAAACCACTAACAAATGAATTTCCCATACAAAACAGATTTTTTTCTCCCCAGTAGTGTATAAAACTGCGTTCTGGAAAAATGCACACTGACCATGTCATTTGTTTGTGTAGGGGCAATGAAATATTTGTTGTTGAAAAATTATTAATTTGTTGGTTTATTTGTTTGTGACAAACATTGTGCTTGTTTACTTGAACCAAATACTTTGTTGCTTGTGCCAAATATTTTGTTGCTTCTACCAAATACTTGCTCAAACAAAGTCTTCTGTTGTATCTATGAAATATTTAGTTACTCCTACCAAATCTTTTCTTTTTCCTACCAAATATTTTGTTGGCTCAACTAAATATTCTGCTTGTATTACGTTACAGTTTGTCGAGTCTGTGTACATATATTTAGTAGTAGGTTGGACTTTTGTGTGGAGTTATACACGAGCCTTTGACTCTTTTCTGAATATGTTTTTTACAAATGCCACTACGAAACTGCTATATACTTAGCGTAATAAAGGTATTCCAGTATTATCAACACTACCATAGTTTTGCAAATGTTCGTTCTTATACAATCTTGATCTGAATAAATTTTTGAACACGTGGCGATAAATCTGCTGTAAGTACAAAACACTTTTCCATATTACACTACTTATAGAGTCATTAATTTTTCAGCTGAATGCTTTGGATTTATTACAAAGAATCTAACACTTAACTTAAATACAGTACGAGGTTAGAAACTGGCGTTTATACCTGACATGTAAGCCTTAAAAAAAAAACTACTCGACATTTAATAACAAATCCCGCAACTGAATTAATTAGTTAAATTACCGACAATTACTTATATAATATCAGTGAAATACAGATCTTCCAAAATTGTTCTTTGGTAATGTCATCAGCCATTCTCAAGAAAAGTGGTTTGGTGTCGCCAACAAATCTTTGACCGCAGCGCAGCGAATAAATTCTTTGTTCAAAATAATTCGAGTGTAGCTAAAAAAATTATATTGTTGACAAATTATAACAATATGTTTGCTTACACTAAATATTCATTTAACATACTGAAACAATGATATGTTAGTTTGGCACAAAAAAGTATCATAAATATAATTTGTTGTTGTGCAAAAATGTCATTGACTTGAAGGATTAGTTCCTTCCTAAGGCTTTGTTGTACCAACAAACTATCGTTTAGCTAAAACAAACGCCACAAACAAATATATTTGGTATACGGAAGAAATCCATTTCCTCAGTGTATGCTAAATGAGATGCACAGGGTCGTAGAACCTTATTGTTAGATATTTGGTATACGGAAGAAATTCATTTCCTCAGTGTATGCTAAATGAGATGCACAGGGTCGTAGAACCTTATTGTTAGATATTTGGTATACGGAAGAAATTCATTTCCTCAGTGTATGCTAAATGAGATGCACAGGGTCGTAGAACCTTATTGTTAGATATTTGGTATACGGAAGAAATTCATTTCCTCAGTGTATGCTAAATGAGATGCACAGGGTCGTAGAACCTTATTGTTAGATATTTGGTATACGGAAGAAATTCATTTCCTCAGTGTATGCTAAATGAGATGCACAGGGTCGTAGAACCTTATTGTTAGATATTTGGTATACGGAAGAAATTCATTTCCTCAGTGTATGCTAAATGAGATGCACAGGGTCGTAGAACCTTATTGTTAGATATTTATTTTTAACAAGGGACGTACTTGTGTTGTAGTTTTGTAATTCTGGTTATTAAATGTTTATGGTAACTAGACTTTAAAGTTATGCAAAATACTGAAAAGGTATTGCGAAACCAATTTCCAAGAAGCATGTATCATTACATGCCAGTATCACATACAATTATTTTCAGTTGTAACTTAAGCTATCGATTTTGTAAAATTTTGAGATTTGTGCGATTATAAATATATAAATTTGCAATCATGCTAGCTCCTTTCATTATGTTTTTAAAAGTTTTTTTACTTTGTCATGCTTGTGTAGACTACTTTTAATATCACAAAGATAAACAGTGTAGAGTGCTAAAAACGTATAAAATAATGTTAGGACATTGAACGTCCTGAAACTTGACTGCGATATTAGCCAAGCGCAGTATGTGACAGTTGACTGGCTAGGGGCATATATGCTATTACAGTCACTGTGCTTGCCGAGAACAAGTGTGAGTGACAAATATCAGGAGGTGCAGTTATTCATACTCACCGCTACTTTCCAGCAAGCCACAGTCATCAACTCAGGTTTTAAAAAAATTGTAATATTTGCACCTTTATTAATACAATAGTTTTCTATTATCACTCAGTGTAAGGTACCTTAAAACTTGAAACGAAAACGTCTCTTACATTAAAATATATATAATAATTAAATTCCTCCAATTTGTTTTGTACTAAAACCTAGGTAATTAATGATCTTCGTTCTTCGCATCATAGAAAGAAAATTACCAATTATTTTCATGTGTTTTATATTCCGTAATAAAGCTTTATTTGTCAAAATGCCACTTCCTACAATTAATTTAATTGAATTTTATAACATAATCGAAATATTCCTTTTTATGACAGCTATATTTATTTCGACCGGTAATCCCCAACTATTTTACTGAAGCTTACAAAAGCTCAATGCCAGACACATTCGTATATTTATTGTAGACTACACTCTCGTAAAGGCTGTTCATGATAAAGTGAGCACTTTAGAAATGAACCTTAGAAAAATGTCACTGCACCTACATGCATATATTTTAATGGGTATCCTGCGTGACATTCGCCCAGTAAAGTTAGTTACAATGGATGGAAAATAGTTCCATATCTTAAAGACTAATAAAAGGTGTTAGGTAACCGTTTGTGATAACTTAAAATTATTTATTTCACTTTATGATTCTTTTTATGTATTGAAGTGTAAAAATGAGAAAATTTGTAAAGTACTTACTTTCTTAACAAGTTCACCGTTTCATTTGACCGACGCAAGGATAAAGTGATGAGGCACATATCAATGTTAATGTTACATAAGGAGGAGGAATACACAACGCGTATACAAGTAGATCTTAAGCAGGGCTTTCAAAAGTTCTCATTTTACCGTGAACAGCCTATAAACAGCATTGCACTGTATCAGTAAGAGTAACATAATGCATTTAATGCTTAATATTTAGGCGTGGGCGAGTGCATATCACACTTCAAGACAAACACGAAATTTTACACACAAATGTGTACAATTTTTCCATTTATCACCAACTTATAAGCTACCACTTTAGAATAGCAGAGCGTCTTGCGGCGCAATGTGTCAAACATAAATACGAATTCTCGTATTGTTCTGAATCTGAGTCGAATAAACTGTAGTTTCGTGTAAAACGTTGTTGAATGTCACATCAGTCATCTAGGGCCTGTAGAGGCCACGTTACAGCTTATTTAGCATAGGAAAAGCACGCGCTCACAAAGCAGAATGTGTGTGTGGTGTTATTTTATCCGCTATATTCACACACAACACACGCACAGGAAAAACACAGGAGACATGCATAGAAAGTTGAGCAATATCCAAAATTTGATTTACATGTGCGCTGTGTGGTATTCGTAGCAAATCAGAATGAAGATACCGGCGAGTTAATGTGCAATTAAAGGAAATTTATGGAAAACATCAACGAACATTGTCATAGTTTGGAAAATTAATGCTATGTTAATTTTTTTGTTGTTAGTAGAGATAGCGGCGGGATCCCAATTCATCTCTAGAATGACGTGTGGATGGAATGGATAATCAATATGCATGTCGATTAATTGATTAATAGATTATTCGAAATGCATGCGTATATCGATTAACCAATTAATTAATCAAATTAATTAGTGTAATTGTTAGATATCAAATTTCTTTGATATCTATTTTTTTTAGTTTTTTTTATTGGTGTCCAAAGGGTTAAGATGGTGGAGCAGCATTGATGGGTCCTCTGTGACTTCGTAGAGCCGACTGACCAGAGAAGCAGTTTGTAATTGCTTATATAGATATTAATTTTGGTGTAAGGGTGGTATAATGGACATTTATTTATTTTTATTTATGAGTGAAACGAACGCATGTGGTGGGCTGTCAATTCACTTGGCGAGTGAGGTGTAGATGGAGCGAGAGCATGTGGGTATGTTCTGGCCCACTATGATTTATGTTCAAATAGCCTTCCGAACAAATTACTTTAAAACTGATTTACTTTAATCATGCGATTACAGAATGAAAATATTTTCCCTATCAAAGTAAATGATCTCCACTTTAATCATGTAACATTATATCGACAGAACCAAACACATGTTCATTAAACCGACTTTAATAATGGGATTATGGAATGAAACTATTCAAAATGCTAACTGATCACTAAACAAAGTAAATTAATCAAAACACATACAAGTTAATAATGCCAAGAACCAAGCTAATATAAAATAATTCACAATTACTCCAGGTGTCATAACCCTCCCCCCCCCCCCCGACAAAAATTCGCTCCCACACTGACACACATGCATGAAGTCACTTTCACACGTTCTTTACTCCAAACCTCATCGGCTCACAAGACCAATATTCTAAACACACATCAAAATACAAACAACTAACACTTTACAAAACTGAATGATTACACCAAACGACTGTTTTCAAAAACAAATCAAATATAAGCATTTCACAAACGCGTCTTTTGTAGCTCATACGACTGTCACATCGTTCTCCTAGTGTGAAAACCAGATGCACATACTTCATTATATCACACATGAAAATGCAGTACCATTGCTCTTACAAAAGCATACACTGGCGTCTCTATTGCTCACCTGTTGTGAAAGCCCTATTGCATGAAAATCAACAATAAAAAATCTTCAATTAATAAAACCAAATAATTATCCGAACACACGAGAGAAGACTGTAAGTATGATGTGTAGGAAACTGCATCACTTGTCCATAGCTTGCATTAGCTGACCAGAGAGGCCGGCTGCTCTCTTAGAACTATCACCTCTTGTGAGTAAACTATTTCTCTGCTCACCCCCACCCAGAATCCAGCGAGATGTGTCTCCACCCCTCTTTCAACCCTGAAATGCATACTGTGCAAACACCATGGAAACTAGCAAAGATCTGGTCTTCCCCTACCCACCCCTCAACCAAGACAGTCCTACTATTGATTAACTCCCTATCCTCTCCACACAAGCAAGTGTGGATAAAAATTTGTAGTTCCGAGTTTCCCCGCCAAAGGGCGTAAGAGGCACACAAAAATTTCCACTCCCCTTTTCACATGCTTACCCCAGCCGATCCATCCATCTCAGCTGTCTGTATGCTCAAGTCACGGTGCACTTTCTCCTCCTCCTACACCGCGCTGTCGGCAGGTGCAAAAGAACTACATCATACTCTCACACCGCCAAGAGAGTAATAGATTATTCACCCAACTGCTTCGGCCAGAGGCCAATGCCTTCCAAATACCAACCTTGGATACTCTCCTCCCCACCCATCCATCTCGCTAGCCTGTCCGAACACTTGTCAGTGCTGAGCGATTTACCCTACCCCCTCCAAGCGATCTCCTATCCATGCATGCATGTGTCCATACCATTCTCCATTCCCTGCACAGCCACCAAAGCCTGCACTAAGCATCGCCTCAAGAGTTATAACTTCCACCTCCTTAAATCACCCCTGACTCTACGACGTGCCGGCCAACGCAACCTCTGTCAACCGCCATGCTTTGTTCCCCTTTTCACGCGCCTAAGCCAGCCAGTTGATCCATCTCGATTATCCGCTGAGTCGTCAATGCTGAACATCGATCTCCTTTCCACAGTCGTACTCCTGTCCCAGCCCTGTCCATCAGTGCAGAGGAGCCATTTACACCCTGCTAATGAGAAAACAATCGCTAGTTGGAAACTCCCAGCATTATAAACACGATACCCTCGGCCTCAAACGTTACTCTGAGAGGACTCTCTCATTCAATCACATCTACAAAATATATCGTTTCGACATGTTTGCTCAGTCTTTGTTCCTCAGGGAATACATAACTTATAGACACTAATGAACCTCTAGCATTTCCAAAGCAATGCTCCAAAACACATAGCTCACAACCATTCAAGCTCGTCAACAAAGCTAGAACATTCTTCTACAAAGCAGAAAAAATTGTTTTCAGCTCTACACTACTTCGACAAATGAGACATTCCACTATGGAATATGTATATCATAAATCCAACATATGCGATCTGGAAGAAATACTACTTCCGAAACCTCTTCATACTACATTCTAGTTAAAACAAAAAAAAATTAACACAAAACTCGCTGTTATAATTTACATTTTGTAATATTATGTTTCATCTATTTACACAGGAAATGAAATGATTACATGTTAGGCGTAGAGCAATTTTACAACCATTAAGCAGAGAAAAAGAAAACTACAAAACAAAATTAACTCTGAGAATTAACAATACAAATGTAATGGTTTACTACCCCAAATAACATCTAAATGTGATTTACCAATAAAATGAAAACAATACTTTTAGCAGTTGAATTACAAATTAATCTCAACGACTTAAATCATAAATTAAGTGTAATAGATTACCACCCAAACAAGAGAAATAAATGCACAATAATTGTAATAAACCATTTACAAACTAATTGTACATTCAGTACCCATCAATATCGATAGGTTTAATAAATAAAATAACACATCAAATATTATTTACAACATTTTTATTTAGTATCATAATTTTACAAACATTATATTACAATATTTTAAGATCCTTATTCTTGACCCATGATTTGTGTGATTTTGAGAAACCTCGCCATCGAACCAAGGACATATCTTCTTTCCTTTTATTGATTTTACCAATCAAATATTCATTTGGAGAACTGTCTCTTTTTTAAGTTCATGTTCATAAGAACAGCCTTTTATGGGCTGTCTGTCATAGGTTTCTAGGTAATACTCTGGGATGCGATTTTCTAATTGAAATAATTTTAAATATTTCATAAGACCAATTAACTGCAAATTTTTCTCAGAGATTATTTTCTGTTTCAAGATATATATATATATACCCACTTTGAAATTTTGTTTTCTCTCATCAAATACTTAAGCATTAATATACACAGTTTTCAAAAATGTACTGTCTTAACTTCTTTGGGTGTCATCTTAATAGTTCTATGATATCTGGAATTATGATAACATTTAAGTATTTCAGGCAAAACATCCAGCCATTTGTACATTCCCTTCGAAGTGAAATGTTATTATATTAACTGCATAATCAACTTACTAAATCGTTCTGTCATACTGGCTTTAAGGCCTGGATACTTTGAGTTGTGATTGATACCAAATTCTGTCATTAGTTTCCGGAACATTGCAGAACAAATTTGGATTCTCTGTCAGTTTGGAGCAAATTTGGGGTTCTCTCTTGTAAAATGATTTTCATTGAATTGCCAACCTGTTTTCTTGTCTTGCTTTTCTAAGGTATAACCCAACCATATCTCAAATAAATGTCTATTAGGGTTAAAATATTTTATATCCCTTATTGTATGTGGAAAGCAATCTCATTTCACACAAATAGGTTTGAAAAAGATCATTTAAACCATGAGTTAGAACTGGTCCTCTAGGATATCTTATATTTGTAGAGACATGAAGTTCTTGAACAATCTTACTGAACTTCATTGGTATTATAACCATCTTATTTCAATCTTCAATAATATAAACAATTTCGTTTGTATTTGAATTATTCCCACACTCTTGGAAGCTGTGGTATTTCAAACAATTCATTAGGATTATTCCAATATTCATGAAAATACCGATCACCAACGTCATCTTTATATATTCCACTTCCAATAATATGGCTTAATAAATGTAGTTTCGGATGCTTTTCATCATCTGAACATTTAGTTACATTCGTTCGATGAACAAGATCCTTATAGTTCTCCAAATTGATGTCGGAATAACCATTCAGAACATTAAAAATAATAATTCAAACAATACTTCTATAGCATTAGTTATGTAATAACCCTTGAATTCGATTCTCAGGCAAAAATTTAATTACCAAATCTCCCAGAAGCCATTGATTTCCATGACGATATTACCAAATACTGTATCGTACATAGATGAAGAATGTTTTGTAGCTAAATAACATTGTGTTTATTGAGACAGTTTTTTATTCTTTATAGATTATTCTGTTTAATTTACACTGGTGTTTCATTAAACATATCTAGCATGGAATGTAATGTATCCATTCTACTTGTAACTGGTTCAAATATTTCTTCATTCAAAACACCCTGTTCCATTTGGGCATGTTCAACATGAGAAATTGCACTTGACTCTTTTTCACTGCCGGCAGCACTGTAGAGGGGTGACTCGGGCATTCTGCTTGGTTTCGGGAGAGGTTAGTTCTACCCGAGCAGGCAAGCTGCCTGGAGCAGTGATCACATCCCATATACAAAACACTACTTTTTTCTCTTGTGTGTTCGGATAGTTATTAGGTTTGATTAATTGAAAAAAATGTTTATTATTAATTTATGTGCGATGGGCTTTCGCAAAAGGCGAGTGATAGAGACACTGGTGTACGATTTTGTAAAAGCAGTGGTACTGCATTTTCACGTGTGATATAACAAAGTACGTGCATCAGGTTTTCGCACTAGGAGAACGATGTGACAGTCAGATGAGCTACCGAAAGACGTGTTTGTGAAACACTTATACTTTACGTGTTTTTAAAAACAGTCGTTTCATGTAATCATTCAGTTTTGTAAAGTGTTAGTTGTTTGTATTTCGATGCGTGTTTAGAATATTGGTCTTGAGAGTCGATGAGGGTTGGAAAAGTATGTGAGAGCGTGATTTCGTGTATGTGTGACAGTGTGGGATCGGATCTTCGTCAGGGGGAGGGGGTTTATTACACCTGGAGTAATGGTGAGTTGTAATTTTATATTAGCTTTGTTCTTGTCATTATTTATTTGAATGTGTTTTGATTAATTAACTTTGTTTAGTGATCAGTAACCATTTTTAATAGTTTCATTCCATAATCGCATGATTAATGTCGGTTTAATGAATATGTGTTTGGTTCTGTCGATTTAATGTTACATGATTAAAGTGGAGATCAGTTACTTTGCTAGGGAAAATAGTTTCATTCTGGAATCGCATGGTTAAAGTAAATCAGGTTTAAAGTTATTTGTTCGGTTGGCTATTCGAATGTAAATCATAGTGGGCCAGAAAATACTTATGTGCTCTTGCTCCGTCCACACCTCCCTCGCCTAGTGGACCAGAACATACACACATGTGTGCGTTCTACTCACAAACAAAAATATAAAATGTTCCTTATACCACTCTTACACCAACATTAATATCTATATAAGCAATTACAACCCACTCCTCTGGTCAATCGGCTTTATAACGTCACAGAGGACATATCGATGCTGCTCCACCGCCTTAACTCTTTAAACGCCAATAAAAAAGTAAAAACGGATCATATCGAAGAATAAAAAATTTGATTAAAGAATTATTTTATTAATAGATTAATCGAATTAATGAAATTAATTAATCGATCCATCTAATTAATTATTATAATTAATTAATGAATTAACTAAACGATTCTTTAATCTCATTTGCATATAATTTAGCTGATTAGGCACTTGTGCTACTCTTAGACCAAATGGGACTTATGCCATGCTTGCGCTAAGTGAATTGGGAGACCGCCGCTCTCTCTATTGTTGTTAGTTGTAAATGCACGATGGCAAAATGATTTACAATCTTATATAGTGAACTTCTGGTAGAGATGAAACCTATACTAATTATGCGACAGGAGCAAGTCACGTTTTAGCAATTAATACGCGTATGAAGAATTGGTTTCTTCTCATGTCTTCAGAAAAAATATGTAGTCTAGGTGTTAAACGAGGTTAACATATGAAGCCCTTGGCTATGTCCTTCGCCATAGGACAACGCGACGGTCAGTCACATTACAAAACCATACCAAGAAAAGCGGAGCAAGCCAGAAGTCATTTTTAAAACAGTATAAATGGAAAATCAACATAATCAGAAAATATCACACAACAAGAGCTCTTAGAAAATCTCAAATATATTGACAAATCCACAAAAATCTACAAGCATTCATAAAATACAAAATCATGCAAAAATATTTCAACATTCTACTCTTCTACTACCTTGGCTACAATTTCTTTACAACACCAAGCCATACATTCCCATGAAACCAGTCCTCTAAAAATTCCTTCAATATAAAGTTTCTACCAAGGACCTAACCTGTTCAAAAGTTTTTAAGTACGATAAAATTTTATATCCAATATCTGGGTAATTCTAATACCGGATTTCTGTATGGAAAATGTTAAAAATTTTCTAAACTGTCTGCACAATCACAATGTTTATAACAAACATATAGTTAGACATTCTTTATATCTTATTTGAATTCATTAATTTAACCTCTCAAGGCCTCGCTGTTAAGAGCCGCCCAAATCTCTTCACTCACAAGGAGTACACAGTTACTAATTAAACCAGCAAATCATAATCCACTTCCCCATGAAAGCTGATAGAAGGAATAGATTTTCCCCAGAATTTACACATTTACAGCGCTCTCTTTAAAAAACAATTTCAAAGTAGCTCGCTGCTGGACGTCTAGCGCACGACGGTGGCGCCTCCACAAGTAAGGCGGGCGGGCGGGCGGGCGAACCATACGCCGCCAGTCCACAGTGCTCTATGAGCTCCCGCGGAGGTCGCCATGCACGTTTCTTGAGCACCGTAATTCTCTCGCCCGTTTCCTTCCGTAACACTTCACGTGTCATTTACAGCTCCAACATCAGGTAACACACAATCATATTTATAGGCTGTTCACGGTAAAATCAGCACTTTTCAAAGCCCTGCTAAATATCTACTTGTATGCACGTTGTGTATTCCTCCGCCTTATGTAAAACTAACATTGCCACGGGCCTCATCACTTTATTCATGCGTCGGTCAAGTGAAATTGTGAAATTATTATAAAAGCAAATAGTTTACATATATGCTCATTTTTACACAACGGTGCATTTAAATAAACAGAAAGCGAATCGAATTATTTTTATGTATCACAGGAGGTTACCCAACACTGTTTATTTGACGTTAATATGTGGAACTACTTTCCCTCCATCGTTACCAACTTTACTGGGCGCATGTCACTCGGCAAGCCCGATAAAATATATGCAGATAGAGCAGTGACATTTTTCTAAGGTTGATTTCAAAAGTGTTCACTTTATAGTGAACAGCCTTTAATTAGTCTTTATACTATGGCGTGTTAGATAAATCATTTTTAAACGGAATTTCGTCCATGTTGTGTAGCGGCAGGCAGGCAGATAGACGGCGTAGGTGGCAAACCGGCCGGAAAACTTTCCACACGTTGCACGAGACATTTTGTCTCACGTAAAAGCATCAACAAGTTTTTTTTTTTATATATACAGTACCAGAGATAACACATAAATGCGTGATTTGCCGATCATCGCTTCCATCAGTTTTAACGATAACTTTCGCCGTTCCTGTGTGTTTGCTGTGGTCGCCACCTGCCGCTTCAACTACGCTGCTACATTTTTGACAAAAGCGTTTTTTTTTTTTGACGAAACTATTACACGTGCCTCGAAGATTTTCACCTAAGAAACGAAAACACGTTGAAGAAGATAACGAAATGGTACTTGAAGACTAAAGGTAGGGCTACAATTGCTTTAAGCACATCACTAACACAACACAGTGATATACACAAGAGTTAAAACTGTTTGTTTTCAGTTCGAGTGGCTACAATCACGCATAGCGATAAGCACTTATCTAAGCACAGTTATAGTAACAAGGCAAGTTCGACCTGGTTTAACTTTCCTTACTACCATCGCTGTGCGTCAATATTCAGCCAATCAGAAGCTCCGGTACTTATAATACGTTATCAAATTAAAAACTTATTTATGAATCAAGAATGTGTGTATTTGAACTTCATTTCTCGGGCAGATATTTTCTTTTGTTTATTTCTGGATAACTGCAACCACGGAAGTTCTGTAACATTTTTAGGTAACGTTAAAGATAAAAATTGAAATGAAAATAATCTCTAATTTTAAAAACGTCACAGATCACTTGAAAAGATTTATTTTCGACAAAAAACCATTACAAATGTAGTAACATAAACAAACTAATATTATTATCGTTGTATCAATTGTAGCTGGGCCATTGCGCTTGTGTTTTTTTTTTGTATGTGCTTAACGCTATAACTGTGAATGTGTTCGGGCGTATGTCAATTGTAGTCCGGCCGTTACACACACTGCAAACATTATTTCCATTACCTTCAACATTGCTAAAACTTATTTTTCAAACTGCAATATCACGAAATATATGCACCGGATACTGGACTTTCGAAATATGTAAAACTAACGGGTGGCCGCTTAAATTGCTGAAGTTATACGATCCTGATGACACGACCGCGAGGTAGTTCAGCGGCTTCCACGTAGACGTGACTTTTTTAAAAGCATGTGGCTTTAATGTGGATAATTATATTTTATATTAAACATACATGTTGGGGTTAGGCGTACTCAGTGTTGTGAACTCGAATACATTCGTCATCGTCTTTGTATTACAATCAATTTAATATTACATCTCGTTACAATATGTTTTAAAACTCGTTACAGAATGTTAGTTACTCGTTAAATCGGGAGGAGCCCCCATCACTGGACGTCTTGCTGTGCGGTGTCGCGACCATAAAAGCCTCGTTCGCCACGTTTCCAGCCGTAATATATGGCGCACTCGGCCAGCCTGGTGGGTTTTTTTTTTTTTTCCAGAAGCGCTCAAGGCCTCGGTCCACTTATTCGCAATACGTTTGTGCTACCGCAATCAGGCTAGCGTGCCTGTCGCTGCACGCGACCACGTGATAACTTACGTCCCCCTCAGCGCGCTTGCCTTACCCGTACGAACATACGCCTCACTAAGGCCCGGTTGCACCATTCGAGTTCAGAACTGGACTGGAGATCGAGATTAAGTTCATATCGAACCGCTGAAATTGGCGGTTCGAAATATCAGCAAGATCAGCAGCCATTGTCGACAAATGTAGTTTGAAAATACGCCAACAGATAGAACTACGTTCGATTGTTTTCTTGGGAAATTTAAACAACATTACACGAACTTGAATATTATTCAGTAAAATTCGGACAACAGTAATACACTTAAAAGAGATAAAAGATAGTACATCTAGTTCTGCCTACTGTGAAAAATACGCCTACTTCCATGACGTCATATATTACGAAACAATAGCAAAATTTGTCTCATTCTTAATATCGATCTCTCACTTTGGAACCAAGATCTTTGAATCGGAAATCCAGAATCATGAAATATCGTTGGTGCAACCCTTTTACATTGGAATCAAGAGCAAACTGGATCCTGGTTCGGAACTAGGATCATTTGATCTCGGATCGGAGAAGATGTTGGTGTAACCGGGCCCTAGCGATCGCCTTTGTTCTAGGTTCTAGATTTGTGCTGTGCGTGTGTTCTGTACTGCGCGTGCGCTGTTTTCAATGATAAACCAATTGTAGCGCCGCCTTGAATGCGCCGGAGATTATTTCAATAATGATTAGTATATGCTGTTCACGGTAAAATGAGCACTTTTTAAAGCCCTGCTTAAGATCTACTTGTATGTACCTTATGTATTTTCCCACATTATGTCAAATTAACATTGCCATAGGCCTCATCACTTTATTCATGCGTCGGTCAGGAGATACTATGAAATTACTGGAAAAGAAAATATTTTACAGATCGGGTAATTTTTATATTTCGATGCATTAAATAAACATTTAGTTATCACAAATGGTTACCTAATACTTTTATTCCACGTGTAAGTACTACTTTCCATCCACCGTTACCAACTTTGTTGAACGCATGTCACGCAGTGCGCCCGTTAAAATGTATGAAGTTGAGAGCAGTGACTTCTTCTAAGGCTGATTTCAAAAGTGCTCTCTTTGTCGTGAACAGCCTTTAGTCACATTCTACGTAATATATGAATCTGGTCTTGTTTCACCGCTGCCTATAAAAATATTGTTTTTGTATATTTTTCATAATGGTATCTAACTGTGTTCTAATTTGAATTTCTTGTTGATAAGACACTAAGTAGATGCTCTACATATGTAGTTCCATGCAATACTGCAAGTATTTGCTACCCGCATGGCCGTGGCGCTTGACATTCTAGAAATAATAATTTTACTTTACAATAACATAACTGTGCATCCCATACGGCGCAGTGCGAGTTCCGTAAGAAATCCTTGTAAACAAATGTTGTTCAAGCTTGTTCGAGCACTTCTGAAAGTCCCGCTTACGAAATGATTTCCCTTTCCCTTTCGCTTTGTATCCTTCCGCCATATGTAAGATTAACATTGCTCGTGGATAGTCTACTTAATTCATGCGTCGTCCGATGGAAACTAAGGAAGTTTTAGGAAACCAAACGTGTCAATGACACGAAAATTGTGCTCTTTATGTGCACATAACAATAAACCTTGTATTTGGTGTGTATAAATAGGGACATGAAGATTTCGCAATCTCATTTTAGTACAAGCTAGGCTTCAAACACATGTACATTTCCGTCATGTTTCAGTGGGATCACAGTTAATTAAACACGACCATGTGAACTCTGAGCCAATAAGAGACCTGCTACTCTCTAGAACAACAGCCAATGAAAAACCATCTGGGGCTCGAAAATACATACGACAGTGGAGTCTAACCCACAGGTGGTTGAACCCGCGAAATCTTCCTATCCCGATTTGCGCTCTCAGTTGAACGCCAGATATGGGAAATACGTGATGCTGGCAGTTAGTATACGCTATGCGCATAGTTGTGTGTTGTTTCATTGGTTGGTATAAAAGTGCTCACTGTTCGCCGTTAACAGCATACATCACAGCCGTCAGCTGGGGCCTAAGGCTGTGTCCGAATTCGCCTGAAGTACATACTTGTGCGTACCTGTCCCCGGAAGTGACGTCGTAAGTGCTGTCCGAATTGCAAGTGAAGTACGTAAGTATACAAGTAAACGAAGATGTATACTTCTCGCGTACTTGCGGAATATGTGCCGCCATTTTGAGAAGCAATTTGTAGGTTACAGTTGGTTTCCGACAAAGGTATTTTATTTGAAGTTTATTAGGGCAACATTACTACTTCGTAGACATAAAATTTTGAACTGAATAAATAATTATAGCAAGGTTAACCTTAAATAAAAAGTTTATAAACAATAAATTCGTATTAGGTTTGTGTTCCTAACCCATACAGGCTAAGACAAAAAAAACAACCCAAATTGCACTTACTGAAGTATTACTTAATACTTATTACTTAGCCTCTAAAACTTCCTGCAATTATGCAATTCTTATTCGGAATACATGTACATTAAAAGTGGTTAGCTGGCTAATAACAGTTACTGAAGCCAACAAGAATGCATGTCCGAATTCATCAAGTTTGGTGCCGAGGGTAAGTGAAATATACAAGGATGCAAGTACGCAAGTACATACCTGAATTCAGACACTGTTTAAGTTAGCAGGAGATGTTACATGTACAGTGCCTTGGGATAACTGGGCTGCAGTTCAAGGCCGCGCCGCCAGGGTCAGAGGTCGCCACTGCTGCGTCTCACAGCGGCTGTGTCAGTCGCAGCTCACATCCCGACGATACAGCTCGCAGCAGTCGGTGAGTACCGCAGCTTCAGGCCGTCTTCCCATCGGCGCTTTCTTGTTTACAAAACGGTCGCGATACTCGGTTATGCAGAGAAATCGGCGATGCAATTTTGTCCTTTGCGTCTTGTCAACTTCGAAGCTGACAAATTACTAAATACGAAATACCAAATCACCATTATTTTGCCTTCTTAAAACGTTCATATTAAAAATTGATTAATTAGAAATTTCACGCCATAATTTTAGTGTTGTTGATTTTGTATGTGAAATTGCTCTCTAGCTTTTTCAGGAATGATCCTTGTTTTTTTTTTTTTTTTTAATCGAGTTTTAATTTTGGAATTATCATGTAGCAAAATAAGAGCATTATTACGTGCTACAGAGTTTAATGCCGTAGTGTTCTGAATTAAACCTTGCAGAATGATAAATACAAATTTTAATAAAAGAAACTAAAAACCAACTGTAAGACGGACTGAGCCTCGACTACACTTCGCCATACTCGTGTGTCTACTGACACGCACATATCTTCCGTCACATTCTTGCACAAACACGTGTGATAAACTCCGCCTACTCAAGGCGGTGTTTCAAAACGTTAAGTTTGGTTCACTTTGAGACGAACATTGATCTCGTTTAGTTTACTTTGCGTTGCTCTTGTGATCAGGTACAGATCACGCGGCAGTGGTGTGTTCACACGGAATGAAGAGCGTGCCAATTTAAACCACATTCAGCTGAACGTAAATGTAACCTGGTTTCAGT
This sequence comes from Dryococelus australis, assembly GCA_029891345.1. Classification (NCBI taxonomy): domain Eukaryota; kingdom Metazoa; phylum Arthropoda; class Insecta; order Phasmatodea; family Phasmatidae; genus Dryococelus; species Dryococelus australis. The sequence continues at coordinate 82,499,984 of CM057006.1, read as the reverse complement.
CAATCAAGACTCGAGGGACGATTATTTTCTTTTGTCTTCTGCTCACTTTCTTATTCCTACTAACTTCCGATAGGACTGTTTATTGCACATCATGCCGAAAATTACAACATGGCGAAAATAATGGTTTAGTACGCGTGTATTAAAATTACATGAAGTTCAACAATTTGAAATATTCTGCAGTTTAAGAAAATATTTCTGTTCCGATTGGCATACATTTATGTGAGAATTCTGGCTACTATTGACACGTAGGGCAAATTGCTTTAAATAATACATTTGCTATTCATATGTGCATTTTATTTTGCAATATACACGTGCATGTATATATAAGAGCCTTTTCTCGTATTACAGACACAGAATATTTAGTAGTACAGAATGCCAGCTTACCAAAAAATCAGCCTTTCTTAAATACAGTGTGATAAAAGATAAGATTTTATTAAAAAAATGTTGGCATAGAGTAAAGGCGAAGGTGCAATATCGAGCCCAATGTGAACTTTTGTGTGAATCTGCCTTTACCCTGCAAGTAAATTGTACTAATTTGGTTTCCTAAATCTTCCCACGTATTGAGCTTCTATCTCTCTCTCTCTCTCTCTCTCGTTCGGGGGTGTCTTAAAACTGCAGATTCATTACTCTTGCCGGAATAAAATGCACTATATCATTGTGCATGTTGTGGCTTCATCAGACACAAACGGAAATTGAACTTACTGACAACTAATGAGCCTGCTTTCCTCCTTACATGGGTGTAAATAATTGTTCATGTAGTTCTTAAAAGCTTAGCTAGTAGACAGGCGTTGACGTCTCTTTGACATCAATATCATTGAGACGAGAACAGGCAGATATGCAACAGTACGAACACAATTAAAATGCACACGTCTCTTACACAGGATTTGAACCCGAAAAAAACTCGTAAAATAAAGCTAGCGGACAATCAACTGCATCACGAGGGTAGGATTCGGACCGTAACCTTCTGATGTAATCAGTATAATGATTTGAAAAATAGGATTCATTAACCTGAAATAATATTAAGAAGGCTATAATTTTAAAAATAATTGCCTGAGCCGCTCAAAGTATATAAGTTTACATGCCCTACTACAACGCTACTGGCGTGGAAAATTTGGAGGAAATAGGTTTTTTGCTTCCTGAGATATGGCGTAAAAATATTATATTTCTAAACGGGCTTTGTTATTGCCTTAAAAAGGGCTCTTTATACGATGATTCTCATAGATGTTGTCATTACAGCAATTTTGATTGAACTTCATTAAATTGTAAAAAGTTATGGCAAATATATAGAAATATTTGTACAGCCGCAATTTTGAAAATCATTGTCTGACAACAACTAAATCATGTACATTTTCATGGCCTTCTGTAGGCGTGCAATATTATGTAGAAGTTAATTGGATAGTACCGAAAATTTTCTCACCTGGCATTATTTTGCACAAAGGCAGCCAAACTAGGATCGCTATGCATAATTTAAGTTTATAATAAATACTGCTGGCATACAGAATTTTGATGAATTTGGTTTCATAGATAAAACATATTAATCATAATAATTTATTTAAACCTCATTTTAAATGCCTACGTCACCTAAAACATGTTAATTTACACCTAATCTACTCTAGCACTACTTATGTGCAATTTGGTTAGGAATCGGTTGATTGGTACCCGAGATATGGCATAAAATCTCAATTTTCATGCAGATAAAATATAGAAAGTTAAAAGAAAATATGTTGCGTAGTTTGGTAGACATGGCTTACTGAGCTAAAAACGTGTATACCGCCATTCTAAAAATAAGAAACTTGGGAACTTAAAACATATAAAACATTATGGCCTACCATAGTACAATTTCTTCGCCAAATTTGAAATAAATCGGTTTATTGTTTCTCGAGATACGTCACAAAAACTGTATTATTCCATGTAGGGCAATCTTACAAAATAGCGGAGAATTGTTGCTTTATATAGACAGATTTGATGGTTAAAATAGATACTGACAGCATACAAACTTAAGATGAATTTCTTTTCTATAATTCCGTAGATAAAACATACTGATCATATAGCTGCCATTTTGAAAATATGAGTCTGACCCACTGAAATAATATTAGTCATATGGCCTGCTATAGTGCTATTTATTTGCAAAATTTTATAAAAATATATTTATTTTCCGGACGTAGGACATAATTTTAATTACTTGTGTGATACTATTTTACACAATTGTGGACAAAAGAGACTTTGTGTCGTTACATTGGATGGGTGTATTATATACTACCAGCATACAAGTCTTGGAATTAATTACGTGGCTTGACAATACAGTCTGATCTACCTAAACATACTAGTTTACAACACCAGCCGCTGTATTTTGCCATATTTGGTACGAATCGGTAAATAGTTTTCTAAATATAACTTAACTTTCTCAATGCCTTAGCGCTATCTTACAAAACGGCGGACAAAACTGGTTGCTTTTGGCGTAAACAATTCTTGTAAAAGATACTATCAACAAATAAATCTAAAATATTTGTATGGTTACCATTTTACAAAAACCTTTCTCATTAATTTTAATTACATATATTTACATAGCCTACAATAATATTACTTACATGCTAAATTTGGCGAGAATCGGTTGAGTAGTTTTAGATATCTAATGTAAAATGTTTATATTTTCATGTCGTACTATCTTCCACATTGGCGGACCAACATCAACCTATATCTCCAAATTCAGTGCTTACACCTTGCGCTGTATAGATAAATGCTATTCATGGTAAAATGAGTACTTTTGAAAGCCCTGCTTAAAATCTACTTGTATGCACGTTGTGTATTCTTCCGCCTTATGTAAGATTAACATTGCCACGGGCCTCTTAGCTTTATTCATACGTCGGTCAAGTGAAACTGCGAAATTATTAGAAAAGTAAACTTTTATAAATCTGCTAATTTTTACACACTGAGGCGTTAAAAAAAAACAGTAAACGTAAGAAATAATTTAAATTAATTCAAATGGTTAGTTAACACTTTTTATTCGACGTTAAGACATGGAACTACTTACCATTCACGTTACCAACTTTACTAGACGCATGCCACTCAGGGCGCACGTTAAAATATATACAGGCAGGGGCAGTTACTTTTTTCTAAGGTTGATTACAAAAGTGCTAATTTTATCGTGAACAGCCGTTAAATAAATAGACCAAGTCCACTGGCCGACCAGTTTAACAGTACCCTTGAGAGTAGCAAGTACGTTTTCTCTGATTCACAATCAACATGAACGCGATCTCTATTAATGTGAGGTTTTGTTCGTTGCAGATACACAGGACATATCCTCCAGAGGACCGCAGAGCTCAGGATGCTGTACCGCAGTAAGAGGGTGGTGCTGGAGTCTGGCGTGCAGGAGGCCGGCGTCCTGGTTGGAAGCACAGGCAAGATAGAAGCCGTATTGTGCGGGCAGCAGCTCCAGTCCTACACCTGCCCGCAGGTGAGCCTCAGTGGCGCCACCTTTGTGGCACGTCTGTAGCAGGCGCCCGTCGTAGCTGAGGTTTTGCCAGAACTGACCAGTGTTATGGCAACGTCCCGTGGACCCTGGAACAGTCAATTATAACGAACATGCCGCATGGTCAAGGCTAGCATAAATTAATCTGTAGTGTTTCCTTCAGGGAAGTTGAAGCTCATTTTCTTCTAGTAACAACAATGAGACCTACAAATTAAATGAAAATTACTGTGTGTGTCTATGTATTTATCTGGTGCTTTCCGAGGTTGCAAATCTTAGGGAAGTTTATAGTTTATTATTGGCACTTTATTAATGGTCGTCGATCTATTGTTACATTTCCTAAAGTTTCCAATGCGTACATGTAATGTGTACCAAGTATTTTACGACACGTTTTAAGAGGTTCAATAATAATAATTTTATAGACCAAAACTTAAAAAAAAAAGTATTAATTTTTTTAATTTTGTGTTGTTAATTGTAGCATTTAACAAGATTCGGAAAGCACAATAAGTGTTATTTTCTGTTAGAATATATATATATATATATATATATATATATATATATATATCATATTTGGGCATTTAATACAATTTTTAGTCAAGTTTGGTCATTCTTCATTATATTTGGCCATTTTCATATATGTTTGACTGCATACTGTTGTGGCCGCGACCAAGGGGATGCCGGCCACCTGGGCAGGAGAGATGGAAAGTGACCTGTGTGTTTCTAAGGGCGAGGTGGGGTGCGTCGAGCGAAGAAATAAAACTTTTACTATTGGCGCTCCCCAGCTGTAACCCGGCTGTATCAGGAGAGATCAAGGCCGCGGTTACACGGCCTGCTGGCAGAACAACTTCTCTAACAACAACTTCAGCTGTTGGAAGAGGTTACATTACCTTCGAACGAGTTCCGCCCGCAGTTGTTTCTCCTTCAAAGTGAACAGTTTCCATACGTAGTTTCGAACGACTTCTCTTATCTGCTGCGCTCCTATTGGCTGCTTCCAAGTGAACAGGCAGTGTAATATATATATGACTGAATTTTGCGGGAAATCCTGCACTTGTTAAATTAACTTACATTTAAGGTTGAACGTACTAATACCCACCCATAATGCCATTTCAGTAAAAGTGTAGGTTTCATAACAATTAAAAAGTTCGATAGTAATAAATGTTGGAGGCTATTATATTTCAATACCATACATTCCATGTTTGTTGAGGTTAGAATTTCTATTGATTTCATTCTGCTTTGGGTGAGTGACCGCGAAAACACGTTCTGTTTTTAAACTTGTTCAGACATGGCTACCGAATGTATTTAGCTAAATGTGTTCGTGTAACCACGACCCTGTATTCTACGGTGTCGGTCCATCGTGATTGCTTTCTTGATAGGGCATCTTGCTGATAGTATGGCGACACACGTCTTGTTCACTGTATTGCTCCGCTGTTGCTGAGGCGAAGCAGATCACCTCTACCTCACGCCACTGCCTATAGCACACACGAACACGAATAACCAGCTGACACTTGCTTCAGATATTCCTTTACGTTATAGGCTGCTCACGATAAAGTGAGCACTTTCTAAATCAACCTAAGAAAAATGCCAATGCTCCTAAATTAATTTTTTTTTTTTTGTTTAATTCCCCGATGCGTAAAAATGAGCAGATTTGTAAAATATTTACTTTTATAATAATTTCACACTTTCACTTGACCCGACGCAGGAATAAAGTGATGACGCCCATGACAGTGTTAATTTTAAATAAAACAGAATAATACACAACGTCCATAAAAGCAAGGCTTTCAAGTGTGCTCATTTTTATCGTGAATAGTCTATACCTTTCTTGTTTTCCATATGTGTATTACAAAACACACGAGGTTCCTCGCATGTTATTAGACTGGATTCTTGGATTTTTAGTTTGTCTACATAAAAGAAATCCAGAAACACGTTTACACCCAACTAGCACAGACGTAACGACTCAAGTACAAAGTCGTATTTATATAACAATATTGATTTTGCCAAATGTTGGCAGAGTTAAAAACTGGGATGAAATAATAGTTCGTAGTTCCCTAGTCTTTGTGTATTGCAGTAGGGCTGCGGTGACCGAGTGGTTAGCCCGCTCGCCTTCCACCAAGACGAACCGGGTTCAATTCCCGGTATGTGGGAATCGAGCCGGACGATGCCGTTGGCCGGCGGGTTTTCTCGGGGATCTCCCGTTTTCCCCGCCCTTTCATTCCGGCGCTACTCACCTCAATCACCCTCATCGGCTCTCAAGACCTCGCTGTTAAGAGCCGCCCAAATCTATTCGCTCACTCACTGCATTGCAGTGTATATTGTTAACGTCTGACTCACAAAGACATCAATATTACAGATAAATAAAAAAAAATCTAAAGGAACAACACCTACACTGTATAACGCCCTACACAGACAACATTACACTGACACCATCACAACACAGACCCAGACATCAAACACACGACGGACACCTCGCGAAAACAACAACCGTCGGCTCCTCTGTCTCCGGGGAGGATGGCGGGGCGAGGGTTCAAGGGTGGAGGCAGAGGAATTATAACTTTTGACATTTTTAAACTATAACGTAACCCTTTTCTTTAAGATTATAACAAAATATAATATTAAGCCCCTGTAATTTTAAAATTTTACTTGTTTTTAATCTTTATAAAACGCGACGAATTTTAAGTTTCGACAATTTTCCCAATTTATTTTAAATTTTAGTAACTAAGATCAGTTATGTCCTTCAGCTGGGTTGGATACTGGTGCAGTTTTAGTATGCTCTATTCTGTATTGCAGTGTAAGGTCAAGTGTTTTTGGCTATTGGCGTATTTCTGGAATTTTCTTTCTTCTAAATATAAATAATGTAAGAAACCTAGCATGCAATGTGGCAGTGGAAGGTTCCCTTAGCCGAAACGTAACTATTACAAACGAAGGTCAGTTACCACTGAAGTACGCGAGCCTCCCACGAGCACAACATCCCCACGTGCGGTTGCAGACGAACTAAGCCGCGTGTGTCAGTTGTCTGTCGGTCACAACTAACCTATACCACTATTAGCGCCTACATAGAAATTCAACACCGTAAAATCACAGATTTAAATTAAAACATCTTTCACTGGAGTAGGACTGGTTCAATGGAAACAAAATGATCGAAAAGGGTAAGACATAAGAAAGGGACATCATTTCTAAACTATCTATAGTCCTCAGATTGTTACGTACTCTGATTTAGTGTTCTCGTTGTTTGCTACATATCTAAACCAACATTACGTTAAGTCTATTCCGAACCTCAGGTCAGTGTTACTGTACGTCTCGTACAGAGGTGGCCCTGAAGCATAACATGCAACAAAATTTCGAACAATTTATTTGATGTCAGTTATGTAAATTGTGTATTACCTCAATCACTTTGTTTTCTTCCTCGGAGGTCTGTGTTTCCTCCTGGTTTATGGCTGATGTGCCTGGCGAATCCACATTGTATAGAGTATTTGTTGGTAATTCTTCAAATGTTAAAATTTTCATTAGGTTGAAGTGAATGATGTGACTGATAATTGTCCTCCTCTCCTTTTACTGAACGGTGAGACTTCTCAATCTGTAAAAAGTGTTACGTAATTAATTTGCTGCATAGGTAAATAGTATTATTTTTATTTTCGTCCACAACGATTCAAGTATGCTTTCTTGTGTGTGAAATTATTGGATACAATATGCATTACACTTACCTTCTTCAATTCTTTCCGGCATAAACCTCGTGATTACGCCATTTTCAATTTCACTTCACTTATATCCGCTTCAGGATCGTAATATTTCCATACTTGTACAAGTTCTGCTAAACCACAAAGTTTAAGTTGCGGTTGGTAAAAACGGCTTACTTTATTACTTGCAACAAGGTAGGGTGAGCTCTATACGTCTCAATGAATTCTTTCAAAATACCCTTCGGAACGTTTCTAATATCACTCCTTTCTTGTCTGTCTTCAACATCGAGGCCATACTGTGTGAGATCATGCATTTGCAGTAGAATCACATTCAAGTAAGCAAGCATAATACATTATAGATTACCGCCAACATATTACATTCAGAATAACTCGACCTCGACCCCATGCCATTGAATAACCTTGAAAACAAAGACAAGAGAAAAATGCATAAAGTCAACAAGCATAATACATTACAAACTACCACCGCCATATTAGATGCATATCAACCGAACCTAGACCCCATGATCTTGAATGACCTTGAAAATATAAACTCATAAAAAATACATAAAAGTTAACAAGCATAATACATTACTAACTACTGTCGTCATATAGGATGCAGACTACCTCAACCTTTACCCCATGACATTGAATGACCTTGAAAAAACTCGATAAAGATGGTACATTCTTCACTCGTTCATATGCCAAACACACACTTGCATGTCCACCTATATACACCAACCTACATTCACACATGCAGAGCCCAAAATGTTCCAATTTGCAGGCGAGACTGATAACACATTGAAAAACTGGCAGTATGACCAGAGACCCCATTTACATAAAACTTTCCCAGGCTAAATGCATACATATGTACATACAACCCAGCGACAGGAGGAGGAAGAGGAGGAAGAGGAGAGGAGGAGGTCGAGGTGGATGATGAGGTGGTGGAGAAGGTGTGGGAGGGGAGGAGAAGGATTAGGAGTCAGTCTGTAGACATTGTCTGTGGAGGGATACTAGGCAAATAGTTCCAAAAATTTTACATATGCAAGAAATGCGCCTGCTTCGTTCTGTTCTGCCTTGCGAATTTGTTGTGCATTATTCCGAGTCCATCTCCTCTACTGTAGTCTTGAGTATATCAACAAGTTCATTAGAGTTTTCTGTAAACATGTAGCCGGTGTCCTCGACTTCTTCTACCTTCTTCACATCACTTGTCGGAGGAAAGCCGTTGGTGAAATGTGTGGGAATATCGAGGGAATCATAATCGTCTTCACCTCAACACTGTCGTTATAATCATCATCAGTGCCATCTTCATGATCGTCTTCACTTCCTGCATCATTACAAATATCAAGTTTACTTTTCTTTGTAGCAGGAGTTGTATGTTCATCGCTACTTCGTTGCCGCCATTGTCGATTCTGCAATCAAGTTTTCACCTATGGTCAAAATGTCCTTAAGCATGAGAGAACGGCCTGTACGATGAGTCCTTTTCGCACGATGAGTCATTAAGACATTGGTCCCATGCAGTTCGTGCAGATGATACAATGAAGATACACATCGAGAACTGCAAGGGCTCGTCTACTGGAAACCGGCATGGTGTCATCAATACCTTCTGCTACATCTATGGGTACTGTTTAAGCAGACGATTATGATGAGACAGTTAATGCTAAGACGGAATGACTGAGACGGTTAGTGCGGAACGTACGCTAGCAAGATGTTCGTGTGAAGTCGACGGACTTCAAAATAAACGACCACCAGCTCTAAATGCTGATGAAAATACCACTCCTGCTACAAAGAAAAGGAAACTTGATATTTATGATGAAGTAGGAAGTGAAGACGATCATGAAGAAAGTATTGATGATGACTATTATGACAGTGTTGACAGTGAAGGCGATGATGATTCCCTCGATGTTTTTTTCATTTCATAAACGAGTTTCCTTCGACAAGTGACGTGAAGAAGGTAGAAGAAGTCGAGAACACTGGCTATGTGTTTACCGAAGACCCGAGGCACTTAGAATCATACACAGCAAATTCTCAAGGTAGAATGGATCGAAGCAGGTGCATTTCTAGCTTATATCAGATTTTTGGAACTAATTTCCTTGTATCCCTCCACGACAGTCTGTACAGACTGACTCGTACAGACTGACTCCTACAGACTGACACCTCCTCCTCCCCCTACTACTCCTCCACCCCCTTCTCCTCCTCCACCCCCCTTCTCCTGATGCTGAGTCGTATGTACATATGTACACATTTCGCCTAGGAAACATTGATGTGAAAGGTGTTCCTGGCCACACTACCAGTTTTTTAATGTGTTAGCAGTCTCGCCTGCAAATCGGAATATTTCGGGCTCTGAGCGAGTGCATGTGTGTAGGTGTGCATGCATGTGTGTGTTTGGCATATAGCGAGTGGAGTTTGTACCATATTTTTCCAGTTCTTGTTACCAAGGTCATTCAAGGTCATGGGGTCAAGGTCTAGGTAGTATGCATCTAATATGGTGGCAGTAGTCTGTAATGTATTATGTTTTCTGACATGTATTTTTTCTCGGGTTGATGTTTCAAGGTCATTCAATGTCATGGCGTAGGTCTAGTTAGTCTGCATCCAATATAGTGGTAGTAATGTGTAATGTGATATACTTGCTGAGTTTTATGTATTCTTCTCGAGTTTTTGTTTTCAAGGTCAAGGTAATGGGTCATGGGTCGAGTTTCAAAGTTCATAGTTCAATTGCCAATGGGCACTGGCTTCCAAGATGGTGGACAGTTGATATTAACCAAGGTGGCGGCCGTCTACCAAGATAGCTGACTGGGTATGGTCGAGGGGGTGGAGGCCTGCCGACTTATTTGTTTGGTTAGGTAGGTGGGGAGACCATAGGAAATTTAAGTTTTTAAAATAACTTTTTAATAATTTTTAAATAATTTTAATAATATGTTAGTGTATTTAATAATCAATTTTAGTAATTTTTATAATAATTTTAAATAATAAATTTGTCTGTATTTTTTAGAATTTGTTTGCAATTTGTTTGGTTTTCTTTGGGTGTTTTTGGATATTTAGGGTCAACTGTCAAGGTCAAAGGTCATATGGGTCAGAGATGGTATAAGGAGCATCATAATGACGGAGCACGATGTCGGCTGGTCTGTTTTTTAATACATTTTAAAACGATTTTAAATGAATTTTAATTATATATTTTTGGGAATTTCTAGAAATTTATTTGAACTTTATGGGTCTTTAGGTTCAGAGGTCATCGGAGTCAAGGTCAGAGGTCAAAGTAAATGTCATATGGGTCCAAGATGGCGAATGGTGCACTCTTCATCCCCATACCCTTGACCGTCAACCACCATTTCCCTACTACTGCTATGTTGGCTAACATTTGTTGTCACATATAATAAACATTCTGTTATATAAAATCTTATTTGCTGTTGTGTTGTATTTGATAAAAATTTATGAAATTTGTTTTAGTTCGATCTGATTTGCTCAATTTGATCGCTTTTGTTTGTGTATAGTTACTTTAAAATCTTTATAGATTGCGATTGGTTATGTAAATTTGATTCAAATCTACTATTTTTAGGTAAGTTTTTGTAAAATAATTAAGATAACATAAGAGAAATTATCTTAAAAATATGTATTGTAAAAATGAATTTAATTTTTAATTTTTATAATATTGGCAAATATTGCCTCTTTGCATATACAAAAAGAAATATTTATTTCACTGCCATTAAATTTTACTGGTAAATTCAAAATCAAAAGATCAAAACGAAAAAAAAACCCAAGATGGTCACCTCCAGCAATGTATAAACAAATGATGCACCAAAAAATTCAAGATCGCAGCATCCAGCAATGTATAAAGAAACGGCAGGCGAAAAACCAAGATGGCTGAATGAGTATAATTGAAATATATTCTTTATTTCAAGTATTTTGTTCCTAATTTGACAGAATGTAATTAAAATTTAAAAAAGACACAGAAATAAAATAAATATAATTAAAATGTATTGTATAAAGTACCATTTTACTATATGTACATACAATTATATAAATTTCTCTCGATTTATTGTTTCAAGGACATTCAAGGTCACAGGGTGAAGGTCAAGGTCACATGTACATATTATGGTAATATTCAATATTGTCATATGCTTGCTGACTTTTATGAATTTTTCTCGAGTTATTGATTCCAAGGTCATACAAGGTCACGTGTGGTCAAAGTCAAGGTTATCTGCACACAATATTATGGTAGTTGTCAGTAACATAATTTGCTTGTTGACTTTTATTATTTTTTTGCGATTTCTTTATGTTTTAAGGGAAAAAATTGAAATTTGTAAGGGAAAAACGGAAATTGTTTGGGTAAAATGGCTACTGGGGGACTGAAATTTCTGAATAATTTTTATATAGTTTTAAAATTTTTTAAATTATTTTAAATAAATTTTATTAATATAATTTTTGTAATTTTTAGTTTCTTTTTTAAATTTTTCACATAGTTTTTAAGTAATAAATTTTTGGATTTTTTTTTTGGAATTTGTTGAGTTTTTGGAGTAAATGGTCAATTTTCATAGGTCAAAGGTCAAGGTCAAATTTACTGTCTTCTAAAATGGCCGCTAAGGGGCCGGAATGACAGAGTATAACAGCTCCGGTGTTCCGAATCCGGAATCCGTTGCGCCAAAATCGGCGTAACCCTTCTACTCATGTAGGTAATTCTGACAGTTATCTAAAGGAAGGACTTTTTCCATTAGGCATTCGAAGGTGTCCAGCTCATTGCACCTTTCAAAAGTCATAACTTAGTATTGCCAGTTTACATTGCCTTGGACACAAAAAGTAGTCTTCTCTTGGTCCTCACAGACTATCTCTCATGGTCAGTACTCGCCCTTGATTTCCGAATTATAATATTATTGCGATCCTGTGTTGTATATCTGGAAAGTGTAAATGAGTATTTCTATGCCACATTATTAATATGGCGATAATCCATACAACATATAACAGAGCTACGTTTCTCCTTAGCTAATGCAATGGAAAACACCGTGGTCTAATAGCTGATTTTATCACATCTAACTTCTTAGTATCCTTTTAATACCCTCAAATTCCTCATGTAAAGCTAGCAATAGGTGTTTGTTTATGGCCCTTGCATACCCTGTATCAAGGGGGTGGCAAGAAACATAGAGGGCATCCTATCCATTTTAATCTACAAGCTTTTGGATCATTTTGAATAACTTGAGTAACCTGACTGCAACTCTCTATCTTGGACCTCTCCTCAAGACAAACAGTGCTGTCGGAAAAAATTAGTTATTCTATTTGCAAACTATTATTATCTGAAGACACCATATAACTTACTCCAATAACGCAGCTTGGCAGTGTGTCACCTTTCCCTGCTAGCTCAATTAGACCCAAACGTCTGAAAAGTTTTCCTTTGCATCTAACTGTAATGAAAATTTCACTATTAGCAGGTAGCACATTGGGTTTGCAACAGACTACTTGATAGCTCATTGCCGAGGACCAATCCTGCTGTGTTGACACCACCAACTCTGTATTGCCTACGAATTATACGTCGAGTCGAGTTTCGACACAGCATCCCAGCCTATGTAGCACATAAAGCCCCAAAAGAAATTTATCCTATACTTTTGCTATGTAAAAATTGAGCTCTATGCTAATGCCACCAAGTTTATTTTCATCCTTCTCGTACCTTTAACTAGTGTTATCAAACCTGTTACCATGGTCAAATTTTTATGTTCCATTATATTGTCGGCGATCGCTGGGGAAAGGCCCGAAAATATATAGTCTTACTTTTATCATGGTCGCCCCAAAGTCGACGACCACCTGCCAAGGAACATAATTCAGGCTCCCCTCCACCAATGTGGCATACAAACCTGTTTCACCTAATGTATCTGTGAGAACATTGGGACCTTCCCTCCAGCAGTCATGGAGCTTCGCCCCCCAAGTAAGGTGTTTACATTTTTTCCGAATGTGTTGTATTCTCAAATGCCTCTCACTGCCTGCTTTCACGCTACCGCTTCTGCTGCTGTGGGCAGATGGCTCCCAGATGTCCCAACTGTGCACATGACCAACACTCAGGCTGTTCGGGTTGGAAGCGTGGAAGCTCTGTACCACAGACACTGGTTTGGTGCCCGCCATGGTTGTCTGCATCTCGTTCAGTGATTTATTGATGCTCTCTCCGTCTCCAATGCTCAATATCATTGGCCATACTGGACCGTCGGGGTTGCTGACAACACTATTGTTAACTCCATATCCAGTGTCTGAGCCAAGGCGCATTGTATGGCGTGGGGTGCAGCCAGACGTACATCTTGACATATCTCTGTGTTGGCTATGGCAGCGATGGAAAAGCCTGCGGTGATTATGTTGCTGATTTCCTCGGGGCACCCTTCCAGAGGTAAGTGGGACAGCAGCATGATGTCGTGCCGTAGCTCCTATAGTTGCTCCCATGATCGCTGGGTGCGACTTCACAGTTGGGCATGTTGGTCATGTCACAGGTATTAGAGGTACTCCAGTCGCCGTCGTTCTGGCAGAGATTGCAGTATTCTCAGAGCAAGGCCTCTCGGTAAACCATGAAGTAGTAAGCCCGCTTTTCGTCTGACCAGCCATTAAAGATGGCGACTATTTCAAACTGGTTTTGGTAATCCCACCATGGAGTCTGACCGTAGTAAGGGGCGTGCTTAATTGCGACCACCTTCCGCACATCTGGCTGCGTGTCAGAGGGCCACAAACTGCTGGCCACCCTCCGACATTGCTGTATTTGTTACAACATCCTGCTCTTTATCACCACATTCTTAGGCTTCTGACTTGGTGCTCGTGATACTGTGCTCTTCGCCTATCTCACCATGCTTATCACTCCACTACTGGAGAAGTTCCTGCAATTCGTTCTACATTGCATTAATTTAATTCCTCAATACTCTCCATCTTTCCTATCTGTCCACTACTTCATTTACTCTTACCATATAAATACAATGCATAATATTAACGAAGAATGATTTCCTTATACTTGTTATTTCGCTAAATACGATATTAACTGCATTTTAAAAACGATAGAAAAGTATTCGGGTGTATTTTTTCATAATAAACTAAAAGCACATTTCTAGTGTAAGAAAATGAATATCGCTGAGAGCCTACAAAAAATGTTTTACATATGTATTATAATTAATTGTTTTCCATTCTCAGTGACTACAAACTTACTTATAGATGCAACTAATTTATATTTAGGAAGCAATCATAGCAGTCATGGTTTAAGAACACAGACATAAAATGCGGATCACCGATTTTCATACTGTTCGTATGTCCCCAACACTTGCTCAAGAACTGTCACTAACGAATCTCATGATCACATTTTCAAAATATGATTTTCCGTTTTTGTGCATTTATGTTTACAATAAACCCGTGCTTCTAAGGAGAATAATGGTATGTTACATAATTTGATTGTGGTGTATTTACATTAAAACTATTTCAAACATAGTGCACTATCAAATAAAAGCATTTTGTTATGTATACAAATTGCTGACGATAGCCGAAGTCATGTGGTTATGACATTCGCTCGCTAATATCAGCAGTCCAGTGTTTCTTGTTATCACAATACTGGAATATCAATGTGCTAAGTATTCACCTTACATTTAAGAAACAAAAAGAGTTGCACAGCACTCAAGATTTGTTTTAGCCGAAGAGGCGACAGCCCAGCTGCATGTGAGCTTTGTTTATTTGCTGGTGTACAGGTGGACGTGGGAGAGATGGTATTGATGGCGGGATTGGTTGACAGCCACGTGCATATCAACGAGCCAGGCCGCACTCAATGGGAGGGATTCCGCACAGCTACAGCCGCCGCTGCAGCAGGCGGCATCACAACCATCGTCGACATGCCACTGTGAGTACAGTTAGCTGCACTTCATATATGCTACAATGCACTTCATATGTGTTACACTGTTCTTCATATGTGGTTGACTGATCTTCATATATGTTACACTGCACTTCATATATGCTATAGTGTACTTCATGTATGCTACACTACACTTCATATATGCTACAATGCACTTCATATATGCTACAATGCACTTCATATATGCTACACTGCACTTCAGATATGCTATACTGTACTTCATGTATGCTACACTGTACTTCACATATGTTACACTGCACTTTATATATGCCACACTACACTTCATACATGCTACACTGCACATCGTGTAAGCTACACGTCTCTTCATATATGCAGCACTGCACTTCATATGTGTTATACTGTTCTTCATATATGCTACATTGCACTTCATATATGCTACATCGCACTTCATATATGCTGCATTGCACTTCATATATGCCACACTGCACTTCATATATGCTACACTGCACTTCAGATATGCTATACTGTACTTCATGTATGCTACACTGTACTTCACATATGTTACACTGCACTTTATATATGCCACACTACACTTCATATATGCTACACTGCACATCATGTAAGCTACACTTCTCTTCATATATGCAACACTGCACTTCATATATGTTATACTGTTCTTCATATATGCTACATTGCACTTCATATATGCTACATTGCACTTCATATATGCTGCATTGCACTTCATATATGCTGCATTGCACTTCATATATGCCACACTGCACTTCACATATACTACACCACTCTTCATAGAGCTACACTGCACTTTATATAGCTACACTTCACTTCATATAGCTACACTGCACTTCATACAGCTACACTGCACTTCATACAGCTACACTGCACTTCATAAATACTACACTGCACTTCATGTATGCTACACTGCACTTCATATGTGCTACAGTGCACTTCATATATGCTACAGTGCACTTCATATATGATACACTACTCTACATTAATACTGCACTGCACTTCATTTATGCTATACTGCACTTCATTTACACTACACTGCATGCTTTCGTGGTGTTTATATTCAGCTGAACACTTTTGAAATCCCTGATTAAGATCTGCTTTTATGCAAGTTGTGTGTTCTTCCAACATGTGTACAAATAACATAACATTCTAGTGGGTCTGAACAATTTATTCATGCACTAGGCAAGAGAAACTATGACATAGCTAGAAAAGAAAATATTTATAGTTTCTTTTTTTTCATTCTTGTACTAAGCACAGAAAAAAACAAAAAACTAAAGAAATCACTTCAGTATTCACAAATGTTTAAATAACATTTTAAATAAAACTTTAAGAAGTGGAACTACTTTCTCTGTTTCATTAACAACTTTAACGGGTGCACACCAGCAAATGTGTTCGTTAAAATTCCAGGTTTTCACAAATGATAACACCAGAGTGTGGTACATAAGTAAAAATGGAGCATATTTCATCAATGAACCAACAATCTAACGTCTATAGTTAACCTGTTAATGGCAGTGGCAATGCGCAGGGGCGGGTAGAAGATCATAATACCTAGGCTACAGGCAGTGCAATGAAATGACACTTTATTTACACATTTGGGCTGAAGGCATGGGGGCAGAGTGTCTGTTCGATGTCTCTGTTCAGACTGTTCGCCACCGTCGGCGAAGCATGTTGCGACACACATTTGCAAGTTCCCGGCGTAATGAGCTCATATCCCGTGTCAAGTGGCGCGGCATAAGCCATCGGCTTGATGTAGCCCACAGCCAGACGTCAGGTGGTGTGATGTCAGGCAAGCGTGGTAGCCATACTATGGAGCCACCCCTACCTATCCACCGGTTCGGAAAGTGCATGTCGAGGTGCCGGCGAATCATAGTGGCGAAATGAGGAGGGGTCCCATCCGGGTAAAATAACATCGCCTTACGGGCATCTAAAGGAACTTCCTCCAAGTATTTCGGTAACGTGTCCTGCAGGAACTGTAGATAAGTAGCACCTCGGAGACTGCGGTCATGAGATACTGAGCGATGTTACAAACACGCAGACCTGCGCACACACTGGTTACAATGCCACATACACTAGGTCGCATACCCACCCCTGCACATTGCCATTGCCGTTAGAAGGTTAACTATGGACGTTAGACTATCGGTTCCGTGATGAAATATACTCCATGTGTACTTATCTACCCCGCTCTGGTGTTTATTATAATTTTTTCGTGGGCATACGGTATATGCAGTTAGGGTGAGTGACATTTTAAAATGGTTTATTCCAAAAGTTAGCATTTAACATTGAACAGTTTCTTTACAATGTCACATGGCTGAAACTTTGCGCTAAACGTTCCATTTAACCCTAATATGTGCTGCATGTCGGTTGACTACAACTGAAAATGTTGATGGAAAAGTGGAGTTTATTTCCAGTGAGAACAGTAATCTCATTACTTCAGTTTTTTGACTAATAACTTCCGGGCTGCCCGGATCCAGCCGAGGCTACTACACGAGCCTGTTGGTATTACCTGAGCAGTTTTTAAATTGTTCCTCATAAATATTCTTGTCAGTAGCTCCACATACTCTTATATACTCATCAGTGTAGCAGTGCCGATAGTCTAGTTACTAGAGTTCTCAACATGTGACCTCTCACTCGCTAAATATACATGTATCACTGATATATCAAATGCCCCGGACATATGTGATATTTTACTGAATAGTGCAATGGGGGAATGACTAGAGGGAGATTTTTGGACATTTTTCGTGTTCAGTCTTGTATGACAAACATCTGCATAGGAATGACGAATATCCAGTAATCGCAATCTAGCAGTCCCGTACATATTCCAATGTCATGAAAATTTCAGTAGAGGGGTCTGTGTACGTATCTTTCACGCAAAGACGCAAGAGCCAATTGTTATACTTGTACAAACTTGCAAATTGTAAACCTGATGTGTCATATAACAGCGCTGGAATGTGAAATCCCAGCAAAGAGATGAACTAAGCAAACAACAGATAAGACATCCAAGGTCAAACCTCTTAACTTCCGCGTTAAATTTACACTGGGAAAAGCTTAAAGGCGCCGAACTCTAGTGGAGTGCGGTAGGTTGTGAGACTTAGTTTTTTACTGATCAGGCTTGAAACATTACATGAGAACCACTGAACCGATTTGGGTCAAACAAACTTCATTGCCTTTTGTGCATTATACACAAGTGCTAAATGATTCAGAATATGCAAATTGCAAGTAGTACCACTTAATTTTATACCAAACCATATTTCATCACCAAGCTCAAACTTAATCTTCTTGCAAGATATCAAATTACAGCATCTGATTAATAATCCCTTATTTTCCTGGCACTGCTAAAGCTTGAAGTGGACTTTAGGATTTGAATTATTTAATAAACGTCATAATTCAGGAAACCCGACATTTACCAGTTTGGCTGAATTGTATCTCCTTGGAAGACAGAACCAGTACATGGAGGCGGTGTTGGTCAGACTGCTGTAATTAGTATTTTTTTCATCGCCTTTTTTGTTCTCTTGTAAAGGGGAGAAGTTTGACCTTGGTGATGAAATATGCATATATATATAATAAATTGGTGCTACTGGCAATTAGCATATTCTTGGTCATGTAGAGGTTGTGTATAATGCATAAATGTCAATAAATGCTGTTTGACCGTGAGCGAACACCCTTAGGGCAACGTACAACATGATACGAAGAGGATGCCACACCAGAGGATATTATCCACGGGAAGTGTATCGATATATCATAAGTGTAAATTATGATGTAGATACGAATGATGACACGTGGTGTCGTAAAGTATTTAGTCTAGAAGACAGATATGTTCTTTTGAGTTATTTGTGTAGATTTAGCCAGCAAGATCTAAGTGCTAAAGCTTGAAGTGGATTTTCGGATTTAGGTTTTTTTTAAATAAACGCCGTAACTGAAGGCAACCCGAAGTTTTTAGTGAATTATTTTCTTCAGAAAACACCACAGAAAAAAAGGTATTGAATGTTAAATCTATTGACATCGGACGCCACGTGCTCTTGGAAACTGTCCAATGATCAGAAAAAAATTAGGATAATAGTCATTAATGCATTCGATGTATGGGATGTGGCACCACCTCTGTATTGTAAATACCATTGACGTCATATATCATACAGTCGCTAGGGGCCACGGTGACTGAGCGATTAGACCTCTCGCCTCCCACCAAGACGAACCAG
Source organism: Dryococelus australis (assembly GCA_029891345.1). NCBI lineage: Eukaryota > Metazoa > Arthropoda > Insecta > Phasmatodea > Phasmatidae > Dryococelus > Dryococelus australis. Next base: position 82,480,814 of record CM057006.1, on the reverse strand, counting down.
GTTCAATACCCGGCCGGGTCGCAAGTGGGAATCGTACCGGACGATGCCGTTGGTCGGCGGGTTTTCTCAGGGTTCTCCCGTTTCCCCCACCCCTTCATTATGGCCCCGCTCCATATTCACTTCAATCGCCCTCATCGGCTCTCAAGACCTCGCCGTTAAGAGCCACCCAAATCTCTTCACACTCATACAGTTGCTTAACGAAACCCAGGAAAATGTGCTGGTTCACTGCGGAGTTCTCGGTGCCTTGGAAAAATAAATTGGACCGACTAATCTCTATGAGGATATTGCGCACAAAACCACGATAAACACTAGGCACTTTTTAACAGCATACATGATTGACACTGTCAAAAATAGGAATATAAATGACTGGAGTTGAGATACTTCGGTGACCACGCTATTGTGGCACGAGTTAACGGAAGCTATCACACACTGAGAAAAAGGTTTTGTTGAATCAAACAATATTTGTTTGGTGAAACCAAATTATTTGCTTGTATAGGGGTGATGAAATATTTTCTTGCTGAAACCAAATTATTTTCTTGTTCTCATTTGGTTGCCCCAAACTGTAAGATTTAGTTGGTGCAACTAAAGATTTGTTTGACTACATGTACATTAAACAGTTTGGGCCGATATATAAAAAGTTTACAGGTTCGATCGAGTTTCGAATCGAGATCACCTGCATCCGAGTGCTACAAGTGATGACGCCGGAAAACTTTTAAATAGACATGCTTTAAATATTGGGCAACATAAACAAACACATGTTTCAAGTTTTACAGCTTTACACGTCAGTTTCTTGTTGCATTTTTTATTAATGTGTTTATACGATTGTTAAGAATCAATATATGCACTAACAAACATTGTTACTATCCTAACTGTGACAAAAATACAGACAAACTCTCCGGATGCATTTTCGAACAAAGGCAGTCAAATGAGTGGCCAAACAAATATATACAGTTGATTCAACAAAATATTTAGTTGGCAGTCTAATTTTTTTTGGCCCAACACTGAGATTTTGTTTAGTCAAACATGTATTTAGATAGACGAACAAAAGTAATGTTGTTGCTTTCCATATGTTGTTTGCTCAGCAATATATTTTGTTAGGGCAACTAAATATATATTTGGCCCTATAAAATCAAATATTTTGTTCGATTTTCTCTCAGGGCAGAGCTGACTAATATCGCTCAAGGAAACCAGCTGCGTAAACTTGGGGGAAATCTTTTTAAAGCTTCGTTTTTCCTGTATTGTTATTGAAAACTCTGTGGCCGCTAGTGGCAGTTCTACATGTTCACCTCGGAAATGAATTAAATAATGAATAGATAAACAGAAACTTTGCGAACAGTTTTCACGACAAGCTAGACTCCAGTCATGTGTGTATTAGAATTATGTTTACTAGTAGATCAGAGTGAATAATAGGGATGGGCGTTATTTAACGTATTGGTTATAAAAAAAACTGTTACAATTTGGTAACACGTTCCATTGTTTATAGGCTACTGTTATTTTTGGAACGTCTTGGAATGCCTCAACGCCTGACTTCTGCGCATACGTAAAAGCTATTTCTTTGGAACGTCTAGCCTTTTTTTTTTTTTTTACCTTTATTACTAACATAACTTCGGATATTAACAAATATATATTTTTATCATATTAATACTTCAATGCCGACTTTTTCTATCAGCGAAGCTAATTTTTGTGAACAAATATAGGCTTAGTTGTAAACATGTGCACAAATACGCCTTTTAATATTATTTATACTTATATTACCGTAAATAACAGTTTCCCGCCAACAACACAGGCTGCTGTGTTTTGATTGGTCGCAGCCTCACAAGTTTCATTTACGTTTGGGCTGGCAAATATGGGTGTGCGCGTGCGTAAAAGTTCCTTTTTGGAACGTCTTGGTTTGAAAAAGTGCGCATGTGCGAACGATATTTCTTGGAACGTCGAGCCTCGGAACTTTGAACATAGTAATCGTTATTCTGGAACGTCGGGAGAGGGGAGAAATGTTTGACAGTAACCTGTTACTAAAATAACACGTTCCTGGAACGTGTTACTTGTTGGGAACTGGAGCGATGGAACACGTTACACGCAAGTAACTGTTCGGCCCATCCCTAGTACATAAGCCACGTGATGTTGGACTGGCAGCCAGTATCAAGCAACTGGTTCAGAGGTAGAACTGGTCACTCGTGAGGGCAGCAGCTGTAAACAAGTATCTGACGTTAAGAGAATGCATACAACTGCGGTACCTATGTGTAGTACACTCAACCTTGTCCCTACCCACATAGCGATCTCGGCATTTCGCTTGAATTTTCCTTGAATTGAAAAAAAAAAAAAAAACCTTCAAACACATGCCATTGCCTTTCCGAGCCGGCTTGTCATCTCACGTGTGCTCCAAGCTTGCTTCATGCCAAATTTTTCATGCCTGGCACATACTTGCTAGCGTAAAGCTTGCAGATGTCTTAAATTATACATGCCGCATGTCACGCCAAGCTTGCGACGACTGTAACTAATCAAGATCGCTACAAGTTTGATTCAAGCTTGCCAGCTTGCACAGCAATGCAGGATAGATATGTGGCTAGAAACTCTCCCTTTGCCCCTGCGCTAGCCCACGATTCAATTAAAATTATTAAGAAACTTTTATTGTGCTAAAAATATGTAATATGCTGTTAACTATGGTTCGATTTTATTGTATTGTGAAGTAGTTTTTTTCCAGTATTTGCCCTGTTGTTTCCAGTGCTGGCGAACCGGTGCCAATAATCGTCAACTACCGCGAATTAACTTACCCATTGTTTCAAGTGCGCTCGCACGTAGAGAAAGCATGCCCGAGCTTGTAGGCCCTGGCTGTAAGCGCCAACAAGGAAAAAAATAATTATATATATATATATTTCTTGTGCTTATTAAGCCACAAAAGTTATCAGCATCAACTGAGTTATTTCTATTACTACACTGAAAACATATTTGAGCTGAAATTCGCTTACATATAAGGGAAGCTAATTACCTCTATATTTAAGGCAAAATTACCTCTTAAATGTAGAGTAAATTTACATTAAAAGTAAAGTACAATTCTCTAATTGTACGGGAAAAGCACCTGTCAAAAAGGGAGGAGGCGGAGGGGAATCCCATACAAGTAAGGGAAAATTAACCATAAATTATAATGAGATTATATTTAGGATTATCCCAGAGTATTATTACTGTTAATTAATGCATTCTATACATCCTCTAACGGCTAATAACCGAAAACTCAAAACTAAAATCCTCAACAATTGCCAATGGGTGGGCGCGAAATAAGATCCTCTATCACGATAGGGCGATGCGCTATCCACTACACCACGACAACAACGTAACCACATTTAATGAATATTATCATGTTAAGGCATTGTTTATCTCCCCCAACCCCCCCCCCCCCCTACCCCCTCCAAAGGTTGTTGAGAATTTGAGAATACTGAAGAGATTCACGCGTCGTAAGGTATTTTTCCCATTCATATATCTATGAGATTTTCCACTAACATGCACGTGGATTTTACTCCAGTGTCCGGTAATTTTACCTCACCTTACCTGCTGTAAGGAAAACTATGTTTCCCCCGCAAGTTTACGAATATTACTTTACACTTGTGCGGCAATTTTCTCATAATTTTTTACAGTGTAGGTGCATCTGGTTGTTCATTGTGTTACTTTTCCACATGTTTGATTCGAAACGTGTGAAGACACCGTGAACAGACTACATTTGTGATGGCCGTGTAGGAGATACGAAGTGTCGTGTGAGTGAGTGAGCGAGTGTGTGTGTGTGTGTGTGTGTGTGTGTAGGAACAGCATCCCGCCGACAACAACAGTGAAGAACTTGCGAGTGAAGCTGGACGCCGCTAGGGACCAGCTGCATGTAGATGTCGCATTCTGGGGCGGTCTAGTGCCGGATAACAAGGTCAGCAAGCACTCCTCTCACATCTGTAGACAGTGCCCTTTACCTTGTAAACTGCCCTTCGCATTCCTGTCACATTTTGTACACTGTTCAGCTTGTGCCAGATACTGAATCCATTAAAACTGGAGATCTTCAGTATAAAAACAAATGAAGGGAGGGTGAATTACAGTAGCAGACGGAGACCACTGTGGGCAAAAAGGGATGATCCAAGAAAATACAACAACCAATGCATGAACAGAAAAAAGAAAGCGAAAACAAATTAAATTTCAAAATAAAATGTATACATTTTCCCATATCACCTTGTAACGTTTATTCATAAAAGTAACAATTTTGTTTTCAGTGTAAATTTATTATTTTTTAAAGTGAATTTTTGCTGCTTTCATATCCATAACGATAATGTTATGACTTTAAGTGACATATGGAAATACCAAGTAAAGTGAATAGTGCTCATGACCTTGTGTCAAATTGTGCTTTTATCGTCCATAGCGTCCACTGCAGTAGGCAATACTATTGAACCACTGACCTCGTACGCCCCGGCTAACTTTGTTGTGACCTCGGTTGGAGGCGAGCTATCTAAATACTAGACATTAGCATGGTCCCTTTGCTGAATGCTGTCCGACTTGTAGATATTAGGCTACATCATGTGATGAATTTCCCATCAGATACGACCATAAAAGATTGTAGTTCTCGCTTTGTCACAAGTAAAGATGATATATATTTTTATCCATGGAACTCGCCAATTTTATAAACCCCAAAGTAATTGTAACTGAATTAATGTATGGTGAATGGTATGATTTCAATGTATTTTAATATTTCCTAAGGGAACATTATTTTACATAATGCACTTGATATTCAATGCATCTTCACTGGAATGAGTAAAACAAGTCGTTATATATTTAGTGTAAGACACATCCGGAGACGTTCGCAACATCATATTTGCCCACTGTGCATTCGACAATCAATCTGACAACTAAGCACCACATTAATTTCAACACTACACCATCGACGTGCGGTAAAGTGAATAAGAGTTCGTGTGATGCGTGTCGACCCCAGAGAGCAGCACGAGCAGTATAGCAGTCCCCAGATCTGAGAACAATACTGCTGAGTATTCACTGTAGTGTGGAGTACAGAGCCACTTCCTGGCGCTGCCGATGCCACAACAACACACATATTGCATTCAACACTACACCATCAACGTGCGGTAAAGTGAACAAGAGTTCGTGTGACGCGTGTCGACCCCAGAGAGCAGCACGAGCAGTATAGCAGTCCCCAGATCTGAGAACAATACTGCTGAGTATTCACTGTAGTGTGGAGTACAGAGCCACTTCCTGGCGCTGCCGATGCCACAACGACACACATATTGCATTCAACACTACACCATCGACGTGCGGTAAAGTGAACAAGAGTTCGTGTGACGCGTGTCGACCCCAGAGAGCAGCACGAGCAGTATAGCAGTTCCCTGATCTGAGAACAATACTGCTGAGTATTCACTGTAGTGTGGAGTACAGAGCCACTTGCTGGCGCTGCCGATGCCACAACAACACACATATTGCATTCAACACTACACCATCGACGTGCGGTAAAGTGAACAAGAGTTCGTATGACGCGTGTCGACCCCAGAGAGCAGCACGAGCAGTATAGCAGTCCCCTGATCTGAGAACAATACTGCTGAGTATTCACTGTAGTGTGGAGTACAGAGCCACTTGCTGGCGCTGCCGATGCCACAACAACACACATATTGCATTCAACACTACACCATCGACGTGCGGTAAAGTGAACAAGAGTTCGTATGACGCGTGTCGACCCCAGAGAGCAGCACGAGCAGTATAGCAGTCCCCTGATCTGAGAACAATACTGCTGAGTATTCACTGTAGTGTGGAGTACAGAGCCACTTGCAGGCGCTGCCGATGCCACAACAACACACATATTGCATTCAAATCACGCACAGTAATTTTGGAGAAAAAAAAATGGCACTGGCAGTGCCATGTAGTCAGTTTTTTTTTTATAGAGTAAGCAATATAATAGCCCTACATACATTTGAGTATTTTAGATAACGTTTAGTTAAATGCCAATAATCTATGATACATTACACACTTTACAATACAGTAAATGTTTTATATAAGCTCAATAATTCAACCGAAAGTATTAATTCCAAGATACATTTCTAGCAATAATTTTAAATCAGTTACTGTCTTTTTCTCTTCGAGTGTATGTGATGCAAATTTACTATTCAGTAGGTCGAATATTTTACACTCAGTCTTTTTAGTGCCGAGCTGTGGTTCCATTTTAAATTTCTACTAACAAACGCAAATTACAACTTTGCTTACCCTCCACATTTATTTACAGTTTTATGATACCTAACGGAAACAAAACGAATGTAATAATAATTAAACTGAATATTATTTAGAGAGCCAAAAAAACTCCCGTTTTCCCGAACACATTCATCCATTTTCCAAGTTAAGTTCAAATGTAGGATTGGAGGAAGCAAACAGAACGACTACTTGCTCTGCCGAAGGAACACAGTTGGTGACGGAGGAGCTCAAGTTTGTGGTTTGTTATTGTTTGCAAGATCGTTTCATCGCTAGTCGCTCCCGTTTGTGGAAATACATACTAGATAGCAGCACTAAGCGTGTACAGTACGGGAGTTACAAAAACTCTGTTTCTCGAATCGTAAATGGGAAACTCAGAATTAAATGTGTTTAAAGTTAAGGCGAAAACTGTAAAGGATGAAACATTTCCAATATGTATAGGGTACGCATTGCTTACCTTAGGTCTATGGAATAAACGTCACTGGGAACTTCCCAGTTATTACAAAAATTTGATGTCCTCGTTCTCCGGTAGTCACTCATAAATGCACCTTGTCATGGACCAGCGCTGTCACGCACAAGCATAACATGTGCGCTGTTGTACCTCTGGAAGCCTGATGTACTGTCGCTGATTTAAGGCACTGAATCATATTAAAAGTGCAATAGAAGATTTCTCAAAATTTTGCCTGCATTTTTTTTAGAAGTACACTTCGGTAGTGACAACACATGCACGCAAAATTTTCGTACGTCCGCAAATGAAATGCGTAACTTGGTCACCTGACCTATTACAGAGCCACGATATAACAAATTGGCGGATTTACCTACACGATCTTGACATGTCGCCCCAGAACATACAGCAACCTCATTAATGGATCTCTTTAACTACGTTAGTTGCTGTCAACTCCATTCTTATTGTTCGATGTATACTCGACGCGATCACTGTAATGACCGAACATGCAATACAGGTTATTCACAGCATGAAGCACAGGTTATTTTCTTAGAGGATATACATAAAATTTTGTGCGTCAATTTCGGAGCTAGAAAACAAAATTCCCTGTCATAAACGTCGCTTCTACCCATGTTTAATGTCACTATAGAGGTGTATTCATAAAAATACACAGTCCAGAAAGGCACAGGCAAAATGTTAGTAATCTTGTATTCTTAAAATGCTTGTAATTGCTCTCTGAATCGGTTTCAGTGTTTGAGTCAACTCATACGACGTGATAGACCACTACTGGCAGAAGACTTGACGAAGTTCAATATTATTAACTAACTTGGGCATTACTATTCACAGAACATTAGTAAATTAGTTTTATATACTTTAATGAACATTTTTACTGATTTCAGTACAGCAGATTTCACTGCATTGTAGTAAAATATTATGACGCAACAGTAGCTTTCACCGTATCTATTTGGTAGTGTGTGCCAAGTCATTTATCAAAGGACCGATATAGTCTTCACTTAACTGACCCAGTGACCCACGATCAGCCAAATAATCAGTCAATTATCATTTTTTAATTATGATAGTGTATACTTCAAGTTCTTGTGCTTTTCCTTTATGTTTGTAATTCAATGGTGATTTCTTTCTGATATGCTCTCGACAACTGCACTACGGTAATAAAGCCTGTCAAAACAAAGATTAACTCAAACACAACTACATTCTTAGATCCTCTCTGGACTTCTAAGAAACTCCTTGTGTCGTGAACACTTACTTGCACTCTTAAAACAACAAATAATATCCAGATAATCAGCATCGTGAAATGGTTTACAAACTAAGAACGCATGCTATTATACGTAGCTAAAAATGAATATTCCCGCACTATAAGAGGCATTTCCCGCGCGATAGCGTTGGTAAAATATGATTGCGAAAACTCATTAACTGTAAACTGAGTTGCCGGGGTTGGAAAGCAGCGTTTCAGGCACGGTTTTGTTTACAAAAGTAAGCTATTGATAGGAACATTAGCCGTATGACTAGGCGTGGTGAAATTTCACGAAAAGATTTCAAGACAAGTTATATGTCAAAGCACTGTATGGTCGTTTACGTATCTTGATTGGCTGAATTACTTTCTGACACGTGCTAACTGTCTGCACACGAATCACGTAGGAGCCGCGCCGACGTTGACGAATTTTGAGTGGTCCGGTCAAATATGAAAACGCCTTCTCATGCAGGCAGCAACCAATAGCAATAGACAAACTGCTGATGGGTACTTGTGGTATTGAAGTCTACCGTGCACTCATATATTTGGCGAAAAATAACTAACTCTACGTATGAGAGACGATGTCATCTTTAGTATGCACACATAAGTGAGGTAGATATTTGGGAGACATATCTAATTATTCTTGAAATAAATCCCGACACAATACATTGCAACGCCATTTCGTATATACATTTATATAAATGTATATATATATATATATGATTCACAATTAGACCAACAAACTTCGGGAGGTGATTCTTCATGAAAAAGTAAAAATAATACATATGTGACACTTTTTAACTAAACCGAATATTAAGGGAGGTATGTGCCCTTAAAAAACGAGGTTTTAAACCGTATTTGTGCAAAATATTGGTAACGAAGTAAAATTCAAAGACAACTCTCGGAACATTATTGTATGTTATCGGGACCTTCAATGTAAGAGCCGATATTTTGCACAAATACGGCTTAAAATCTCGTTTTTTTTAAGGGCTCATACCTCCCTTAATACTCCGTTTAGGTATAAAGTGTCACATATGTTTTCCTTTTACTATTTCATGAATAATTACCTTCCGAAATTTGTCGGTCTAATTGAGAGCTATCCTGTACATATGTGTATGTATATAAGCCATTGTTGGCTGTTTTGAACAAATACGCGAGTAGCACATAAATAATTCATACGAAACATTTTTCTCAGACATCATAAGAATAAATACACAATAACACCAAAATATGTAGCAAACAGTCAACAGTTCTGTATTTGTTGTTAGGAGTCCATATTAGCTGGTTTTGTATTCACTATTTTTTACAATACAGTATTCTTTGGCAGAAGTATTTGTGCATTATATTTTAGGTATTGTGAGACTTACAACAAAGTATTGCAATGGCGTGTGTCGAAAGTAATGATTTTGTTAATCTGGGAGGCAGTCAAATGCTGAGTTATTTAGCGGCGATGGTAATGAGTGAGGTGGAGTTGGAAGCATAGACTAAGGATGAGGTAGACCGATCTCGCTGGCTGCGCACAACTAATATCCGTGTCCCAACACTGAACTGCTTTTCTGCCTGTGTCTAGCAAAATTGGCGTGGATTGGGTTTGAGGTTAGAACACTGTTTAGTAAGCAAGTGCTTTTAAGATGTTTTTATACTTCCTCTAATCAATTTGTAATGATTTTTGATTGCATTCAAACTGGTAAAAGTATTTCATTAATATAATAGTGTTTGTCATTTCAAAATTAAGATATAAACAAACCAGTTCATCACTGTTGACCATGTGACTTTGACAGTTGTGTAGAATTGGGGTAGGTCAATGTTGGGTACATTCGAAGAAGACGAATAAGTGGTCTACCTCATCTTTAGTCTATGGTTGGAAGTATAAAACATTCACAGTTACTTCAGCCTTTCCCGAAGCCCTGCTTAAGTTCTACTTCCAGGATATTCCTCCGCTTCGTGCAAGCTAAGCTTAACTAAGCCTGAAAAATTACACTGAAGGACAATGCACCGTACTCGCACACACTAAGTGTAACATTATTTTGTGTAAGAACTATTTCTCACCAGGCATTACCAACATACCCATTTTCTCCCTGGATTTTATTCAAATTATTTTTAATGAAGCATTATAATTTATAGATAAAATATTAATAACATTTCAATTTAACAAGAAAAAAAAGTAACTTTTATGAACACAAGTATAAAACGCTTGTGGTTGGAAATAACTAAACATGATTTACATGGGGAGATTTTTCAAATGTTTGATTCAAAAAGGTCGAAGAAACCGTGAATGGACTATAGCTGGAGAAACGCTGAGGCAAAAGCAACGTCGGCACGTTTTCCACCAGGAGCAGAGTACCGCACACCAGGAGCAGAGAGGGAAGTGCAGGGTCGGTGTGTGAGGGGGTTGTGCTGTGTGTCTGTAGGAGGAGCTGCGGCCACTCGTGCGAGCTGGTGTTGTTGGCTTCAAGTGCTTCCTCTGTCCCAGCGGCGTCGACGAGTTCCCGCACGTGGAGGCTGATCACGTGGACGAGGCACTCGCCGAGCTGCAGGGAGCCTCCTCCCTTCTGGCGGTCAGTACCACATACCCTTCCCTCACAACCCTCAACACGGTACCACATACTCTTCCTTCACAACCCTCAACACAGTACCACATACATACTGTTCCCTCACAACCCTCAACACAGTACCACATACCCTTCCTTCACAACCCTCAACACAGTACCACATACATACTGTTCCCTCACAACCCTCAACACAGTACCACATACCCTTCCTTCACAACCCTCAACACAGTACCACATACATACTGTTCCCTCACAACCCTCAACACAGTACCACATACTGTTCCCTCACAACCCTCAACACAGTACCACATACCCTTCCCTCACAACCCTCAACATGGTACCACATGCATACTGTTCCCTCACAACCCTCAACACAGTACCACATACATACTGTTCCCTCACAACCCTCAACACGGTACCACATACCCTTCCTTCACAACCCTCAACACAGTGCCACATACATACTGATCCCTCACAACCCTCAACATGGTACCACATACCCTTCCCTCACAACCCTCAACACAGTACCATAATCTGCTTGAGTCAACCTTGCCATGACAATCATTTAAGCTTCCGGTGAGATAGTGAGATTGAACAGATGTAACTAGCCTCCTTGTGTCAGTAGTCATGTAAGACGTGCGTCTTAGACTAGATATTATGTAGTAAATCTCATTATATAATTTATGTCCAATTATATTTCAGTTAGTAATTTAAATCTATAGATTTAAATATTATTTAATTTAAATCTAGCTTAAATTATGTTTTCATATTTTTCTAATATTTGGGTAAAAGTCATTGGGTACGTTAACAGTCAGCCAGAATTGTTGATTAAAGAATTTTTATAAAAAATGTTTTTAATTTCTTATAAAAAAATTATTAATAAATTTTAATTGGCAATAATTATATTTATTTATTAGATAAACATTTTTAAATACACAAAATTCTTCCTGCAATAAAAATAGTCATCCTTTAACTGGAAAATAATACAACTTTTTCCCGTTTAAAAAATGCAAAAAATTGTTTACAATTATGTTTCAATTATTGTAATTTTTCTACATTTCAAGGTTTAATCTAATTAATTTAAAAAAATACTGAGTAACAGTTTTCCGTTTCAATTTTGAAAAGAAATTACACAAAAAACTGTTCCAACCAATATTTATAGAAATTTAAAGACACTAAAAATTCTGGCTGTAAATTAAAGTAACCAATGACCTTTACACACAAGTATTAAAAACAATTACATTTTTTAAATTAAGGTTAATTAAATTTTAAATATATTTGAATTAAACATAGTTTTAAATATTAAGTTAATTTAATAATACTTAATATAAAATACTTTCAAATAATAAAATAGACTCTCTATGTAAAAGCTGGTTTAATGTATATCCCTCCGTTACTGCTATTTATTCAAATTATTTTAATTTTCTTTTTAAATCAAGACAATATTTATCACTAAAAACAGTCAAAAATACGGAAAACAAAATAATAAAATTTCGCATACTTCAAATTTGTATATCACTTTACTCTCAACTGCCTACTTTATACTTCTTCTTGAAATTACAATTTTCGGGTTAATTTTTTTTTATGTTTTAAGTTTTTATTTACAATTTGTTTTAATATATTTTCCCAATTTCTTTTTGAAAATTATCTTTTTAAAATCTTATTATAGTAAATATCAATACATTTATTTCTGGAAAAGCAAAAGAGCAATTTCTACACCCATTAAAATTATTCTATTACAGAGAAAGTAGTACGTAAAGCTAAGCTAAACCAACAAACGAAAAGTTTGAGTTATGATTACTAACACAAAATTTAAGCGATAATGACTTTCTTACAAAAATTGGGTACATACACGAAAGAACACAAACATAATTTAACACTATTACACAGAAATTCTGTGATAATGTAATAATCGTTAAAAATACAGATATTTCACATTACGAGGGGAAGAAGGACTAAACTAATTTGCAAGTTAAGAAAGAAGTCTGTGGTTCTTTGATTACATTTTAAGAGGTAATCTATATAATTTAATTTGGCAAGACATAGTTTTAAATCGAAAGGCCCTTATTGCTTGACCATAGATATAAATACTGTAAATGGTGTTAACCAGACTATCGATAAAGAAATAGTATAATAAAAGAAAAATTAAAATCCAATAGAATTCTTTATAAAATTGAGATTTCAGAGAATGAACTATATAGATTGTTAGCAGAGTTACCAGATTTTTGTATAACGTAACAATGAACACAGTTATTTATTATGTATAGATATTACACAAGATTATGTTGTAATTTTTAATAAAGTGAATTTATTATTTATCTAAACAATAAATTTAATTGTTGTAGGTAATGGGAATATGTGAAATATCTTACTGCAATTATTAGTAATCATAACATTTAGTTTAGTTGTTCAACATAGACAAATAGTAATTCTAGAAACAAAATAAAAAAAATGTATTTGCCATATTACATGTCCTGGAGTTAACAAAACACTTGGTAACTAGAGTGTACATTTCGTTAAATGTACGTAACAAATATCAAAAGAAACAGCTAACTCTATCTTAGCGAAAGAAAATGGAATTTCAAGAATAGAAGTGACAAATTATAATTAAATAAATAAAAACCTCCAAACTAAATGTTTGAATCAATTATTATTTTTAACTAATAAAGAGAGTAATATAATATATTTCCACACAGTCCCATTTTATTCTGATGCATTACACAGAATGTGGAAAAAGTAACCACATACTTCACATAATGGTTGTTCCGTTGTTTTATATAATTTATTATACGTTCATTGGGGAAACAGAAATACAAAAAAAGTTTTGATTTACAGATTAAATTGCCCCAAAAATTTAGAAGAACGAAATAAACTTACGACATAGAGGTTGTCTGCTTTTATTTTTAATACTTTGACAGCTAATTTTATAATAGTTAAAGAAGATGAACAAAAAAATATTGCAAATATATATAAACAAATGTTATATTAAATCTGATGAAATATTTCTTTGTAATTCAAGTACATAATTTTATACTATATCCAAAGACACAGAAGTCAAAGAATTAGTATTAATAAAAACAAAAAAATTCACACAATTTGTTTGTCCCATGAAAAAGAATGAGTATTATCAACAATTTCTCTGCTCATAAAGTTTTAAAAAACCCAATAAATTCTTCTTATTTACAACAGTATAAAAAAGGTAAGGATTGTGAAATTTAGAAACACAAGAGAGAACATGATATTATTTAGGAAAAAACTGAATCGCTCCGAGAAGAAAATAAGAATTAAGTAAAAAAAAAAAAAATTAAGTAAACAAGAATTATCAATCTATTTTACAAAACTGTTGGAAAGTGTAAAAACTGGACTGAATAGATGTTTTGATTTTGTTGTAAATGATAAGGAAAATATACATATGTCGGAGATCTCGGCATAAAAGTTGGAGTTTAAGCTTTTTATTATGTTAATGATTTTAACAAATATAAATTATTTAAATCTGCTTAAGTTGAAAACATATCAATAATTGATGTTTTATCCCATATAAAAATTTAAGACAAAGATCAGATATTATTTACTTTCCAAGAGTTGCAGAAAAATGATGTTTGGCAAAGGGCTGGGGGCGGTGGAGCAGTGGAGCTGTTCATACTCTGAAATTCTGGTCCCTTGCGGCCATATTATCTACCATATTATCCGTTGGTAACCTTGAGATTTGACCTTGACCCAGTGGCCTTTGACCTTGAACACAGAAAACCACAAAATTCTCCAAAAATCCCAAAAGTCACAAAAACCCAAAGACTCAAGACAAATTCTGAAAAAAAAAATTCTAAAACAATTTCCAGAAAATGTTGAAAAAACCCTAAAAACTTTATAAAAACGTTTCAAAATTATTTTAAAAAAATTAATTATTAATTAATAAAAAAAAATTATATATGTTTTAATTACTAGAAAATATTTTTAAAACACTTATTAATAAAAATATTACAAATGACAAAATCATATTTAAGAATGTATTAAACATTATTTAAATTTTACTTTAAAAATATTAAATCTCTTATATAAAATATTATTAACTATTTAATTTTGATTTTTCCTTTGTCATTGGTTTACAACGCCGTAGTTTGTCTGTAGCCTATACTCAACACACCATTTTCGAACTAATGTATTTACATTTTGTAGCCCTTCGCAATGCCCTTCGCCCAAGGGCAACACGAAGGTTAGCCATTCTTCACAATTATCCTCAACAACCAGCAGAGCAAAACTCCCTTTTAATAACAGCATAAGTTTGCATTGGAATGTACACAAAACAACAAGCTAGAGCTCTTGGAAAACTCATAAGTATATGAAAAAACTCCAACAACAAATTGTACAAAATATAAAAAGGTTACAAAATTCCAACATACTACATTTTACACTACAATCAATACTGTTTATTCTACTTTCTACTTTCAAGTAAAGAAGTCCTCTAAAATTTTTAACATTTAATATATATACTAATACACTAACCTGTATAATGCTTGAGTACAATAAAATGTTCTACTTTCGTATATTTTTGTAACTATAACCATAAGTAGTAGGGAAATGGTGGTTGAAAGACAGGGTATTAGGCATAGGAGCCAGGAGCCACCATGTAGTAATGTCACCGGCCGCCATCTTGGATTTTATTGTCCTTTACCCCTGACCCATGTAACCTTTGGCCTTGACATTGACCAGAGAACCTTTGACCCCACAACCAATAAAAACTGCAAAAAAAAATAAAAAAATCCCCAAAAAAATCCAAAAAATTCCAATTTTTTTAATTGCAAAAAATTCCGAAAAAAAATATTATAAAAAATTATTTTTATAGATATTAAAGGGATTCTCAGAAATTACACATTTTTTCAGAACAGGTGACAGGGATCAGCGACTCCGGTGACCTTGTAGCTAGGTTACAGGGACAAGTGATTTAGGACCCATATCATTAGACCTTGACCTTATAAATTTTACCTTGAAAATGCAAAATTTAAAAGAAATTAAAAGAAAATCACAAAAAAATTACGAAAATCCCCAAAATGTATTTTTTTTAAATTGATTAATAAAATCATTGAGAATTATAAACAATTAATTTAAAACTTATAGATTTTTTTAACAAACTTACATTTCGTCCTTCCAGCACCACCAATTTCTCACTTCTGTTCGACTCCAGCAGTCGACTAACTCCCTCAACCTCACTCATTACGCCACCTGGATTTTTTCGTTTGTCATTTGTTTATGCATTTTCGGAGGCCACCACCTTGGTAGGTAACTACCATATTAGTTGGCATCACCCATCTGCCATATTGGAAACCAATGACCATGACCTTGACCCCCTGGCCCTGAATAGCATTGAAAACCAAAACTTGAGGAAAATGCATCAAAGTTACCTAGCATAATACATTACATATTACTACCACCATACTATAGGGCGGGCTACCTCGACCTTGACCCCATGACATTGAATGACCATAAAAACTAAAACTCGAGAAAAAATACATAAAAGTCAGCAACCATAGTAGATTACAGACTACTAACACCGCATTAGATGCACATGACCCTGACCTTGACCTTATGACCTTCAGTTACCTTGAAAACAAAACTCGAGGAAAAAATCATAAAATTCAACAAACATATTGTGTTACTGACTACTACGTTAACGTCTTGATTTCACTGCCACGCAAACTTTCAGCACTTATAGACATTAAAAAAAAAACCTAAAATTTTCTATCCTATTTCTAAAAAAATATATTTTTTCCAATAAATGGTATAGCTACATGCATGAACATGACTCTGACGACATGCTCAATTTATTAAATATTTTAAATACTTGTTGATGTTGTTATTAAAAACTTAAAAGGCCAACAGGAGGATACGACACACAAAATTAATATAAAAAATTTTTTAATAATAATAATTTATTATTTTGTAAATATATTTTCAGAAGAAAGCAGTTCGTCTCATCATCTGATATAACCCCGATCCTTAAGTGCTGTTATGATCAAAACTACCTTTTTCATGGTCGAGTAATCCCCATAGTGTTGCATATCGAGCAAATATTTATGTCTGTCTACAAGTTAGTTGGGATCTTCGGTAAACATATCGCTAGTATAATAGGCGCCGTTCTCCACATCACTTGTCGAATGAAACTTGTTTAGAAAATGTGTGGAACCGTCGAGGGAATAGTCGTCGTCTTCAGCACTATCACTGCCGTCATAGTCGTCATCAATGCTGTCTTTATGATCGGATTCAAGTCCTGCTTCACTCTGTATATATAATGTTTACTTTTATTTGCAGCGAGAGTTGTATGTTCATAAGTATTTTGAGCTGATGATAGTTAATTTTGAAGTTCGTCATCGTCATATGCACGCCTTTGCAAGTGTACATTCCGCACAAACCGACTCAGTCGCTCCGTCTCTAGCATTAACTGTGGTGTCATAATCGTCTGCGGAAACGGTACCAATAGATGTAGCAGGACGTATTGATTACATCACTTGCTGGCTCCCAGTAGACGAACCATTGCAGATCTCAGTACGTTCCTTCAATGTATCGCCTTGCACAAACTGCATGCGCCCAATGTCGTAATACTTCATCGTGCGAAAAGGATTCTTCGTACATGTCGTTCTCTCAAGTCGTCTAGCATGGTAGCCTTTGCCGAAGGTCTTTCCACAGCAGCAACACTGTTTTCCATGTAATTTTCCAGCATTGGGAAAAGGTACATCTGTAGAGGTCAGCCCTACAGTAGACTTCATACAATCATTGTTCTGCATCATATTCATGAAAAAAACCGAAGTCCTCCATACAGTGACGAAATGTGTATCTACTTTGCCTACCTACTGCTCTCTATGTATATAATCTTGCTAACATATTTCTTCAGTGAGATTTAGGCAGTTTTTCCTTTTACGCCTCCATTAAAACATAAATTTTATCTAGTTCCTTGATCTTATTACCATGTAATTATATCTCCAACAGTTTTTCCAACTGACTCCTGTTGTCAGACCGACCCCTTACAAGTATGACCCATTGACCTATGACCCACGACTCATAGACCCATAATGACCCCTGATTGTGGTCTTGACCACTAAATGACACCTAAATGACATCCATATTTCCCATAAATTACCCCACCACCACCACTACTTTAACCCCTACATGACCCATTGACCCATGACCCATTAACCCTCTAACCCATGACCCATTAACACATAGCACAACTTGGACATTTTACTGAACAATGCAGCACCACGGCAGGCCACCATCATGCTTCCCAATCAGTCTACGTGTGAAAAATGACCCTTCGTCAAGACCACACTCTCCAGCCAACGAGCATTTTGTATATAGGGGAAAACTTGATCGCAGATTCGGCAATGACGTCAGTCAGTCAGCGATGATGGAGGTCACAGCTGCATTATCATCGAAGCCAAAAGGCAGCCCTTCGTATTGTAAATTCATCTTCGCGGTATGGGAGCACTCTGAAAAAAACCGAAATACTCATTGGTCCAAGAAAACACACAGGTTCTATCATATATGAGAGGACCATATGTAATTATATATTTATATAAAATAGGAATATAAATAATTATGTATACTTATAAAATATGTATAAGTATATAAGTATGTAAATATAAAATTATTTTCAATTTAATTTATATTAGTTATGTAAATATATATGTATAGGTATATAAGTATGTAAATATAATTTTTTTTTCAATTTAATTTACATATAGTTTCTTATATATAATAATGTAAACATATATAGGTATATATGTATGTAAATATATTTTTTTTAAATTTTATTTGTAAATATAAAATTATTTTCTATTAATTTATATATATTTATTTACATGTAAGTATACAATTATAAAATTAATTTAATTTAATTTTATATGTAGTTATATATATAACTACATATATACATACATACATAACAACAACAACTACAAATACATAACAACAAAGTCCAAGTTGTGATATGTGTCAATAGGTCATATGTCAGTGGGTTAATGGGTCATGGGTCAATAGGTCATCAGGGGTCATGTCGGGGTGGTAGTGTCGTCATTGTGAAATGATTAAGAAAGTAAATTCTTTACAACTCTACTTATTTTAACACTTAGATGCATTAAAAAAAACCATAAAGCGAAAGAAGTAACTTTAAGTTATCACAAATGGTTACCAAACACTTTTTATTCGTCGTCAAGATACGGAACTACTTTCCATTCATCGTTACCAACTTTGCTGGAGGACTGTCACTCAGTGCGCCCATTAAAATATATGCATGCAAGAGGGGAGTGACTTTTTTCTAAGGTTCATTTCTAAATTGCTCACTTTATCGTGAACAGCCTCTACTAATGGCCTCACCGCACTAACTGCGCACACCTACTACTAATGGCCTCACCGCACTAACTGCGCACACCTACTACTAATGGCCTCACCGCACTAACTGCGCACACCTACTACTAATGGCCACACCGCACTAACTGCGCACACCTACCGAGTTGGAAAACAACAGTCCGTGAATCCGCGGCCTGGTCAGCCCCGCGAGCACACGCGATCTACTAGAGGTGAGGCGGCATCGAGCCAACCAAACCTGCACGACTCGCGGAAGAGGAAAAGTAACTCCCTAGCAGCCAGCGCCATCCACGAATTGTCAGCTCCACACACACTTCAGTGCCCTGGGCCCTGCCTACTGTAAAATTCTGGGGTCTCGCAACTTCCTCAGTCACCGAAAATAAATCACGAACACAAAACAGCGACAAATCTAGGACTCGAACATTTCGGCCTGGACTATATTTATGCTCATCTAATTAGATGATCTGAATCATGTTCTGCACACAAGTGTTCGTTGAGACTGAACGTATTAAATAAAAAAAAAATTAAAGACTACGAGTTATCCGTAGTATGTTTACAGAATGTTCGGTATGTTCCCTATTTCGGTATGAAATCGGTATGGTCAATGAGGACTATACGTGATCGATATAGACGGTACATAAAATTTGACATGTGACGTATAAATGGTATATGGTCTGTATGGTTGTAATATAATTGCTATAGACAGTATGCGATCGCTAGTGTCAGGAAATGTTCAGTAATACATTCACAATGTGGAGGCAATGCTGGAAAATACAACTACCTTAAAACCTGCAGCGCAAACTAAGACGAGAGTGAAACTTAAAAAGTTTACTGGACATTAATTACATGATGATGTAAAGAAAGGTAACTGAAAATTATTGGCGTATAACGTTACTAATTAGAGGTTAAATTGAACTTTTTATACTGTACTAAATAAAGTTAGTTAATGTTTTGCGCAGCTCTTTAATAAGCAATGATTTATTACATATAATTAGTGTGTTATTAAAAAGCCTTAAGCAATTAAACAGGAATTTAGCAGTAAGAACAGTAGCGAACATTATTTTATTGTTTTAGACATCCACTTCCCTAAGCATTAATTAAGGATCGAAAGGGTAGACTAAGTAAATCCTACGAAAACCTCTCGCAGATGAACGATATAGGAAGTAAGGAAATGGAAATAAATGTCAGCAAACACGGAAAATACGGGCCAGAATCGAACCGGTAAGAGCTAGTCGACTATCTACGGCCAGCCGATACCGGCCTGCCGTCTTATGTGGAAAGTGGGCCGATAGAAATATGGACTGGCGACTAACTGTTGGACGACACTGTCGGGCCTGTGATGGCTAGATGTCATTACAATGCCGGGCCTGCGAAGGCTGGATATCGCTATGATACTGGGCCTACGAAGGCTGGATGTCGCTACGATATTGGGCCTGCGACAGCTGGGTGTCGTTACAATGCCGGGCCTGCGACGGCTGGATGTCATTACGATGCCGGGCCTGCGACGGCTGGGTGTCGTTACAATGCCGGGACTGCGACGGCTGGGTGTCGTTACGATGCCAGGACTGCGACAGCTGAATGTTGCTACGATGCTGAGCCTGTGATGGCTGGGTGTTGTTATGATGCTGGGCCTGCGATGGCTGGGTGTTGTTATGATGCAGGGCCTGCGATGGCTGGATGTCGTTACGATGCCCGGCCTGTAGCATCTCGATGTCTAGAAATAAGCAATATAACAATGAAAAATTAATTAAATTTTTTGTTTAATATTTTAGTAATTGTAATTTACTCATTACATATATTAATTTCATTTTCTTCTCTACACATTGTATGATGTGATAATCTTTTGCTTGCCGAGTGTGGGATTCGAATCTAAGACCCTGGAGTTCACAGTCCAGCATGCTAACCTAAAGACCACGTGGTATGTTGCTGGAACTCTCCAGTAATTTAAAATATATCATGACACAAAATATTATAAACGAAAAAAATTTCATGACAACATAACAAATAATTTTTTTAAACACAGATTATTTGAAAACTATTTCTTCAGAGACTTGCAAACAAAGTAGATCATGTTAGATTTTAATATATGTCGGATGGTTGTACCAATGAATAAAAATTAAAAGTAAAAATCACACGGTCTCAAAAAAGACATCATGCCATTAACATCTAGCTAACATCTTGCCTATTCAAAACACTTTCCAAAAGTTTATCGGCAAAAAACATCATATTTATATATTTAATGTGATAAAGAGCCTTATATCGAAAATGTTACCGGGCCGGAATGAATAAGATAAAGGGCCAGCTTCCAGAATAGACAAATATGCTTTATGGGAATCGGCCCAGAGACATTTTCAAGATGCTTGCAACATGTCTGCTCTGCGATATCATATCGACATATTTCCTGTGATGTCCATCTGTTAATCTAAAAAAAATACAGCTGGCCGTTGTCTTTTTTCTAACGGCTAGCAATCAGTCTCAAAAAAGACATCACGCCGTTGTCAGATGGCTGTCTTCTGTCATTGAAACGACAGTACAGGTATAGGGCCGACAATTTGCTGTCACTTTGCCGACAGGTTGTGTTTGCTGGGCCTCGTCCAGGTGTTAATGAGCGGAATTTAAAATAAACTTACTCAGTGTAGTCTCTTACCTCGTTCGTGTCATGATAATAGCAGTTTCTTTGCAAAGTCATCAAAACTTTGATACTCTTGCCATATTCATTACAGTCTTCGAAATGACACAGGGGTTATTGGCGACATCTACTGCTGGTCTTTTAAAAATCATTTTGAAGCAAGAAGCAATGCGATATTGCATTTGGTTAAAGATATATTGAGGAAATCTTGATAAAATTTATACGATCTCTTACAACTCCTATAGGACTAATTTCAAAAAATTACTTCTAAATGGACGCCTTAGTCTTAAGGGGAGCCATTCCTCTAATTTGATGCTCCTAGGTCCGAATATTTGGGCTGTGCGTTGCTGAATTGTCCAGTAAGTGAAGACAGGTCCTTTCATACACATAAATTACATGTACATATTTATCAATAGGCTGAATTTGCTCAAAATGAGAAGAGAATAGAGTGTTGTTCCGATTTTCCTTAATTTGTCAAAATTGTATATAAACGATAAATATTTCCAGCGATGCATTAATTATGTCGCACTGATAAAACCAAACTTTAAAGAAAATATGAATGAAAATGTGTTTTTAAGATGTTTTTATGAAGCATATTTTGCTTTAAGTTGGTGTTGATATACATATTTATAGACAAAATAGGTTTCGTATATACGAAACTTTTTGATATCTCTAATTATATTGCTATTTAACTCGATTCTCGTATTCTGTGTAATTCGGTTGAAAAATCATACCACCTGACAAATTTTAGAGGGAAGGGACAGTGAAAATGAATAAGGAGAATAGAAAAGTCATAACAGCACTAGAAACGATTGATTTTTTTTTTGTAATTCAAAGTTTTTTCAAGAAACAATTGATTCTCCATTGTTTAATTACCTGAACTTGTTGCATTACGTTTTTTTTTTTTTAAATATAACATCTTCAGGTTTTTAAATACTTAATTATTGTCGAATTTCGTTAGAACTATATAATTATTGATTTTCCCTTCTACCAAAGAAATCCTGTGTTTTGAGTAAACAGTTTCTGAGAATGGAAGGAGATCGTACTGTTGATGGAGGACCGTAAGTGTTTTGTTTATCTCAACAACTGCCGTCATATTGGTAGCACGCATATGGTTTTCAAACTGCTCCCAAGTTTTCACTGGCCGAGTGGAGAACACTGGCGCAGAAGCGAAATCCATTACAAGGACACCGGTGGTTTGGGGGAGAATTTCTTCTAGCACGGACTTATGAACAAACTTCTTTAATGTCCGACATTTTCCCCGCGAACTCCTTGTATTAGACGCCATATGAAACAGGAGAAAAGAGGTGTAACAAAGGCACCAAGCTATGCAGTTGAGTGGCAGCCGCCATATACACTGTTAAAAAAATTTCCTTAATTTTTACGGAAAAGTGCTGGTAAAGATTTATCCAGAGGTGTCCGTAAACTCTCCATAAAACAACGGACACATTGATTTTCAAAAGCGATTTTTCCGTAAATTTCGCGTAACCTCTACGTTCATTTCACAATTGGTTTTCTGTACTTCCAGTTAAAAAAAAAAAAAAAAAAAAAAAAAAAAAAAATAGACAATGAAAAAGTTTCTAATTTTCGTTACATGCGTGTTATACTGTTTATAAAAAAGATATTTAAAAAACTTAAAATATGATATACTTCAACAAGATTTGAACCCGAGCCAAGAAATCTAAAAACCCACGACGCAAACCACTTTTCTTTTTTCCTTTATTTGATGTTGTGGCATTTGACGTTGACGAAGCTCTAGCGAGACCGACTTGATGACAAATTCCCAGTGCGACAAGCGAACTGAAGGTCTGCCATGTGGAGGCACCGGGGTGCGAACCCGCGACCCTCCGACTACGAGTCGGCCACTCTATCCCTGAGCTACGAGGGAAGAGCGCCACTTATCTACAACTTCTCACAGAATATCAGCAGTAAAACTTATGTATTTCTGCTGCTGTTACAGGAGCAACTTATTCAGTTCCCGTTAAAGTTGGTGTATTTTAAGTGTTGCTATTTGTTACAGACGCGTGATGCTAATTTTGAATGTTTGAAAGAACACGTCTTAGTGGCGTGGATAACCTAAACTGTCGCAGAAATGATCATTTTCCTGGTTATAGTGGTGAAAAAAGCTTCTTGTGGGCTCGGCATTGTTTGTCCCTGAAACCCGAAGCTATGGCAAATAAGACAACTTTCCGTGTTGTGAAATTTACTGACTTAATTCCGTTTTTCATAATTACAGATTGTGTTTCCGTATATTTTCTGTACGTTTCCGTACAAATATCTGTAAATATACGACAATTTTTATCAGTGCAGTTATTTCATAAGAACTCTCTTCGGGACTTTTGCGGTATTTGTACTTTCTGTTCCTTCATCCTGAGAGTCACTACAATAACATGATTTTTTAGAAAGATCCTATCTCACTTATATGATTTGACGTAAGCTCCAAAATATTGATTACCTGTGGTTATTGGGTCAGTTTTAATTGGCGTCATGCAGAGAAATTTAATTTTGCATCCGCCACTTAAAAAAATGTTCTACTCGCATATAAAGATATGTATTTGGATATACGTGTTCCTTAAAACGTGCGAAACTTTGCACCGGCTTCTACTACAATCTCTACTTTAAGGCTGCGAATTGTCTCGTCTGGTATTTAATTTCCCGCATCTTTTGGATGAATTACGCCGTATGGGCATAATACGGGAAGTTGTATATCCTACATCTCAAAAATAAACTTGATACTAATTAACACATTGTGTGTGTTGGTGTCATCTTTTTCAAAGCTGATTAAAATCATAAATTCAAATCACACTTAACTATGATAATTTATTTTGTTGTATATCTTCAGAGAAAGTGTTGACTGATGTATCATACTGTACTTCGCACATCCTTGGTCGTTTTACTGGGGTCTAATGCCATGTGTGGTCGTTTTACTGGGGTCTAATGCCATGTGTGGTCGTTTTACTGGGGTCTAATGCCATGTGTGGTCGTTTTACTGGGGTATAATGCCATGTGTGGTCGTTTTACTGGGGTCTAATGCCATGTGTGGTCGTTTGACTGGGGTCTAATGCCATGTGTGGTCGTTTTACTGGGGTGTAATGCCATGTGTGGTCGTTTTACTGGGGTCTAATGCCATGTGTGGTCGTTTTACTGGGGTCTAATGCCATGTGTGGTCGTTTTACTGGGGTCTAATGCCATGTGTGGTCGTTTTACTGGGGTCTAATGCCATGTGTGGTCGTTTGACTGGGGTCTAATGCCATGTGTGGTCGTTTTACTGGGGTGTAATGCCATGTGTGGTCGTTTTACTGGGGTCTAATGCCATGTGTGGTCGTTTGACTGGGGTCTAATGCCATGTGTGGTCGTTTGACTGGGGTCTAATGCCATGTGTGGTCGTTTTACTGGGGTCTAATGCCATGTGTGGTCGTTTTACTGGAGTCTAATGCCATGTGTGGTCGTTTGACTGGGGTCTAATGCCATGTGTGGTCGTTTTACTGGGGTCTAATGCCATGTGTGGTCGTTTTACTGGGGTCTAATGCCATGTGTGGTCGTTTTACTGGGGTCTAATGCCATGTGTGGGGTTTTCGTAACCCTACTATACATTTACAGTACAGTGTAATGACACACAACCACTGTAGTTTTCAACAATATAATATATATATTTTTTTAATGGTGTAATTTTACATTTTTGTGATGCTGTGCCGTATATCAGGTTTCGACTGTTCATGGTAAAATGAGAACTTTTGAAAGCCCTGCTTATTATCTATTTGTATGCACGTTGTGTATTCCTCCGCCTTATGTCAAATTAACATTGCCATGGGCTTTATCACTTTATTCTTGCGTCGGTCAAGTGAAACTGAAGTTATCAAGAAAGGAGATACTATACAAATCTGCTTATTTTTACACTTCGGTGCATTAAAAAAACAGAAAAGGAATGGAAATAATCTTTAAGTTATCACAGATGGTTAACTAACACTTTTTTGTTCGACGTTAAATATGGATCTACTTTCTAGCTGACGTTATCAACTTTACTGTGCGAATGTCAATCGGTGCGCCCGTTAAAATATATGCAGGCAGGGGCAGTGACTTTTCTAAGTTATATTTTTTAAGGTGCTCACTTTATCGTGAACAGCCTATATCGTATAATACTTTTAACTCAAAATTGGTGTGCTGGTGACGTGTAATGAGAAATTCAATCTCTAAAACTGTTAATCATTCCCAAGGTAGTAGCCCCTGAAATTGTACCTTAGGAAGTTCTGGCCTGCGCTTGAGCGCAGGTGGTGGAACGCAATGGCGGGGCGGGGGGGGGGGCGGTGCCACGAGAAAATCCGCCGCCCGACGGCAGCGTCCGCTGCGTTTACCACATGCGAGAACCCGTGTGGCGCCGCTGTGAACAGAACCCGGTTCGTTATGGGGGGGGGGGGGGTAGGGGTTAGACTGACTGCTGAAACACCGCGGCCCTTGAAGAAGTAGTCATATTGCCCTCGACAAATTTGACATGAAATTACTGCTGAGACCGGTGGCCTGAATTTATTAAATTGTTAATGATATAGAAACAGGTTTTCAAAATGGCGGCCATATAAACATTATACTGCCATGTGGCGTTTTGAAAGACGAAACATATTTTAGAACGTACTTTGTATTAGTTTTATTTACTTCACTTGGTACACGTTGTTTAACGGCCATTTTTAAACGATGCTCGACGGCCATTTTTACGCACAGTTTCACTGATAGCCTACATCAGTCAAAAATAATTGGAGACGGACTAAGTTGCCCAGATGTTTCACTGGTCTGTCAATCAAAAAATAAATAAACCACTGAGAAAACAGTGGGAAAATGTCTGACAAATCAATGGTAAATGTCACTCTATCAGTGAAGGAAATATGGCTTTTTTTTTCACTGGTTTATCAGTTAAATTCGCTGAAATGACTGTTGTATCAGTCAACTACGTTTCAGTGATTAAAACAGTGAAAATCTCACTTATTCAAATTTAGAGTGTACATAATTACAACGTTAGTGAACATGTAAATCGTAGATAATATGAATTGCAACTTAACCACTCCTAATCTTCAAACATATATTTACTTTAGTATTTTCATTTTTGCGAGTTGTGAGTATATTTTGTGTAATTTAAAGTGATTTCATAACCTTACGTAATTTATACAAATAATTGATCACGCATTTAAGTTAGTAGTTCTAACTAACTGGTAAATTATTATCGCTGAAACTGAAATCAGCTTTAAATGAAAGCACAGTTTTAAAGACAGGGTGTAAATTTATATAATATTGTTCATTTTACGTGTGTGACAAACGCAGCATTAATAATAATATGTTTAACTTTCCAGTTTCATGCGGAGTTGTGCGAAGAGAAGACAATGGATGAAAATAGAGGTACGTAGAACATGTTATAACTAAGCTAGGACTGTGAAATTATGCGTTTTTCAATAAATCTAATAAAACAGGCAATATTCTAGTAATTTTAATGCGGATTGCGCTGTAGGACCATGCATTCGTACCACCATTGTGTAAATACACTTTATAAAAACATGGTAAACTTTCTAAAATGTAATAAAAGTGTTCAACCTACACACTGTATGTATGTTATATATTATAATACACTATCTGCCAAAAAGTAATTGGGCATTCGTGAAGATAGGTAATTCAGTACGTCAGTTGACTTGTGTTTCACGGCCTTCGGCGTAGGACCGCTGGTGTTAGTCCGTGGTAGCATGAACACAGAGGTATATTGTAACATTCTGGATAATGAAATGCGCCTAACATTGTGGCGTTTTAACGGAATGGACCCGTGTTACTCCCAGGATGACAATGCCAGGTGCCATGTTTCAAGGGCTACTATGCAGTGGTACGCCGACAACAATGTTCGCCGATTGTACTGGCCCGTCCAGAGCCCCGACCTCAACCCTATAGAACGTCTTTGGGACGAATTGGATCGCCGGGTGAGAGCTCGTCAGGCGCGGCCAAAATCCATTGATCAACTCATGGAATGGCTGCAAGAGGAATGGCGACGAATCCCCGTGTATGTCCTGCAAACACTCGTAGAGAGCATGCAAGACAGGGCGGCTGCTGTTATAGCCGCAAGAGCAAACATTGTGGACTGGTGCCCAATTACTTTTTTGTAGATAGTGTATATCAGGATACAAGTATGGCATTTCTTAGTGTCGCTATCATACACGTCGGGGACTTACCTCCTTGTTTGACTCTTCTCTGAGACAAGGTAAGAACGCTAACATTTATGTATGGGAACAAACCTTAAAACTCGCATATTCTCATTCTGCATGTACACAGATGTGGTAAATTTGCGAATGAGTGCTTAGACTTTATGGCAGGTAACTTGGCCAGTGCACAAAACTAATAGCAGCTACGTCTACTTCTGTGGAAAATAGGACATATCATATTGCAGGATTACATCTTTAAGGAAATCACGATCATGTTTTGTTGTCTTGCACACATATTACATGCATCATCATTTGAATTTTTTTAATAAACGTACGTCATTTAAGTCTAGTGGCAGGGTGCCTGAATCAATCTCTCTATTAATATTTCTATCTTTTACTGAATCTCTCAATAAATCCTCCAATATTTCGATCATTTTCAATGTTTCGATCACTCTTTCAGTCATTCGATAAATTTTCCAATCTTTTGGTTAAAACTTCGATCAGCCTTTCAATCTATATTAATCTGTCAATCGATATTTCAATCATTCTATTAATATGTCCAACGTCTAGCAATCATCCGATTAATCATTCAATAAATGTTTCCGTTTTCCATTAATCCAATCACTTTTCGATATTTCGATCAATCGTTCACTAATTCGTTAAAAATATCAATCTTTAAAGCAATCCATTTATACATAGTCTATCCATCGGTATATCGTCTGACCTCCATCCATACTATAGAATGTGCAATCCATTCTACTGTCTTTAAAACATTGGTACTGAGCGACTGATTTGTTATGTTGCTTACGATATATTGTATGTTTATTTATACGTAGTATTATTATATTATAAAATGAACGTCATTCTTAATTGCACAAAAAATCTGACATAGATTCATATCATGGTTAGTTCCTAATGGTTACATGTTATATAATCTCCGTTTTTCAGTTCACTGGTGAGTGAAGATACCTCCTTAGTATGCAAGAAATATCTACCTTGTTGCAAAGCTAGCAAATGCACGAGTCTATAAACATGTTCGTCGGGGTTTTCGGAAAATGTGTAGCCGCTGTTATTTCGTCTCCTAACTTCTCCACCGCATTTGTCGTCTCGAACTGAGTGGCCTGGTCAATGAGTGTGTTGGGAAAATCATCATCCCTCCTATTAGATTCATAATCATTGAGGTTTTCATGATCGTGTTTACCTCCTGTTTTGTTTTCGATACCGTTTGCTTTTTTTTTTTTTTTTTTGTAACAGTAATCACATGGTTATCATCAATATTTAAATTTGATGACGTTTATTTTGATGTTCGTCGAATACTTGCGAAAGACTTGCAAAATATATTTGGCGCGAATCTACTGCAGTACACATAGTGCATTCAGGCCATCGTTGGCATTATCTGTCTCTTCAGGACTCTCTATGGAATAAGTACTCATCGATGCAGTAAGAGGTATTGCCGGCAACACTTGCTGGCTACCAGTATACGAACACTTGTGGATCTTGAAGTGTTTCTTAAATGTATCGCCTTTCTTAAACTGCACGTAGCCACTGTCACGATGTTTCGTCTCGCAAAATGGATTCTTTGTACACATGGTTTTCTTGCGTCGCAAAGCATTTTAACGGAAGGCGATAACTCTATTTCAGAACAGGCACTGACGTCAGTCAGGTGGCAGTGATGCATTTCCGGACTCCATGTTCGTTGTAGTCAAATACAGGCCTTCGTATTTACAATTTATCTTCACTACATATAATCGGAGAAGAGAGAGAGAGAGAGAGAGAGAGAGAGAGAGAGAGAGAGAGAGAGAGAGAGAGAACTTGCTACCAAATCGTTGTTCACCTCATGAAATTCGAATAAAATTTGAGGTATTGGTGAATGTCACCCTTCTAAATAGTCACGATTATTTTTACCAGTGCATTGCACACTTGCAAAATTAAAGAAGAATTTTCTAATAACTAATGAGCCTACTTTCTCTTACATGGTTGCAAATAAACTTTGGTAAAATTCTTAAAAGCTTAGAGGGCAGGTCAGCTCATTAACAGCAATATCATTAGATATGAAATCAGAAACATGTGAAACAGTATCAAGAAAATTAAAATGCACGAATAACTTACCTGAGATTACAATTAAAAAAAACTCGTAAAATTAAGTTCGCATGCAATTAACTGAACCATGGTGGTAGAATTTGAAGTATCAGTTTAGGATGTAGGACTCATCAGTCTAATGTTTTGAGTGTTGGGGATCACTATCCTGGACCATTTACACGGACATAATTTTTAAAATAAGTGTCTGAGCCACTGAAAATACATAAGTTTACATGGACTTCCATAATGCTACTTTTGTTAAAGATTTTGTGGAGGTCGGTTGATTGGTCTCCAATATACGGCATAAAAACTCCATTGTTCATATGACGATCTTCATAAATGGAGAACAAAAAGTTTTTTTTATCAGATTCGATGATTGTTATAGATACAATATACAAAGTTAAATGTATATAATTTAGATAGTATCGCAGATGTAGCACACTAAGCTAAAATGTTTGTATAGGCAGCATTTGGAAAATACGAGACTTACACATTGAAAACACATAAATTAACATGGTCTCCTACAGTACAGCATATTCATCAAGTTTGAAAGAAATCGGTGGATTGTTTCCCGTGATACTAATACTAATACATTTATCTTCTTTTCTTCTCTTCTTAATGTCTACCGAGTATTACCATGTGATACTGTAGGAAATTTTTTTAAAAATTTTTATATCCGTATGTCTGTCAGTATACCGCCTTCCAATATCCATCTCTTGTCGTCCTGCCATGTGAGTGCGACTTTGTTCAATAACTGGATGTAAACTTCGTGGTGGTATGATATTATATTATTCATGGTTACACACACGACATGCTTGTGCTCCTCCAAAACTCTTTTATAATATTCAAAAGTAACTCTATTCTTCAAACTTGTCTTCTGCACACCCTTTGCTTTCTTCGCAATTTGGCCTCCCTCATATATAGCTATACATTTTCGAATTCATCCCTACAAACTGGCTCATCAGTTCCCCACCACACTCATATTTAGATTTCTCCACAACTTTCCTGTTGGCAGGGGAGTAGCAGTGATGAGGGGGTAGGGGGACAGAAGATTGCATCCATATTTTCCATGAGCGTGGGGTCTGCATAGTAGTCTTCTGTTTCAAATTAATAAATTAATTAGTCGGTATCTGTATACAGTAAATTAATGTTTTCTTCATACTTCTTTCTCATGATGTCGTGATGGAACCTGTACATTAAAGTTTTCAAGAGGTCAAGCACTGAAAAGCCAAAGTAGATAGGTTTGTCAAACACTATTGTTTCCTTTTCCATTTTTATCACGGATAAATTTTCTGTGTATAATGTGCGGCATTTGAATGATTATTTAGCAATAAGTTTCTTCAGTCTTCTTTCATTACACACTAATTCCATTATTTGTCTCTTCCGCTTACTTTCCACAAGTTCTCCAAAAGTTGCGTTGTTCCGAAGCTTAAAAAAGTATTTTTTCAAGGTCATTGCCAACTGCCTGCATTCTTTCCGTGTTCAGGTCGACATACGGCTTGGGCCATGCCTCGTGTTCAAATTACAGCACACAATGCATTTTTTGTAACTTTTAACCCATGTTCAATTGCATGCTAAAAGTTGATACAATGCACAATTTAGTTCTTCTTTACTTGCAACATCGATCTTTTTTTTCTTTTTTTTATCTTTCCACCTGGAGGACACTCGTTGACGGACAATAATGGCAGGTCTTTGTGCAAGTCGTGGAGTTGCGCAGGGTATTCTACATCGACCTCCAGCACGTACCCAAATAGATCATCATCTGGCACCCGCCTTGACGTCAATGACGGTGCTCGTCCACTGGAAGTCACGCGCCCGAAGGTGCAGAGACATTGCCCAACCGTACAATTTGTTCGCATCTATGTACTGGAGGTAGACGGGCGGCTTGCTGGCAGCGTGTAAATACTTGTCATAATCGACTAATGCTTCCGGCGTGACCTTGGTGTGCTTCAACATAGCGTCGAAAGAGAAACTCGGCGTGCTCACGTAACAGATACATTCAAGGTCGTAGGTTTCCAAGGCACAGTTTCCTAAACTTTTCAAACGCATCTGACAACAAGAAAAATCATCAGTCTTCAAATAAATGTTAAAATGACTGTCCAGTTCCTCACAGGCAAATTTTCCCCAGACGTTAAGTGCATGAGCGCAATCTTCTTCACTGATGGCAGTGTCCGTCAATATGTTGTAAAATTTGTCACTGGGGGTAGCTGCGTCTCATATAATTTCTGCCGGCTGTCAATGTAATCGTAGGGGAACACGCTGTTTCTCTCTAATAGTTCCATCTCATCTGGTCTGAAGAATTTGGCAGTATTTTTAGGCCGGTCTCTTGGCAGGTTTTCGGCGAGGTTGGCCGACATGAAGCCGAAGGTGTCGAGAAATTGTAGTGTGGATCTCTCCCCCAGCGATTTCGAGAACATGATTAATTTTTCCTCTGTATGTGAGAGTTAAAAAAAAATTCTCGAGTGGGGAGTGAACCCAGAGCGAGGCAACACTCGACGAGTGACGGGCTTTCCAGCTGGGACCCGTAGGTGCCCGTCATCCCCAAACATGACATGAAATGAGACCCTAGGATGGAGCAGCGCTGAAATGCAAGGGCGGGGGAAACGGGAGTACCCTGAGAAAACCCGCTGGTAAGCGGCATCGTCCAGCACGATTCCCACATGCGAAAATCTGGGCGTGAAACCACCCGGTATCGAACGCGGATCGTCATGGTGAGAGGCAAGCGCCCTAGCCACTGCGCCACCGCTGCTGTATGCGGGATGATAAATATATTCTCTTCGTCGTAGCCCAGATGCTTTATTATAAAGTTATCGTCATATGTCAGGTTATGGAGAAACGCAGGTTATCTTTGTTTGTTGTATTTATTGCAGGATGCTCCAATGTAGTTTACGAAGAGGTCATGGTCCATTACCTTCCAGTTGTCTTGTGTAATTTTTTCTTTACAGTAGTAGAAGGCATCTGACATGGCATGATTCAGTATGCAGGTTGTTGAGTAGCTTCACGTTTGATTAGGGTAGGTTAGGGTAAGGTAGTTTAGGATATGGTAGTTTAGGGTAGGTTAGGTTATATTAGGTTAGGTTACGTTAGGTAAGACTATCTTAGGTTACATCAGACAATCAACCTTTCCAAATACACATTTTCCATACAAATAACTACCAGTTCATCTTACAAATTGAGGTAGGTTCTACTATATAATAAATAATCACAACACACATGGTGCAGATTGTGGTGCATGTGGTGCTGATTGTGGTGCATGGGGTGTTGATTTTGGTAAGTGTGGCGCTGATGGTACTGTTGATTGTGCTGTGTGTGTGTGTGTGTGTTTGAGGTATGACCAAGTGAGGAATAAATGTATTTTTCCTTATTTTTACAACATTAAAATTATTGTTGGTTTCACTGGTATTAAAACAAAATTTCAGATTTTAATTTTTATACGATAAAATAGAGGAGTTCGAGCCAGCGTTAATTTACAAGAAACTGGTATACAGGATTAATTTCTTAACATTCGAAAGGGAGCAACATAACTACTAAATAGCATATTCACGGTAATGCACTAACTGCAATATGTGCTAAAAAAAATGTCGCACTTGTGATGTCTTTCCTGTATGTCTCGACGAGGTCGAACAGTGGCGAATGATTGGTGATGCCGGCTCCTTTGCTAACTAAATCAGAAGTCAAACTGCACTGATTTCGGGCGAAATCTGTTTTATAGCGAAATAAATTTTTTAACTAAATACCTGAGTATTCCGATACATTTCATGATTGTTAGTTATAAAAAATTAAGTTTACATGCACACAATGAATAATTTAAAAAAAAATTCAGACAAATTCTTCCGAAACTTCATCGATGTCTATACACATCGAGGACCAGTGTTCTGGGTTGGTTTCCTCGTTGCCGGGTCGTGTTTACGAGCAAATGTATTCGACTGGGGCATTTTCCACGTGGTCTCATGGGCTGGTCCATTTGTGTGTTTCGTATATAAGCACTTAAAGCCTGCCTAACTGCCCGCATTCGATGTCACAATTCCTGCATGCGGTTGGCCAGCTACAATCACATGGCAACTCTGTGATTTGGCTGGTCAATATTCGAACGTTGTCTTGATGGTGTAATATTATTGATTCAATGTCAATATGAAGTCATAACACTTGCAAACGTGGGTATTATATGCAGCGAGGGTGTCAGCTGAGAGGCTTTGTTCGACAATGGCTAATGCGAAAGGTGAATCGTCTCGGCTAGTTTCTATGCCAGGTGAAACATGGCCAGTTATGTTAAAGTGGAGAGGATGCTGCCCGCGAATGGTTTATCGCCATCGATTTCTTCAGCTGTGACGCCTCCATAACAAGCACCATCTAATTCCACCACTGCAGTACCATCGTTTAGTATTCATATGGCGCTATCAACTTCTTCACCTGTGACACCTACATCACTATCAACATCTACTGCCACCAGTGCAGCACGATCATTTACAGATTATAAAGTACCATAGACTTCTTCAGCTGTGACACCTACATCACTATCAACATCTACTGCCACCAGTGCAGCACGATCATTTACAGATTATAAAGTAACATAGACTTCTTCATCTGTGACACCTACATCACTATCAACATCTACTGCCACTAGTGCAGCACGATCATTTACAGATTATAAAGTAACATAGACTTCTTCATCTGTGACACCTGCATCACTATCAACATCTACTGCCACTAGTGCAGCACGATCATTCACAGATTATAAAGTAACATAGACTTCTTCATCTGTGACACCTGCATCACTATCAACATCTACTGCCACCAGTGCAGCACGATAATTTACAGATTATAAAGTACCATAGACTTCTTCAGCTGTGACGCCTACGAAATCTTCAATGGAGCCATCAAACTTTTCGGCTGAGATACCTACAACACCATTGCCAGCATTCGCAGCTTCTTTAGCTCCAGAACCTACATCCCCAACAGGCCCATCGGAGTCTTTGCCTGAACCAGTTAAGCCGTTATCAGTGACACATTTGTGATAAGACGTTTGCTTTCAGTGAAGATGTACGCCGCCACGAAAGCTTTCATTGTGCCAAGAATCCCTGTTGTATGTCATATTTGTGTGACAGGTGCGATAAGGAGTTCAGCAGTAGCGACCATTTACTTAGACATGCAATGGCCTGCAAAGGTGAAATATGCAATTCCCATCAGTACCATAATACCATGTTTACTAAAAGCAGGTATCTTGTGTCCTCAAAAGTGCAGTTACATATATAACTCGCCTTGAACATGGTGTCGGTGCATATATTGAGATGGATATATATATATATATATATATATATATCGATGATTATTATACATTTTTTTCGAGGCGATGAGCGACAGTATAAAATAAATTGAGTAAAAATGGATAAAAATGTTTTATTTCATGTTTACCTAATTTGCCAAAGTAAAATTAAAATTAAAATGCATGAAAATATGTTAATTAAATTAAAAAGTGTCGTATAAATATTATTGTACTATATGTACGATTATATGATTAAATAAAATACATTTTTAAATTGAGCATCTTTAAAATTTAATATAACATATAGATTTAATTAATTGTACAGGTAGTCAAAGTCGCATCATGCATGTATATATATATATTGTACTATATGTACGATTATATGATTAAATAAAATACATTTTTTAATTGAGAATCTTTAAATTTTAATAAAACATATAGATTTAATTAATTGTACAGGTAGTCAAAGTCACATCATGCATGTATATATATTGCACTATATGTACGATTATATGATTAAATAAAAAACCATTTTTAAATTGAGCATCTTTAAATTTTAATAAAACATATAGATTTAATTAATTGTACAGGTAGTCAAAGTCGCATCATGCATGTATATATAATGTCAATTGGAGAAATAATTTTTAAATATGATGAAAATTACAGATTTTCGTATGTCTATAAAAACATATGAGTGTCTACAACTCGCCTTGCGACTGAATCGAGAGAGTTGGTGGGTGCTGACAGCTCGCCTGGCAACGAGGTCGAGAAATTAACGTCCCTTATGTGTTAAAAATATAACCAAATATGGAGAGACCCGATAGCACCACCTATACTTTACGAACATAAACAAATATGGCTGTCATCTGGTGGCTAAATCGACCGCTCGTCTGGTGGTAATTCGTTTATTTATGCACTATTGCCACATAGGTGTTAAAATAACACAAATGACAAACGAAAAATTAAGATGGAACACGTATGGGTGAAGGGGGAGAGGTCTGCCGACTAATTAACCAATAGAAATTGCCTGACCGTCAGGACAAATTACTTCGACATATTTAAATATTTTTATAATTTTTAAAAATAAAATTAGT
Source organism: Dryococelus australis (assembly GCA_029891345.1). NCBI lineage: Eukaryota > Metazoa > Arthropoda > Insecta > Phasmatodea > Phasmatidae > Dryococelus > Dryococelus australis. The sequence goes on along the minus strand of CM057006.1, from coordinate 82,444,768 downwards.
TTTTATAACTTTTTGGGAATTTAAATATTTTTAACATATTTTAGAATTTTTTGAAAATACATATAATGTTATGGGATTTTTGGAATTTTTCGGTTTCAAGGTCATTCAAATACATGCTCATAAGGTCAAGGTCACGTGTCAATGTAATGTGTGAAGGTCAATGTCACCTGGATCTAATATGGCCACTGGCCGACCAGGATGACAGAGCATGATATCGGCTCCATCTCAGGAGCCCCAACCCCTTATGCCCGATCATTTAAACATGTTTTTATTTAGGCATATTTTTAATAGTGTATGGCCCGTTATGTATTACGGGCTGTAATGAAAAAATGAAGCATATGCGGACCTAGGTTCATATAACATTTTTCATCCTCCAGATGTGAGGAATGTTTCTCCGAAGTATTGCAACATCCTATATATATATCATATGTATATATAATACGTGTATATATTATATATACATATTAATATGTATATATAATATGTATATATATATATTATATAATACGTGTATATATTATATATACTACATAAAATAGAAGTGTCGGTGGTTTTCAAATTCTTCACTTTAAATTATTTTTTCATATAGTATAATTGATAATTAAGCCATATCTAATGTAAATTTTTTTTCGTGTCTGTCTGTCCGAACGGATTTAACTAAAAAAAAACCACTTAACATTTTGACATCAAATTCACACAGTTTATAGATAATAACCCTAGGACCAACTTAGTCTTTGTTTCATCGAGATATCTCAGACGGTTCCAGAAAACATGATGATCAGGGATGTAAATAGGTACTAAATTAAGCTTTTGTTAGGATTACTGCATAAAAAAAGCATTGTTAAAAGTTTTTTTTCGTCAGTTCTCCTTTCTTTTTTGTCTATGGGCTGTAAACCTTTCCTTCCAAAAAGCCGTAGTGGCCCAGTGGCTAATAGTTATTCCAAGTGGGGCCGCAGTGACCCAGTGGATAGATATATATCAAGTGGGGCCGCAGTAGCTCAGTGACTAGAGCACCCAATAAGGGAGCCGCAGAAGCTCCGTTGCTAGAGAACTCAATAAGGGTGCCGCAGAAGCTCAGGGGCTAGAGAACCCACTAATGGGGCCCCAGCTGGTCAAGGGCTAGAGCACCCAAATAGTGGGGCTGCAGTATCTCAGTGGCTAGAGCACCCAAATAGTGGGGCTGCAGTAGCTCAGTGGCTAGAGCACCCTATAGTGGAGTCGCAGTTGGTCAGGTACAAGAGCACCCAATAGTGGGGCCACAGTATCTCAGTGGCTAGAGAACCCAATAATGGGGTCGCAGTTGGTCAGGGGCTAGAGCACCCAATAGTGGGGCCGCAGTATCTCAGTGGCTAGAGAACCTAATAATGGGGTCGCAGTTGGTCAGGGTCTAGAGCACCCAATAGTGGGGCCGCAGTATCTCAGTGGCTAGAGCACCCAAAAAGGGGACCACAGTAGGTCAGTGGCTAGAGGACCCAATAAAAAAAATGGTTAGATCAATTCAAAGTCCGAAATATCATGCTAACATAAAACATGTGCGAAGCGATGGCAGCGTGTAATTTAATAACTCAATTAAACCTGAAAGAAGAAATATTAAACGTAAAACCTTAATGAAACTATGGTGGGCTTCATTTTAATAACATTACAAAAATATCATGCATATATATATATATATATGTATGTGTGTGTGTGTGTATACATACATATATAACCGTATTTTAAAAATAATTTTGCAATTTTTTGGGTTCAAGGTCACAGGTATGGGGTTAAGATCGAGGTTCTGGATCAAAATCCCATTTCCCCGCCCTCACATCAAGGCGCTTTTCTATTCACACCTCATCGGCTCTCAAGACCTCGTTGTTCAGACCATCACGTGTGATCGCCATCTCTCGTGGCCACGTGAGCGTGTGTGTAGAGCCTCGAGGAGAGGAGAGGAGAGAAGAGGAGAGAGCAGTGAGACGTGTGTGTTGTGGTCGTGTCGTAGGTACGCCGCACCAGTACAGCACCTTCCTCCAGTCCAGACCTGGCTGCATGGAGCTGGCTGCAGTCCGCCTGGTAGCCAACATGTGCCGAAAACACAGGTCAGTCCTGCGTCCTCTCCAACAGCCTTCACTTGCGGCAGATCGAGTCTCTACTTAAGCAGGCTTCACTCGATGCAAGATGCAATTCGCGTAAGATTTCGTGCGAAATTTTTTTTACGAGAATGCCGACTAAATTTCGTGTAGAAACGAGTTCTAACGCAAATAAATAAGGCGAATACTGTATCGCATAAAAATTAGTTGATATAGGCTGTTCACGGTAAAATTAGCACTTTTGAAAGCCCTGTTTAAGATCTACCTGTATGCACGTTGTATATCCTTCCACCTTATGTAAAATGAACATTTCCATGGGCCTCATCACTTTATTCATGCGTCGGTCAAGTGAAACTGTGAAATTATTAGAAAAGTAAATATGTTACAAATCTGATCATTTTTAGACTCGATGTATTTAAAAAAAAAAAAAAAAAAAAAAGAGAGAATACGAAAGAAATAATTTAAGTTATAACAAATAATTACCTATCAAATTTTATTCTATTTTCCATCCATCATTACCAACTTTACTCGGGGCATTTCACTCAGTGCGCCCGTTCAAATATATGCAGGCCTGGGCAGTGACTTTTTTCTAAGGTTTATTTAAAAAGTGCGCACTTCATCATGAACAGCCTTTGCACGTTTTTACCTAGCCTTCACTTGGAGTGCGGTGCTATTCCAGCGTTGTGGCAGGTTAAAGTTCTGCAGTGCAACATGAATAGAGCACCCAAACTTAATTATATTTATTATTATTTTCGGGAACAAAGCCATGGTTTTTGGAGAAACTAATACAATTTAAACAAATGCACTCAACATTGTAATAATACGCGATTTCAACATTTCGCAAGTTTTTATTTCTGACAGTTCTGCGTGCAAGCAACCAATGAAATGTCGCAAAACTAATATTGGTTACTGAGAAGCTGGTAGATATCAGTAGAATGGTTATGGGAGTTCTGGCATAACGGGGCCCAGCTGGGGAACCAACCGCCCGCCACGATAGTATGCCACCCGGTGGCCATATTGGATCTGGTCGACCTTCTCCCGTTACCATTTACAAAGAATAAGACTAATAATTCTACTGTTCATCATCAGTGTAAACATTTTCCTGCGCACGAGTTGCCAAATGTTCTTCACAGAGGTTTTTTTCTCATGGGATACATATTGTAGTGGTTTTTTTTCCCGATATTCGGGTTTATTGTTGTTGATAGGTTTCTTCCTTTTTATATAAGTATTTTCACAGGTAAATGTATTTCACGTTACCAAAACAATGAAACTTAATCGTTTGTCACATTAATAACACCTATCCTGTGACTGAAAACGTATTTAGAAGGTGCAATAAATTTACAGACTCTGGATAAATGACATATTTCAATGACAAGTACTGTTCTCTATTGACATACGTGTATGTAAAGAAATGGACACTCATTTCTACCACATGAACAGATTTTGCCGTTGTAAATTGTAATAGTTTAATGACTGAAGTTATATCTTCGTCATAATTTCCAACACTACTACTAATAGCATATAACAGATATTCCATGCAATAACTTTTAATTTGAAATTTTCCTGAACAGAAGAGTAGGCGTAATTTTGGAAACAGCAAATTTAGCCCTGTATTGTGAAATTTTAAACTGCAATAACTTGGCGTATAAAATGAGGTAAATATTATTAAAAAATAATGTTGTCCCTTATGTAAAGTATAATAAAACAGAAATCACGATGCAGCTTTTTACCTACACTACTGACTTTGTTGGTGCAGTAGGTTCATTCGTTAGCAGGGGATGCGAGTAATATATATGGCTAGATCTGTTGAACAAACCAGAAAGAATAAATTTTAACCGAAAAGGGAGTAAACATATAATTTACTAAAGGGGAATATATTACAATCTACATAACTGCTTAAAAAATATATAAACGTGTAAAATATATAAGTATTTTATGTATCAAAAATAAATTTAAGCCATAGTAATTTAATATATTGTTACGTGCTCTAGCTCGCACAGACCGCGAGCTTACGTTATGCGCGTTCCAGTCATTGGAGGGGGAGGGGGTGTTGACACACCTCGACCCTCCCCTTCCCCGGCAGACCCGCTCGCTGCCTCTTCGCATCCCCACCCCGGGCACCGGAAGAATGTTAGCTGGCGTCCAGCCCCTCCTACTCCCCAACTGCTAGAGAAACCGAAGAGAGTTTAGAGGGTGGGCAAGAATATTCTGAAATTAGGAGGAACACGCCATTTAGAGAAAAAGTCTGGGTGATGACCTATGTCCCAATAAATATTGCAGCAGTCCTAGGGTCGGGAATATTTTGCGGAGGCAAGCTGGCTGAGTGCGGTGGGCGAAGTGAAGTACGGTGCAGAACGTATGACGGCGGACGAGGTGTTAGTGGTGTGAATGGACAAGAAGGCGTGATACCTGACAAGTGAAGGCTTCTGTGCATGGGGGCGCTCGGAGAACTCTAGAACATTGCGGACTGGCGGGATCTGGACTGAACTGAGATGGAACTATATGAATGTGTGACACGGACTTTGATGTAAATATTGGAACTGTCATATATGGAAATATTATTTATAAAATAATCGAATGGGTTTTGATTCACTGTATATTAGGACTGATGTTTAATTATTAAGTTACATTTATTTCTTTGAAGTTATTGTAAATTGTATTGATTGTATTCATTAATTGTAAGCAGCAAGTGATATCAACTTATTATGAGATGTAGGGTGGATAGAGAATTTGTTTGCAGTTATTGTAAATAAATTAAGCATATTTTAATTAACTATTTGATTTAATTAAAACCTCCATCTCTTAACGAACTTGTTTTAGCCTACGGACTTTGAAAAAATTGTAACACTGCTATCAGAAGTGGGATCGGAGTCATTATATTTAAAATTAATAAATAACAATAATTTTTTAATTAAGATTACAGTAGGGCATTGACGGGTAGGATAATTTTGTACATACAATATAGTTGTAGTATTAGACACAGGGAATTTTAAGAAAAACTGTGAATGCTAACTAGGAAAATGTCGGCAGACATGAAAACACTCGGTGCTTTAATCGAAAGACAAATTGTCCAAATCAATAATATAAACAACATATTTTATAATGTTGTACATAATGTTCACGAATCTATAAATATCCAAATCAATAGTGTAAGTGATAATGTAAATATTCAAATCAGTAGTGTTAGTTGACTTGTAGATAGTAAAATAGACACTGTGAACGAAAATGTGGATAGAAAAATATACATTGTTAGAGGCAGTGTGAATGAGAATGTAAATAAAAAAATTCAAAATGTTACTGCTGTAGTTAAAAACTCAAATAAGAATATTGAAAATGTTAACGAAGTAGTAGACCCGAAACTGGAAAGTGTTAGTGAAAAAATGGACAGTGTAAACGAGAGAGTGGGCAGCGTTGAGAAGGAAGTAAAAGAGGAGGTGAGCGCCATCAAGAAGGAATGGCAAGGTTGTTACAGCAGCAGGGATGACGACATATCGGTGTGGAAGAGGAGCCGAGATTGGTTATCACCGAAACCACTAGTGCGAACAGCGAGAAGAAAGTAGTGGTCACAGTCAGTACAGCCATCATATGGGAGGCGCAGCAGTTCTGTAGTGTGGGTACGTCTCAGCCATGGAAGGGATGGGAAAGTCGGGGGGGGGGGGGTGTAAAGCGTCACAACTAAGCCCGCCCACTACGATGGACAGACTCCTTGGCGCAAATACCAGCACCAGTTCGAGATTGTTGCTGCCCTGAATGGCTTAATTGAAGAGCAATTGACTCTTTGAGGCGACCTGCACTGAGCATATTGCAGTCCCTGCCAGAACGACATCGACTGGAGTACTCCACTTTGGTCTCGGCCTTGGAGCTGCAATTCAACGACGTATACCTGCAACACGCCCATGGTGGACTATGAAGTCGCATCCCGCCAGGGGAACCACTACACGATCTGTGGCAGGACGTCATGCGGCTCATGCATGTGTCTCTAGAGGAGCATTGGAAGTAGAATCAGTGAATCACGAGCCGAAGTTCTGGCATGCAGTGCAAGCGATTGAGATAGCATTATGGCATTTTGAGGAAGTTGTAGGACACAACGAAAGACACTTTCCAGAGTCAATGCTAGGACATCCAGTTTCGGTCCACCTAAGCGTCGGGAATGTTGAGAGTGTGGCCTGACAGGACACTTGAGAATCCAGTACCCACAGAGGAACTGCAGAATCCGGCATCCAGATGTTAATACGACCGAGAGCTTATTGAGAAAACAGGAGGTGCCGGTAAGGGAACTGCTGAACTCCGTAGATGCAGTGACACCTGTCCCTCTTCAAAAAAGTTGCCGGGAATGCTGGAATTGTAAAAAGGAGGGACACTTACGAACCTGGTGTCCAGGAATGCCACCTGGACCCAAGACTATTATTCATAGAGGAACTGGCCAAAGGACAGCTGCACCAACAATTGTAACTGACCGCCACAGTAATGCCTATCCAACTCACGGGCACATCGGAACTACTTGTAACATCCCATTTGAGTAAACGAAGAAAGATCGCTATATGGTAGTAAGAAAAACAATGATACTAGATCGGACCACGAAAGAAGTCGCCCTGCAGTTAATGCAGTGGCGGAAACGAGAGAAGTCAGGTTTACAGACGAAGCTGCGCATATTCATCTTCGGGAGAAGGAAAACAGTCAAGGGGCAGGAGACGAGCATATCCCAGTTTCTAGTGGCATGCAGAGGATCAGTCGATGTGGTCCGAAAGTTGCAGACGATGCATTCATGGAAGGACAGCTGGTGTAGCTGTATGAAAGGAAACACCTTCGGGGTAACACATTTCAGTGCCTAGGATGTTGGGAAGGACCTTACCAAATTTTTAAGCGAGTAAGCGATACTTCCCTTCCAGATCTGTCACCGAGGCTTCTTTAAAAATGTCTAAACAGCTGTACACATTGACCGACTAGTGCTCTACGAAGGTCCACATGTCGGCGAGTCTGTTTGATATGAACAGACTTACTGAGAGGGCAGTGTTATGCGCTGTATCTCGTACCTTTCGCGAACTTCTGCGATGCGTGGTCTTGCTCTCTGAAGGGTGGGGGGAAGAATTAATCATCTCGACCCTCCCCACCCCCAGAGCCCACCCACTCGCTGCCTCGTCACATCCTCCCCCTAATCCGAGCAGGCAGTGGAATGATTTACAGTGGGGATCTAGTTGGCATCACAGCCCCGCCTCCTCCCCACCTGTTGGAGAAGCCGACGAGTGTAGAGGGTGCGCAAGAATAATCTGGTAACTTGAACCCTTGGCACAACATGGCATTTAGATCAATTTCTAAACGCTGGCCTACGACCCTATAAGTATAGCAGATGTTCAAGGGTCGCGAGTCTTTTGCGTAGGCCAGCTGGCTGAGTGCGGTTGTCAAAGTTGAGTGCGGCGCACGACGGATGACAATAGGAGATTGCGAGACGACGGCGGACGAGGTGTTCGTGGTGTAAATGGACAAGAGGACATGATACCTGACGAGTGAAGGCTGCTTTGCATAAGGACACTAGGAGAACTCTAGAACATTGTGGACTTATGGTATCTGGACTGAACTAAGGTGGGAGTGTATGAAAATGTGATGCGAACTTTAGAGTAAATATTGGAACTGTCAAATATCAACATATAATCTATAAAATTATGGAATGGGTTTTGATACACTATTTATTGGAACTGATTTTAAATTGTTATGTTACAATCATTTCGTTGAGGTAATTGTAAATTGTATTGATTGAATTCATTAATCGTAAACAACAAATGATCAATTCATTGTGAGACGGTCAATGGAGAGAATTTGTTTATTTGTTATTGCAACTAAAATTAGGATATTATAATTAACATTTTTATTAAATTAACACCTTTATCACTTAACGAACTTGTGTTTTAGCTTACTGCCTTTGACAAAATTGTAACTATATACAGGCTGGTTACTGGTCGCCTGATGTGGACATCCCCAAAATCTATGTAACGGTTGCAATTCACGAAATTAAATTATGTACGAATGCAAGTAATTTGCCGCAAAATTAACCATCCGTAACATGTGTATGAACAAAAATTATTAAACCACATATGATTTTTCCGCTTGGAATTAGACTTTTATTCTGAAGGTACATGCAAAGAGGCATTCAGTTATATAGAATATGCAGAAGAAAGAAACACAGAATCGCCAAGAAATAATTAGCAAGTGGGAGTGGAAGATGGCTGGTAGCATGGGGCAGGGGACTTGTACTCACAGATGTAAGCAAGCAACACGAGCCGTGACTCATCCTAGTGGGACCACTTCCTTATAGAAGTGTAGTGCTTTTGGCCCACCTATTGGCCATTTGTGGCCAACACAGACGCAGCTTGCCATGCATTTTCAAAACAAAAAAATACTGTCTAACCCAAATAAAATTGATGTATTTACCATATTCATATATTTTATCTTCAGCTTTATTTCACAATTAGTACATTTCTTTGGAGAAATCTGGAATCTAACTAACAAACATTTCGTCTACAGTCAAGTATGCTATCAACTACTCTACCACGAACTTTTAAGTAAATCTGGATACTCACTTCACATATGTTATGCATTATTAGCTTAACTATATATACAATGTCAGTGTCACGAGTCAATGCTGGGATTTATGTGTTTTGTTTAAAAGAATAGTATTTTATTTTCGGACTACATTCGGGGGAAGAATTTAAAATGCAAAATAATGAATTTTTTTTGCATGTAATGCTTTACAGGTTTCTGGTATAAAAACAATTTTTGCTTTTACTAGCAATGCCACATGTTAATTGTACTTCATATATACATGAAATAAAAAAATTAATGTAATAAGCATATGCTATTTTCTACTGCACGACAACATATAGTCAGTATGCCATAAATGGAACATAAGCTTGCTGATCATGTTTCCTCAGTAATAAGGAACAGTTGGCATACAACAAAAGGCGGTAAGTATGCCGCTATTATGTCCCGAGCAGTGGACAGCAGTTGACATGCCGTAAATGGCCCATAAACATGCTTTTAATATTTTTCCAACAGTGAGTAACAGTTAGCATTTCCTTTACCATCTGCTTGTGGGGCGTCTGTTGAAATATAACAATCGTCGTGAGAGCATTAGCCCTACGAGTATTTGTAAAATAGGTAGTGTCACGTTTGTTTATATGAGCTGATTGTCAACCATATAAGAAATGCTAACAGTCATAAATGCGAACGTTGTCACCACTGGCAACAGTTGGCCAACTCTTAACTGCTTGTTTGCTTTTTGGGCCGCACATGATGACCAACCATCAAAAATGAATTGTTCTACTACGCGAGCTTTATGCACAAACATGATCTTATATTATGTACTCTTTGGCAAACATCACCCACACATTCTCTACATATTCTAATATACCTGTGGGTGTTTCACTGATGTTTGTTTGTGGGCCATACATTAAATTCTGCCAATCAATTTGTGTTTAATGGCCCACATATATCAAAAATACTTCCCAAGCAAATACAGTCGCTATTGTTCACGTGGTCTTATTGTGTACCACAAAATAAAACACAGTCATGTGGGCGAACATGTACCACATGTGCCAACAGTTGGCCAACTGACATCTGCTTGTTGTTTGCTACTCGGGTTGTAGTCTGCCACGGCATGTTGCCACTGCATGCCTGCAAGTTCATTTCTTAGTTGAGTAGTGCAATCGGTTATCGCCTGTAGCAACTGGTCTTGTGTGTCTGATCGCCATCCGCTGTAAACCCTGCTCTTCACGCTGCCCCAGAGTAAAAAGTCCAAAGGGGAGAGGTCTGGAGAGAGCGTCGGCCATGGGATTGGCACACCACTTCCAACCCACCTGCACGGATACTCAGCTGCTGTACCACTCCCATTTCCGTCACGGTATCCGTAAACAAACACCAAGTCTCCGTACTCTGCACGTGTAAACATTCCTGACGTTGTTAGACAACCACTCGCCTCGACACGCCAGCAAAGACTGGCCACGCCAGCCTCACTAGCAGTGTCTGCTTATTTTCAGATTAGGCACATTTTGAACAGCTTGTGTGGGACTTACGACGTGATTGTACTGTAGCCGGCAGACGTCTGCGCGTGTATGAGCGCGGGGAAGCGGGGCAAGCGAAGTAAGGGAAGAAGAGATGCGCGCGCAAGTTTGGCCATGCTATCGACTATTCCACAAACATCAGTTACGGCGGGTTCAATTGTATGTAAGGCAATGGAGGACGAAGGACGTTTGCAGAGAAGAAGTACGGAAAAGTTATCCTCAGTTTTACAAAATTCCACTTGCCCACGATATTCGTATACGACCACGTGTCATAAACATTATAAAACTGAAATACAACTTAGGGTGTAACACTCGGTGCAATTTCGCGTTAATTCATTTATGCGTACATTTTAACAAAGTATAACAAAAGAGTAATTTTAGGCCAATGCATTTGCTTTGAAACTATACAAATATTTGATATCTTTATTTGCTCAAAGTCGCGAAAGTGAGTGTTTTTACTCATAGTGGACTGTCCCGCGGTATAAAGAAAGCCTACTTAAAGTTTTTATAAAATAGGAAATAAAATTATAAACATTAAACGATGCAGCCTCTATGATATATTACACTATACAGCTTAATAATGTCCATCTACTTCAGAAATTCCATCCAATTAATCTGCGTGTAAGCATTTTTTTCGTGATTAACGGTAGCTTATGTGAAATTGTGGTCTACACCCGTAAAGATGTTTTCTTATAATAATGCTTGGTTCGGCAACACGGCACAATCGCTGAAAAAATATTTCTGTAGCCTTTTTGATGAAATAATTGTTTTTACTATCTTAACAGCCCAAATAAACTTTTGTAAATGATTTATGCCAGTAAATGTTATTCCAAACGCAACGTTCATTAAGAAAAATTAATTTCCAGACTATGAAACAAAGAACGTGCCAGTATGTTATCCTGTTGGAAAAACATTAAAAGTTACAAAAATATTAACAGATTGAAAGCGTTGGTAATGCATTTATTTTTTATTCGTGTTATGAAAATGTAGAAACTAAACAAGTAATCTGCTGAAGCATCAAACCACAGAGTATATTCCAACTCAATCGTTGTTGCTTTTATCTAACGTGAATTTATTTCGATACTGGTGAATATCATAACAGGAAATTTGCACTCAGAAACAGAAAAGTAAATGACTTCTGTCGAAGAGCCCGCGCAGAAGGTAAATAAATCATCCGGCGCACACCGCCACAAGAGCACTGCTGTCTGGTGTCGCCAGTAATATAGTATCTGTATCCGGTTTTGCCGAATGTCTATACGTCCACGCGCATACTTCCGGGCCACTGAGCTATAGACCGGTCCGTGCCGAGCCGCAGTCTAGGGGGTAGGAGGGGATTCGCGTGCACAGACGTCTGCCGGTACCAGTAGTCAATTGTATTAAAGGTATTCCGTAACTCCAGTTTTTGTTTTTGTTGCATTTAAAAGCTGTTGCTTTAAAATGGGGCTGCATAGCCAACTTGTGGATATTACATTTTTTGTTTCCAATTATCTGTATAGCACTATATATATATATATATATATATATATATATATATATATATATATATATATATATATATATATATATATATATATATATATATGAGTCACCCACGCCTATTTTTCCGTATCTATGCAACCCGCACACAATATAACCCATCAATTGTAACAGGACACCACGTGCGCGTTTATTCGTGGTCGTCAGTATAGTACGATGTGAACGATGGTGTTGTGTCAGCAATGCGTTGAGAAGTAGTCACTTTTCACAGAATGCAATACGTTTGTTGTGTCGAAACAGATTATAGCGATGTTTACCTAATACGTTCGTATTTGACGATTGCGTCCTTAGTAACACACATCAGCTTCGCTTCGAGCCATTGTGGTTCTTCACGTGACGTAAAAATACTGACACCGATTACTTATATACAAACCAAAATGTTTGTAAAATAAATTTTTCTTTGATTATGTATTAGCCTACTCACGCTGTACTTTAATTGATTTTGCTCTTTATAAGACGAATTATCTATTTTATCTTATTTTTTAACATTCTTAATATTATTGAGACAAAAAAATTATTACTGTGATGATTTAATGTTTAGTAAGGCAATACTTTAAATCATAAAAATAATGTAGGCCTATATATTTTTTATCAAGAAGCTTTATGAATAAATCACATTATTTGTAAAAATATAAATTATTTTTGTTTGTTGAATAATAAGTTATATAATACTGCTCTTCTCAAATCAACCCGAAATAATGCAACACGGCTACTATTACTACCCACATAACCAAAATCACAATTCTGTTTCGCCCTCTTATGTGATAGTATGATCGTGTCTTCTACAGTTTAGTTATTAGTCTTAGTTGGGAGTAACGATATTGTTTTGTCAAGAAAAGGCAAGTCGTCCAACTGAGCGACAAGAGGAAATCGGGTGCACCTGACTATGAACCATGGACCACCTGGCCACGTTTTTGCACCTCTGCTGTAACTTCGATCGGCTCCAGCCAAATCCTACATTACCCCTGCTTCAGTGTCATCTTCGTCGGAGTCGACTTGACTCAGTGCATAAACCATGCATAACTCACAGGTATAAATAACTCATACAACCCTGCATTTCTGTGTGTGTTGGTGAGTTTTATGGCCCGATGCCACCCACTCCCTCCATCCTCCCAAGCTGCAACTGAACTCGGATGAGTAAGAGACAGCACTACACTTTATACTCTTCTTATATTTCAGGACCTTCATATATTCTCGTTTATTGCATGGTTTTCAGGTGGCTTTCTCTGTAAACCTGCCATTCCTTTCAAATTATCAATATTCCAACTTCAAAAGTGAACCTTTCGCCTGAGTACCCATACATCGTTCATCGGTATTCTCTCTCCACCACTGGTCGTATCCTTCTAATGTGGTGAGTCCATCCCAAATTGTATGAATTTCTTAGGCCCGGTTGCACCAACATCTTCCTCGATCCGAGATCGAACGATCCTAGTTCCGAACCAGGATCCAGTTTGATCTTGGTTACAATGAAAAAGTGTTGAACCAACAAAATTTCATGGTTGTGGATATCCGATTCGTCGATCTTAATTCCAAAGTGAAAGATCGAGATTAAGTATGAGACAAATTTTGCTATTGGTTCGTAATATATGACGTCATGGAAGTAGGCGTATTTTTCACTATAAATAGAACTAGATATGCGATGTTTTATTTGTTTTAAGTGAATTATTGTTGTAAGAATTGTACTTAACAGTATTCAAGTGCGTCTAATGTTGTTTTAATTTCCCATGAAAACAATCGAACGTAGTTCCATCTGCTGGCGTATTTTCAAACTACATTTGTCAACGATGGCTGCTGATCTCGGATCGAGATTCCGAACCACCAATTTCGGCGGTTCGAAATGAACTTCATATCGATCTCCAGTCCAGCTCTAAACTCAAGAGTGGGCAACAGTTTCCTGTGTCGATCTTAGATCCAATCTCGGATCGTTTTTCGAACCAAGATGGTGCAACCGAACATTAGTCATGTCGAGTTGCAGTCCTCTTCTCTCAGCCAACCCCAGTAGACGTGTTCATACATCCTCTGTTATGACACACTTCATCGGAACATTCTCCACTCTATCACCCACATCACATAGATCGCACAGAGTGGAGGTGACACAGCCCAGACTGTGTAACTTGGCCTTGGAAGTTCCCATGCCCAGTATATAGTTGTGTGCAGCAGTGGTACATGGTTGTCCATGTTCTTGCCAATCGTTCAGCAACACTTGAAAACGCAGTTCAGAAGTTATTCTTCCCTTATCTGAAGTGTCTCGTCTACAGCGACGTCACTATGGATGCTGAAAGTTGCTCAGAGTGTCAGGGCCAGGGAGAAGGCATACACCATGCCCTGTAGTTAAGGAATGAACCATGCTAACATTCGCCTGGAGTCATTTAAGGAAACAACAACAACAAAGAAATTACATATATTATCAGTGCTCGGCTATTGGCCATAACTGAACTCTATTATATTTTTAAAATTTAAGTTAATTAATGTACTTTCTATATAACATTATTCATATCTCTTATCGGGTAGTAGCCGAAAAGGGGATCGTTGGACATCTTTTTAATTCCCTCCCCCCCCCCCCCAAAATTGATCTCAATTATAATTAATTAACTGTGTTACACAATCAGTTAAATTAAATTAAAATTTTATTTTATTTGGAAGGAGGGGGTTTAATTTGGAAGGAAGTAATTTAACATAATTTTTTAAGAGATTATGAAATAAAATACATTTTTATATAGTTTAAATGACTGAGAAACAACTGTCAAGAGAGCATTACTACAGAGGGTAATGGGATGATGATTGATGGGTTAACATATTAATAGGATACTATGGTTTGTATGGGCTTCTAATGGGTCCTGAACTCTGATGCTGTGGGTTCAGGTAGGTGGCTGTTCGTCCCGGCACCGGTGATTTTTACTTTCGAAACTACTAGCAAACGTCTCTACCGAATCTCTGTGGACAGAGATTGGCGAGCCTTCCTTCTCCACAGCCCTTCGCCTTGGCTTTCTGTGAGATATCCGGCACCCGGACTTCTCACAGAGGGAAACCGAAGTCAAAATGTCCGGACCGGGATTCGAACCCATGTCCTCCGAATGAAAATCCGAATGTTGACCACAGTGCTCGCCACTGTGTAAAGGCATCTTGATATCTCGAGGTTGTCGTGAGATGAGTGTTGGTAGTTGACAAGGTGAAGTGTGGTGATACGTGTGTGACACGTGGTTGCAGAGTGTCGTGCCACATCGTGCACGTGTCGGCAGCCGAGGTGCTGCCTCTAGTGCGAGCAGCCAAGCGGGATGCCGTCCCGCTCACTGCGGAGACTTGCCACCACTACCTCACCTTGGTGGCAGAGGAAGTGCCTGACAACGCCACGCAGTACAAGTGCTGCCCTCCTGTGAGGAGCCGCCACAACAGGGTGAGCCCCTCAAGCACTCTTTTGTCTCTCTGTTTCTTCACTCAGTTGACTCGTATTCGTGTACATAGACATCTGCATTGAAGGCGTACACAAATGTTTCTGTCATAGTGAATGTATCCATATTATTTTCGGCAAATCACGCGCAGCTAGAAATTAACTTCGTTTTTAGCGAATTGGTGAACTATAAGTAAATAAAATAACTTAAACATATTTGTAATGAGCAAAGAAAAATAACAAAGAATGTGCTTTAGATAGAGGGGGCGAAGTTGGAGCGTCTCTTAACATTGGTGTATTGGGAGACAATTATGATGAAGCGAGGTGAGTATGGAGCAGTACCGAAATGCAACGGTGGGGGAAGTGGGAGATCCCCGAGAAAACCTGCTGACTAGCGACACCGCCTTGCACGATGAGAAAATCCAGGAGCGACCCGGCCAGGAATCGAACCTGTTTCGTCTTGGTGGGCTTCAGAAAAAAGACGTTCAAATAAATCAATTTAATTCTTCTTATTATTTTTTCCTTGTGCAATTATATTAGCTGCAAGATTTATGTACACGCCTAGAGATAAAATTTCGTTATTTCGCACATCTCTGTACATCGAGGACGTCCCAACATGACACGTGCATGGATGACCATGAACCGTCCTGTAAGAATGCCGTCTTTCATTTTATGTACATGTTTATGTACACATATTTTAAAATAAAACCGATCCTTACCACATACTAGTCGTTACGGCGGCGAAATTCTATCCACCTTTGATATTTTTTTTTTTTTTTAGAAATTGCTGTACTGACTTCATGACAGGTCATTAAAAAGCTAAGATTTTCAAGGCATAGAGGACTGACATCTGTAATTTTTATGTGGGACAAATATTTTTTTAATACAGTGGGAACGTTTTATTTCAGCTGTAGGCGTGAAACTTATAATGGGAAAAAGGAGTTGGATTAATAAATAAATGCTAATATATGTATTGTGCTTTGAATTTTTTTATTTAATATTGAAGGGAATATATTTGGACGGCTCTTAACAGCGAGTTCTTGAGAGCCGATGAGGATGATTGAAGAGAGTTTGGAGCGGCGCCGGAATGAAGGGGAAGGGGAAACGGGAGATCCCCGAGAAAACCCGCTGATTAACGGCACCGTCCGGCACGTTTCCCACTTGCTTTTTGATACTGAGTCTTAAAAATTAAGTTAAGCAGGAATATATGTATATCCGGGCAGTACAGATTGAGTGTCGTACAACAGTTTGAAAAAGCCATTCTTAACATCATTGAAAGGCTCCAAAATAATATTTTCAGAATATGTGATATCTTTAAATTATCATTCGGTCCTCAACTGGTGTATATTTCCTTTCTATGTGTAAATATTGTGACAATCTCTCAAAGCCAGTTCGTTCAACCAGGTTTATTTAAGGAAATGCAGGTCTTAAAAAATAAAATTGTCAATTATAATTTACTGCAGAGAAAATACTCTTGACTTAATACTTCACAATTCATTACTATCACTAGGTAATTACCACTGATATTTACAAAATCACCCGCCACATCACAGAAATTAATATAATAAAATAACTAATATCAATCTCAATAAACACTGTATAAAAATAATTGAATTAATTTATAAATAATATGTCCATATTTGACAGTTACAATATTTAAAAATAAAGTCCGTATCATATGTCTAAACAGTCCGGCCATAAATCAGTTCAGGTTCCCACAATCCAGAATGCTCTACAGTTCTCTGAGCGCTCTCACGCACAGTAGCCCTCTACCTGTCGGGTATCATGCCCTCTCGTTCAGCTGTCGTCTCACACCCGCAGCTCATGTCCTTCGCTGCACCTGACTTCTCTAATTGCCGCACTTTAGCTAGCTGTCTACCACGTAGTGTTGCGCCAAGGAAGGATATTACCAGAAGTTACATTCAATAGCCCGCTGCCGACTTACCTAGAAGGGTTATGGGGACACAGTGATGCCAGATCAGGTAGTTGTGAATCAAACCACTCGCTCGACGATATAAACGTGGCCGGGTAGTTTTGACTCACTGCCCTCAACCATAATGGGATGGTCACATGCACCCAGCATGGGTATCCGAACACAATGTTGCCCCTCAAGTCTGTTATCCCCGAACAGACTCTCCAACTTCTGGACCCTCATAGACCCCTCTCAGTGAGTTACAATGGTCTGAGGATGTCCATTGCCATCCTCTCAAATGGGGCCCCAACATTGTACTTCTGAAGGGGACCTCATCCTTTAATCTCCTGGCCCTTCCTTTAGCTCAAGTATCACACAGACAGCGCCACTTCTCGTCATCCTCCCGATAATTCAGCCAATAGAATCTCAGTCGAACTCTGCCTAGGGTCTTATTAACACCGAAATGAACACCTGCTGCTGTGTTGTACAGTTCTTTTAGCACTTCAGAGATTCGGCAACTTGGTAGAACTAACTGCGATTATTTTCCCATCATTGCATTCCCAGTTTTTGCAGAGCACACCGTTCTCCAGCACATGGGAATTACTCTCTGCCCACCGGGCCAAGAACTAGATAATATCTCTTCCCCTATTGATCGACGCCCAGCTTCTTTCCACTCCTATATTGGGTGCAATATGGAGTCAATTAGCTGAACATGATTAATGTCCTTCTCGTCCCATGTAGGTGACCCATCGCTGATACAGTCTTGAACCATTTTCCTTCTTGCCTTCCACATTACACCATATTTTTATTCCTGGCATTCACAATGGCGACAGAATAGTTTGCATGGTCTCCTGGCAAATGCATCTGCATTGCCCTAATGCATGTATTACAAATACATATTCTTATAGATGCTCCATCCATGGGGCTATTTGACCTCTGGTGTTCTTGAAATTTATAATTCAGCATAATGATGATTGATCAGTCCTTAGGATACTGTGTCTGTTATAATTGTTTGGATGAAAATGTGCTGGAATGTGAACTTTTTTTTTGTCACCTTATTGACCCAGCTGCCACCATGTTGAAAGTGGGTGACCTTGACCGTGGTGATCAAGAACAAAATAAATTAAGTAAATCGAAAAAAAAAATTCAGTTATAAATAGGTTTTTAAAATAATAGATAATAATAATAATAATAATGTAGCAT
Source organism: Dryococelus australis (assembly GCA_029891345.1). NCBI lineage: Eukaryota > Metazoa > Arthropoda > Insecta > Phasmatodea > Phasmatidae > Dryococelus > Dryococelus australis. The sequence continues at coordinate 82,426,606 of CM057006.1, read as the reverse complement.
GTATATCAACTAAACCAATACAAAAACCCTTTTTAGAAATTATGACAAATACTATTTTACATAAAATTCTGAAAGTATATTGAAAAATCATTACTTAAAGACATACATATAGTGTATGTCGTCCAGTTACTTCACATACATTCCATGTTTCAATTATCAAAAAAATTGCAGAGCACACACACCGAGTCCCTCCTGGCACAATGACCAGCAGACGACTGATACACATTAAAAAATCGTCAGCTATTTAGTCATCAAGCCTCCATATCACACCAATCAATCGCCTTTTTTCCAACCCCGCCAATCTTGTTTGGGTATTTAGTTGGCCCCCACATATCAATACTCGAAACAAATTATTGGCTTTGCATCAACCCATCCCCTCCCACTCAACCACCACTCACGTCCCCACCCATCATCCGAACCTCCATCTACCTACCCCTTCCCCTCACTTCCACTCCTCCTTCACATCTCCTCCCCCTTCCTCCACCTACCCTTAAACTCACTCCCTCATCAACGACCCCGCAAATTGCATCGACCATCAACCCTTCTCTGTCATTCCCACTACATATCAAATTGCCTCGATGACTCCTTTCCGAACATGTGGCAGATGTTGGGATTTAAATTATAGGTATAGTCCCACACTTTCGATTCCGTGTCACATAAATAGTGTGCTATTTTTAAATTTTAAAAATAAATATTTCTTGGAACATTTTGTTTATTGTTATTTGTTTTAAATATGATGTTTATCATTTTTAGCCATTTGAGATACTTTTAACTAATTAGAGTTTTGGTTTGTAAAAAAAATATTGATGTGTTTTTGCTGACTTTGTTATCTACTGGGGTTCTGTAGTACACATTCTATATCTTCTAGCCTGTGCAGGCAGGAAGGTATCCACATTGTCCGTGGCCGTGAGAACGCCTACGCTTGCAGCATTCGTTAACTTATGCCAGGATATTTCCGTGACCATCTTAATTATAGCGTTTTTTGTTTTCCTTCGCGCCGTGACCTAGTTCCTGTTGAACCATTTCTCAGCACAGCAAATTTCAAGCTGTGATCACAGTCTGTGGGCGTCCTGACAAGAAACGTGCCCTTTGTAACGTCTGGAACTGCATTTGGGTATCCCCGTGCCATCTGTCGGCATCTCTAGAACTAAATGTTAGTGTGTTAGTTCACGTGGGACACACTATTGCTGGTATCTCTCCGTGAGAGGTGCGTTGCCTCTAGGTCGCTACTAGTGGATGTGTTTTCGCCGCAGCGGTAACCAAATTTGTTCTTGGTAAAATATGCAGTCGCATTGCGAATTTTATTTTTATTTAAAATTATGTAGAATATTCATTTTCCTTGAAGGCTTAGTTTGCACAGCTTATGTTACTAGTCTTTCTTTGACAACCTGATGTCTGTGATGTTCAACTACATGTAGCTCCTCCTTCAACCCTCCTTTTCGGAGGATTGTTGTTTCAGTCTCAGCGTCGCTTTCTGTTCTACTTTCACCTTCACCCCTCTGCTTTCATCCCACGTCCATTCAACTTTTGGCTCTGCACCGTAATTCGTTCCAATCTTCTGTTGGGTGCTGGAGAAATGGGTTAAAATCTATTTCTTCCGAACCACCCAGCATCAATTCCATTGTCAGTGAGGTTTGGCGGATCTCGGATGAGTTGACTCAATCCAACACTAAAATCTAGTGCAATCAACTAATATTCTCTACAATTTCGTGTCGCAGATGTAACATTTATTTGAAATTTCTAACTACAAAATGTTAATATAATAGTTTTTTTTAATTAATGCAAATAGTTTGGATGGTCAATATATTTTTTTATGGTTTATGATATTCAAGTGACTAACGCAAAAGTCGTGAAATGTAAATGTAACCTAACTGTGAAAGGGATCTAATAGTTTGTTGTAAGGGGGCCCATTATAAGTATAAATAAATAAACAAATGCATATGGGGGGGGGTGGGGTGAACCCAGGGCGAGGCAACACCCTCCGAGTGACGGGCTTTCCAACTGAGACCCGTAGGTGCCCGTCGTCCCTGGACAAGTCATGAAATGAGACCCTAGGATAGAACAGCGCTGGATTGCATTGTATCATATTGCGTCTGTTATTTTTTTCTATGTTGTTACAGTTTGCTTCATAGAAAAATCCAGTTTAATGATGTGCAAATATGATCACTTTGACTAAATGTGAAAACTTTTGTATTTGCAAATTTCTTTCTCAAATATAACCTCACAAATCCATTAATTTTATCTCTTTCTTTTAATTCCTTATAATACACCATTTTACTGCGTATCCTCTGGTACTTATTATGCAATGGCAGTATATCTTTGTTGTAATGCAAATGTATCACATTTTCCAGCACGCATCTTCCTAAACTAGTAATATATATTTCTGGGTAGTACATTTGAAATATGGCATAGTTATAATAGTTAAATTTCTTCTATTCAATGATTAAAATCTTTGAAGATATTTGTGTGAAGTATTACATATCGGATACGCATTTTAATACAAATATGAATGATAATTTTGACAGAATGTAAAATTCACTCCTTACCATGATAGTAGAGAAGATTTCGAGAAAATTTATTTTGGAACCAGACAGGTTCAGTCTCACATCCGTTTTGTTAATAGGCGTACATTTTGATAATCCGACTATGTGAATATTCACATGTAACGATGTTGAAATGTGGAATACAAACAATTAAATTTAACTCTGTAAATTTTTGTTTGATCTTTTATGTTTTCCCCTATCAATACTTTTTTTTCATATTTTTATAACCATCTTATCTGTATTTTCGAAATGTTTATATTTTAGAAATTTATTTTAACCAATGCATTTATTTACCACATATAGTACACTACGAACTTATTTTCAAGTTTATGTTCGTAAATTAAATTGACATAGAATTTATAAATACATTTTAAATTCTTAAGAACATAAATATCAGAAGTGGCATCATCGAACTCGTATTTTTAATGCAAATGTGAAAAAAATTGTCGGAATCGATGATTACATGCCTTCGTCGATATCATATTGGATATAATAAGCATTGGTACACTAATTACAATATTTCGAAGAAACTTTGCCTAGTTTGTGTAACCAAAACAAATCCTGAATAACTGTATGGACTACATACCCTCAATTCGTGCTGTAAGAATGGAAGCTGTGAGACACCTGAAACTACGAATTTTATTCACCTAACGTTAGGGCCAGACCCGTAAAATTCACATGCAAACATTATTTATAATCCCGAGAATGTATGTATAGCCCTGCCACCAAACATATGCACAGCAAACCATCTGGGTTAGGTCCTTTAGACTCAAGATAAAGGAATAATTTTCAACACTGAGAATGTAGCTACGGGACACCATTTTCGAATCACTGGCTATAAATCCACAAAACTCAGGTCGTGGGTAATTATTCAGACACTGATATGTTGCATTAGGCGAGAAACGTTGTTATAATCATAGTCAGCTGTACACTCTGTCAGTTTAGTGAAAATGCTACAACAACTTTTATGCCCACCATAGTCACCACGAGCAAAAAAGCACACTCATCACAAAACATAACATCACACAAACATACAGAGAGGCAATCAATTAAACATACAAGCCAAGCAATAATGCCGACTGACTAGGCGGACCAGACCACTATTTGTACAACAATGAATTTAAGCAAATAAGCATACTTTATCATTTCTATATGTTTGTGAAGTACATATTTACAGAACTGGTGGCGCCACCATTAGTGTAGTGGTGGGAGCACTCGCCTCACGCCAAGGTGAACCACGCTCGATTCATGGTGTCATCACTCTCGGATTTTGGCTGGAGGGAATCGGGCCGGACGAAGCTGCTGGTCGGCGGGTTCCTTCGGGGACCTCCCATTCCCCACGTTGCTCCATTTCCCCCTCGTTCCACCCTAATCTGCCGTGATTACATCACTGTAAATAGCCGCCCAAACTCCTCCACTCAGCTCTACCGAAGCGGTGACTGAGAGTGCTGGATCTAAGCACGAGCCATCGCTCGCGTCAAGCGGAGGTGGTGACTGTTGCAGGAACAGCTGTGGGCGGGGCTGGCGAGTGGCGACCTGGACTTGGTGGTGTCCGACCACTCCCCCTGCACACCGGATCTCAAACTGCTGCCTCCTGGGGGAGATGGCGACTTCCTGCGAGCCTGGGGTGGCATATCCTCCTTGCAACTTGGTATGTCCTACTGCACATTCTCAGATGGGAGTATTTGAGAGCACTTAACCACCACCACTCCCATGGGTGGCATGATGTAGATGCGGAGAAGTTAATAATTACGGATCCTAATACACTTTAAAAATTCATAAAAATTTACCAAAATATATAGAAACCAAGATTTTCGAGATTTTAATAATATATCCAGAAACTTGATTATGTCCCGAATCCCGAATATATTAGATACAACTTCAATAATATAATAACATAAAAACATAAAAATTATGAGATATAGATAATATATACATATGAAATATAACCACGATTTTTAATGTTACATAATTATTAATAGTAACAATACAATTATAACATTTAAAAAATTATGAAACTAACAAAGTAGCTCACACAATTAACGAACAAAAAATGGAAATAATAATTTAAACTAAGATGCAAACATAATGTCATGAATTGAATTATCCTTCTTATGTTTCATTAATCATTTATAACAAGGATGACAATATTTTTCATACATAATTTATATATATTTATATTTAGTAAATTTCAAATTCGTAAAGAAAAGTAATTTTAAAAATATTATCAAGAACACAGATTTTTTTACATAATGGTATCTATAATTATAATATTATATTCCTTTATAAATATGATTTAAAATTAACTCATGTAGTTTTATAAACTCGATTGATGTCATTTATTTAGCATTGGATAAATTTCGATTTAATATAAAAATGTATCAATCGAAATTTAATAGTACAAAAATTAAGATATAATTAGTTTTTTATGTTTGTAGAAAAAAACGAAAAGGTGTGTTATATATACAATGTCAGTAATGTTTTTTTTTTTTTTCACTTTTAACAACATATTGATAAAAGAGTTTAGAATTTAATTGCTTTGATGATAAAAATTATAGTGATTTTCACTATAATTAATCTTATTTCTGTTAAGTGATTCTAATAATGAAGATTATAAAAAATGTTATAAAGATGATTATGAAATGATTTTTCTAACATTTTTATAATTTTAAAACAGAATCCAGTATAATAATTCCAACTTCTAGACTCTGATTGTAAATTTGTCAATAATTCTTACTTAGTGAAAGAATATGTTATATTTTGAAAAAAAAAAAAAAAATTTAAATATGCTTTACATGGAGGAACAGTTTATAAGTGTATATAAATATTTTACTCATTTAACCAATTCCTCGACTTTTACCCTTCATGTAAATAAGTAAAAAAAATTCTCAGTAATTTCATCTCTCATCATAAGTTAAAATTTTGAATAATAACAATAGTAACACAATAACTTTCAAGGCCTAATTCATTTATGTTAATACTTAGGAGGGTTTATTTTCCATAAGTATATCTATAACATAAATAGGTCTTAGAGTAAAAAAATATGGGTATAAACAATTTTATTTGGTTAACAATAAGAGGCAATATTCAAAAGACCATCACTTTCTAAACTATTGTTTTTATAATAATTATATGTTAAAATTTTCTTCATGGCAAATCATTATAAAATTAATATTCCCATTTTATTTGCCAAAAATTGTTTAACTTCCAGTTATTAAAATTTTTGTGTATCATGAAGATCAGAATTATAACAATATACATAATATTCAAAGTCATTAATTTTAATTAATCTTCAATTCTTCAATAACAAAAACAAGCATGCCATTTTATTATTGAATTGGTTTTAATTAAACATAATATCATATTATCCAAATCGAACCCAATTGACTTCAAATTTCCTAATTATACATTGAAAATAAATTTAAGTCTGTTGAAATATTTTTTGTACCATGGAAGTTTTACATTGCTGTTCTACAATTTACCATAAAATTTGTAAATATTTTATAAATAATACTTTCGATCAGCAACAACTTATGCCTTTTTTTTTTTTCAAGTATTTGATCTTCTCTTCAGTAAACCAATAAACAGTCTTCATCTGGACTATTTCTATTTTAAAAAAGTAATTTAATGCCCTTCCTTCCTATATAACCAAAGAGAAATATTTTTTCAACTTAACAAATATCTTAAAGGACAAAGAATTAAATTTGCATTGTTATAATTTGAACTAATATAATCTGTTTGTTTTGCTTTTAATTATTATTTTTTAATTTATTTTATACTTATATGTTTCTTATTTTTTCAGGTATTTTATATAGTTATATTGTCTTGGAATTTTGAACAATCCGAGCTTACTAGTTGTGGTAATTTCTGGATTTCCATGACTTCAAAACACTTCAATTTTTAGACACAACTATTTTAGAAAATTAAACAATAAAATAAAATAAAACTATATTATATTTGAACCTCTTTTTCAAAGTACTATAACATAATTTTTACAAATTGCATGTCAATGTAAGAAAAACAAAATTTTGAAATAGTATTTAAAAAATAATTACAATTTTTATTTAAAAAACCCCAAAAAATTAAAAAATCAATAAAATTCAAATAAATAAATAAATTTCAATAATTGAGATATAAAAAATTAAAAAATACACCTCGAATCTATTAACTAATAAATATAGACAATATACATTTTCCAAAAAAAAAAAGATATAGTAAAATATCTGAAAATGTATTATTTATCATAGCCTCTTCTCTATATTAACTTTTTCATTTTAACAATTTTATTTTCAGCATTTGTTCTCTTTTAGTAACCAATATTCTATCATTTTACATTTTTATAACTAGAAAAACTAATTACGAAAAATTACGATAATAAGATCAATATTTAATTGATATAATAGAATATATATGGGTGAAAACAGAAAATATTAATCGAAATAATAACTTATTTTGTTCCTACAGCAATTATAACTCAGATTATCCAAAAACACCTACAAAACATCATATGAAAATAAGTAATAATTTACTGGTAATGAGAATATTAATTATAAACCATTGCAACCATATATTGATCAACAAAAAGTAATCAAACCGTTTAAATATAAAATAGTTAATCTTGGTGAACAAATATATAAAAGTATGAAAAATGAAAAATATGATTAAAGAGGAAATATACATTTTCATTTTGATAGTACAAAAGTAATAATCGGAAAGCATAAAAATGTTTGCCAAAGATAAAGAATATAAATTCACAAAAGAACTTAATTTTCTTGACAAAAATAAACATAAGAACATTTAAAATAAATTCACTGATGAAGACTTTGATATGTTGTTAGTAATATTGTTTTGTCAATAATGCCAAAAAAATAAATATTTATCACAAACATTTTCTTACGTTATCCATTCAAAATAATTATTTTGATAAGTTATTATACATTTAATTTCTCAACCAAGTTTTGAAGTACTGAATTATTTATATATTCAAATATAATTTTTTATTGCCTTTATAATTAAAACTATCTTATTTATTTGAAATGTATAAACTTGAAGTCTATAAATTCTGATTAAATTAATTCTTATGAATTTTTTATTATTTCTAAAAAAAAATTTAATTTTCGCAATTTATTTTTTAACTATTTATGATTATTATTGATTATCATCAATAATTGATAGATTTTTATTATTTGTTCTTGCTCCTAATCCAATAAACTAACTCATGATTATACCATTATTGTCAAGTATCATCTTTCCTAATTTATTTCATATACTGTGTTATATAATATAGTATAGTTTAAATAATTACTAGTATAAATTAATTAACGAATTCTACTGTTACAAATGATAATCTTCAGTTTTTTTAATTATGTATTAAAAATTAATGTCTTGATAATATAATTATATATTTTATTTATTTTTTGGTTTCAAAATTTTATAAGTAAAAACATATAATAGCACTTTTTAAAATGTTCAATTCGAAAGTTAATATATAATCATGTTAAATAAGTAAAAGCATTATTCTGTTTACATGAATCGTTACTAAATGGCTACTAAAAATAGTGCCTTTATTAAAATTATTTTTGCATATTACTTTTTAAATTTTTTAGAATAATTTATTAATTAAATTCTATTTTCTTATATTTTCCATTGTTTTCCCATGAACTAAATTGTTCATTAATTTATAAGGTAATGTTAAAAAAATATTTTATTGCTTTTGTTTTCATTTGTGTATGCGAAGCAATATGGATTTAAAACCATTGAATTGTTTTTATCAACCCTTTTCTAATATTAAACAATTATATGAGCAAAATTTCAGTGCTCTACTGTGTAAAACATTTTTTGTGTGGCTGTTATAAATTTTTTATTCATTTTTGGGATATTCTAAATCAACTTCTATAATATAACCTCCTTCAAAATAATATTGTAGAAATTTTATATTAATTTTTTAAAAAATTTTATTTACATTACATATTAATTATTCTGGCATAGCCCAAACATTTAAATTATGAGCATCTTAGTTCGTTAAGTAATTAGGTAGTTTATTTTAACTGTGATTATTCATATAGTTATTATTTCCTTGAAAATACGATTGACAAATATATGAATTTTGTTCTCTTATCTATTATATAATTAAGATTATACTGTAATCATGTAATTGATGTAATTTGATTTTAATAAATTTTTAACATTTAGTTCTAACATATACTTGGATATGTACAATACAACATTGGATCTGATTCATAAGGCTTTAATCAAAAATTTCTTACGTAGTTTTTAATATGTCAGGTTTAAACTTAATAATTGCTTTCATTCTATTATATCGTATATTATAGCAAATATGTTGTATAAATGTCCTTTTTTATTACTATGTAATGGTTGTTTTCTTCACCTGAAATATTATATTTATTTCATTTTAGGGTAAATTTACATTTTACTAGTGTTTAGTTTCTTTAAAAAATTTTATGTGCCCATATATTCTAGTGATATGCATTTTTGTAAAAAAAAAAAAAATAGACCTAATTGCACATTTTCGAGTAGTTTAATGTTTCTCTAAATTAATATTTTCTAAGATATTAGGTGATTGATCTACTCTTGATCTTATATATTTAAATGTAACAAATAATATTTATTTTAAATCACCATTAACTTCTTTAGTAAAATTAACATATTAATTTTTTCATCAACAGGTATTAAAGTTATACCTTCCACATATTCATAAATTCTTTAATTAATAAATTAGCATCATAAAATGATAAATTATGAATATATGTAAGTACTAATAGTAGACTAATAAAATTAATATTACTATAAGAATGGGCTGCTCTTCTAAATTTTTGAGTTATGAAATCACATTTTTTAACTTTATTGTTGATTATTTTAAAGTTCCTATTGAATTGAAAAAATAGTGTTTTGCCATTTTCTAATGGTCTTTTTCGTATCTAGTTTAAAAATAATAATATATTTTCCATGTATAAAATATATATTGTAACTTTTTTAACACTATATTATTTTCGCATATATGGCATTTTAACCTTCTCAAAATCTTCTTGTTCCTCTTGCTATATAATTTTTTTTTTTTAATTGTTTGTAATTATATTTTTACTGTGTTAATAAAACTTTTGGTACAGCTATACAAACATATTTTACTGTATTTTTATAATCACCTCTAAGACATTTAATGCGTACTTATAATAAGAAAATCTTCTTCTTTAATGTTCTAGATATTTCATAACACAATTTTTCCAGGTTTGGTTTACAAATGCCAATATTTTAAAATAAATATTCAGAATCAGTTTAAATTATAAATAGAGTTCGTAATAAATTATTGTAATATATAAAATTTATTTTTCTTCTAAGTATTGCATTTCAGTTTTACAGTCCTATTTTTCAATCTAATATTTTTTAGTTTATTTTATTTTTCTTTGTAATAGTATATTCTTAAACATTACTAGTAAGTATGGAATAATTTAAAAATATATATATATATTCGTTAAATATTTAATGCAACAATAATGACTACTTTTATTTTTAGCCTACTTTTCGAAGTAAAGAGGGACTTAGGAGATGACTTTTCTGACTGTGCGTGTACATTTGTGTGTATATGCTTGTGGATACGTGTGGATGCATGTGTCTGGATGTGTAATGGGTGTGTGCCTGTGCTTGCATCCCCTTCAATTTTTTAACGCATGAAACGAATTTTCCCAAACTAGGTACACATATATCAATAAGTAAGGACACATGACTTTTATAATTTCTTACCACGCCAGGCACTTACTTTCAAAATGGCGGCATTTAAAAATTAACTGTGATATATCATACCTCGCTAACCATTAAACCGATTAACACCAAATTTTGAATGCTGGCAGTGCAAGGAAAACATTGACCGATTCCTACCATATATGGCAAACAAAGCCTACTGAATAGGTAATGTTTACTAACATGAATTAGGTATGTCATACACTTATTTTCAAAATGGCGGTCATATAGTTATTATAGTTTCATATGTTTAATCGTCGAAACCATATCATTAATTGCTATAAATATTTATATACAGGCTGTATATAGTGCAACCATCAAATGTTTCCACACAAAATCTCTTGTTCACTATTTTGGAAAATAGTATCTCATGCGAACTGAGAATTATGATATATCTGCAAAAAAAGAAGAAAAAAAGATTTCCGTCAAATTTGGCAATCATGTAGCACTATGGCAGGCCACTTAAACATTAAAACTTTGAGAGTGTCAGACATTTAAATTGTCAAAATGGTGGCCATATAAATATTAAACCTAAAAAAAAATGTATCTACAAAATAACTAAATAAATTAAAAATTAACTTTACATGTTGACAGTGTAAATTATATCCTAGTCTAATTTATCCGCCATTTTGTAATATAGCACCACATTTAATAATGCGGTTTTTATGTAGTATTTCGGGAGACAATCGACCAACTTCTTTCAAAATTGGCAAAGAAGTTGTACTGTGGTAAACCATATTAATATATATATTTTATGTGCTAATACATAAACATTAGGTCCTCCATTTATGAAGATTTTCACATGAACAATGGAGCTTTTATGCCATATCTCGAGGATCCATAAACCGATTTATATAAAAAGATTTTTTGCAAGTATTGCTACAGTAGGTTATGTAAATTAACATGTGTTATGTGCGGTAAGCATATTTTAATAGTGTTTATATGAATCACTATGAATGGTTATGTCTATGAAACATTTCAACAAAATTCAGCCAAATTTTGTATACAGGCAGTATAAATTAGAAGCAACATTTATGCATACAGAGATCCTCTTTAGTCGGATTTTTTTTTCAAAGTAGTATCAGGTGAGTGAAACAAACATTTAACCATATTTATGGAATAATTCAACTGATTTCCACAACATTTTGCACACCCACAGAAGCCTATGTAAAGTTGCATGATTTAAATGGTGTCAATCAATGATTTTCAAAATGACGGCCATAGAAATATTTTGAAATGTTTGGCATAACTAGTTAACAATTTAATCAAATTCAACCAAACTGTCTATGCCAACAGCATCTGTTAGACACGTACTTTAGAGAACTTTTTTTTTTAGCTCTTTTTGTAAGAGATACGATTAAGATAATTAGGTTTTTATACTTTATCTCGGGTAATATTCGACCGATTTCTACCATGTAAACGCACGTGTTTCTAGTTGCTCAGATACATATTTTTAAAATGATGGCATGCAAATATTTTAGGACAGTGAACCCTATCATTGAAAATAATAGACTGATTACATCCGAAGTTCATACTCCCAATCCTACCTCCGTGATGCAGCTGATTGCATCCTAGCATGTTTCCCATGTTCCTGGTTTCATCTCTAACGATATTGCTTTCAACGAGACACCAACTCAACTTTTAATAAATAGTTTTAAAAATAACTGCACCCGTGTTGGGAAAAATAGACTCAATAGTTATGAGTAAAGGCTGTTGACGGTAAAATAAGCATTTTTGAAAGCCCTGCTTAAGATCTACTTGTATACACGTTGTGTATTCCTCCGCCCTATGTAAAATTAACATTGTCATGGGCCTCATCATAATATTCATGCGTCGGTGAAGTGAAACTGTGAAATTATTAATTAAGTAAATACTTTACAAAATCTGCTAATTTTTACACTTCGATGCATCAACAAAAGTAGTGAAATAAATAATTTTAAAATATCATAAATGGTTACCTAAGACTTTTTATACGACGTTAGGATATGTAACTACTTTACATCCATCGTTACCAACTTTACTGGGCGAATGTCACTCAGTGTGCCCATTTAGATATATGTATGTAGGGGCGGTGACTTTTTTCTAAGGTTCATTTCTAAAGTGCTCACTTTATCGTGAACAGTCTTTAACTTCTTGTTACTTCTGGGAAGGTAGTAGTTTCGGTAACTTGAATAACGTTATTCACTTTAGCTGATAAAATATGACGTACTGCAGCAACTGGTAGCGCTCTACAAATCTATCTTGTTACGAGAGATTTCAGTGTCCCGAGTTTTTTTTCGACACATTCTGAGATTTTATTGTCAATTCAATGGCTTTCTATGAATTCGTACAGCAACTGAACAGTTCCAGAGATGTCAAAAAATTAAACCGTTTTCGGATAATGCAAAACACTAACCAAGTAGAATTAATTTCAAACAGTGAGCAAAACTGTGAAATACGGTATTATATCGTATTATATATAAATATTATATAAAATATCGTATTAATATCTTTGCTTTGGAATGGACACCACTAATCTAACCTGCTATCACTGAGGCCCCATTCGAACACACAGATAGCTCACATTTGTGGCTCAACTTGCTTATATTAATCAACTCTCACACAGTGTTGAAATATCTTCAATCATTAACGAACTAAATGGAAGGCATTATATCGCTTGATTTGATTAAATGCTTTCTTCTGGAATTGTAATTACAAAATAAATTATATTATAATAATTGTGTTTTAATTTTATTTTGCTGTGTCATTTCATCCCTCATAACTTTAAAGTGGTTCTATGAGCACTTGTTTACTAAAGTACAGATATACGCACAGAATACTAATGAAGTATTTAAGTATAAAAATGCATATGTAGTGGACTGCATACAAAACAATAATGCAGTTGTCAAGTACAAATGTGTAGAGACTGTTGGCGAATTAATGTCTTTTTAATATGTATGGAAGGTGGACAGACGACACACTCATGGACTGATTATGGATTGATAATTTATTGAAATATTAGACGAAAGAATGGTGCAAAGATTGCGAGAGTGATCGAAAGATTGATGAAAAGATTTAAAGTTTCATGAAAAGTTTTAAAGATTGATGAAAATAATGCGAATGATTGATGAAAATAATGCGAATGATTGAGGTAAATAATGCGAATGATTGAGGTAAATAATGCGAAAGATTGATGGAAAGTTTGCTGTGGGAGAGATTGCAGAGGAGGAGGATTGCGAAAGATTGAGGGAAAGATTGCGAAAGATTGATGGAAAGAATGAAAGGTTAATGGAAATATTTCGAATTATTAAACGTTTGATGGAAAGACTCTGAAAGATTGATGGAAAGATTGCGAAATATTGGTGGAATGATTGGACGATTGAGCGATTGATTATCAAGAAGAGCACCGAATTTAAGACTGTTTATCCTTCTCTTACATTTGAAGTGTCTAAGGCCTGGCAGTATTCGCATTTAAATTAACGCAAATTAAGGCTATAAAAGTGTTGGTAGATGCTGATCCATATCATTATCATACCATAATCGTGCATATGGTCGCTATTAGTATACTGGGCTTAGGTTAATTTATATATGCACACTTAAAAAAATCTGTATAATTTCTGCACTATATATATATATATGAAAATTAAAAATTTCCAATTAAAAATAATTTTTTAAATCTGATAATAAATACAGATTCACGATTTGACCTACCCTATGCTTATAAAACTAATATGGCTAGCAGAAACCAACATATGCTTGAAGAATTAGTGGGCGTAATTGCAGAGCACCTTCGGATTTGTTCGACAAACCCGAGTCGACGGCTTCCGATTACCGCCTGAGTCGATCCGAAGATTGCCGAGCTCTTCCGAGTCGAGCCGAAGAACGCAACCTACAGCTAAACAGCTCCCATTTAAAATACATTAAGCCCATTCATCCAAAAATGTACACTACTTATAATGTTGTTTGTGTAGGGTATTGTAGCGTACAATGTAGGTGTTGTTCATTTAGCAGCACTGGTTGAGTGAGGTGTCCGTCGAGTGTTTGATGTTTGTGTCTGTGTTGTGATGGTGTCAGTGTAATGTTGTTTGTGTAGGGGATTGTAGCGTACAATGTAGGTGTTGTTCCTTTAGCAGCACTGGTTGAGTGAGGTGTCCGTCGAGTGTTTGATGTTTGTGTCTGTGTTATGATGGTGTCAGTGTAATGTTGTTTGTGTAGGGGATTGTAGCGTACAGTGTAGGTGTTGTTCATTTAGCAGCACTGGTTGAGTGAGGTGTCCGTCGAGTGTTTGATGTTTGTGTCAGTGCTGTGATGATGTCAGTGTAATATTGTTTTTGTAGCGTGACGTAGCTTACAGTGTAGGTGTTGTTCATTTAGCAGCACTGGTTGAGTGAGGTGTCCGTCGTGTGTTTGATGTTTGTGTCTGTGCTGTGATGGTGTCAGTGTAATGTTGTTTGTGTAGGGGATTGTAGCGTACAATGTAGGTGTTGTTCCTTTAGCAGCACTGTTGAGTGAGGTGTCCGTCGAGTGTTTGATGTTTGTGTCTGTGTTATGATGGTGTCAGTGTAATGTTGTTTGTGTAGGGGATTGTAGCGTACAGTGTAGGTGTTGTTCATTTAGCAGCACTGGTTGAGTGAGGTGTCCGTCGTGTGTTTGATGTTTGTGTCTGTGTTGTGATGGTGTCAGTGTAATGTTGTTTGTGTAGGGTATTGTAGCGTACAATGTAGGTGTTGTTCCTTTAGCAGAACTGGTTGAGTGAGGTGTCCGTCGAGTGTATGATGTTTGTGTCTGTGCTGTGATGGTGTCAGTGTAATGTTGTTTGTGTAGGGGATTGTAGCGTACAGTGTAGGTGTTGTTCTTTTAGCAGCACTGGTTGAGTGATGTGTCCGTCGTGTGTTTGACGTTTGTGTCAGTGCTGTGATGGTGTCAGTGTAATATTGTTTTTGTAGGGTGTCGTAGCCTACAGTGTAGGTGTTGTTCCTTTAGAAACACTGATTGAGTGAGATGCTGGTCACTGTTAAAGGACTGTCGCTGTTGTGGACGGAGGCTCGGAACCGAGGCTTCTCCCTGAGTGATGTGAGCCGCTTGCTGAGTGCTGAGCCGGCCAGGTTGTGTGGCCTGAGCCACTGTAAGGGCGCACTGAGGCCCGGCCTGGACGCAGATTTCGTTGTCTGGGACCCCGATGCCACCTTCCAGGTCAGTGCCTTCACACGCTCTTACATGCTCTTAAGGTCATATTTGACTTTTTTTTTTATTTCGTTATCTGAAAGAGTTTTTGAAAAGTGCACTCTTAATGCAGTTATTAGTTGTCAAATCATTATAGCTTTCAAAATATACCACTCAAAACTCTCAATTTACCGAAATCTGCAGCATACTAGGCTTTGATCCTAGATATTTATTTCCAATCAAATTGCATGTAATGAAATTGTATGTTGTGCAGAACATACTGATTCTGTATGAGCGCGATTTTTAAACAGGTGTGCGAGTATTGGCACTCTGAATTTTGTTTAAAATAGGGGCCAGACTTGTAGATATATTTTTGTTCATTCAAGCGAAACTGTTAACATTCATTTAATTAATAATTTAAAACATTAACTGTAGAGGAAAAGTTGATTTTGTACCTTTCGTAACTTGTAAAATAAATGCAGAATGCCGCGAGTCTAAGCCTGCCTAGAACACTCTTGTGTCTCAATTTGAGTGTTATATTTTGAAAACTATAATGAATTCACAACTAACAACTGCATTAAGGGAGCATTTTTCGAAACCTCTCTCAGATAACCTTATTCCAAAAAAAAAGGAAGAGAAATATGACCTTAAGCCTCTGTCACACTGTCAAAAGTTTACCTTCAACTATATTTGACAATAATATTTGACGACAAAATACGGCCATCAAATTTTTCCTTTGAACAAATTTTATCAAATAATCTTGAATGTGCTTGAAACCGTGTCACACTGTAAACATTTTTTATTGGGAGAATCTAATTTTAAATATTATTTTAAAAATTATTTTCATAGTGAGATATTGCTTTTATTTTTCCATGCAGTCTATACGGGAAGAAATGTAAGTAATATTGTAATTTATTTTCGATTATTTAGTAAATTAAAGTTTTATTTATAAGATATGTTTCCTGCACAATGAATTTTAGTGCCTATGAGTTCGTAATATTATGTGCAATATTCACTTAAAATAACATTCATGCCCAGGCAGCTTACTCATAAATTAATTATCTTCATAACCTACTTCGTTTCCAGCAATTGTTCGTTATTTTTAAGTTTCTTGACGTACAGTTTTGTTATGCACGATTCTGATTAGCTGAAACCGTCAAACATCAAATAAAATTTAGAAAACCCGTCCAATTTTCAAATGTTTGATGGAAACTGAATGCATCCAACTTTTTCTGACAAATATGGCGGCGTTTATGAAGTTTCAATGGCGACATGACTGTCCAACTTTAATTGACCAAACTTGGTAGAAGTAGTTTGTTTACGTAACCGTAAAATGAAATAAGTTACATTTTTCCTGAAGAGTAATTGATAATTAAGTCTGAAAACACGAGCTCCTTTTGTGCAGTAGTAAAAATTATAAAATTATGCTTTATATGTTATTTAAAATTATTTTAAAGCAATTAATTTCCGTTGCGTTCGTATTTGGTTATTTTGGGTTTTTAGTATAGCAATACCGCAAAATATTTCCACTTTTTATCGAGAATTTTTTCCTATATGTAAACAGCTTTGTTTTAATAAGTTTGCAGCAATTAATGTACGACGGACGTACGAAGTTTGGTTGTAAATCGCCCGGCTGGGAGACGGACGAACGTATGACTGACGGTCGCGACGGGCTGTTGTAAATCCTGCCTAACAGTGTGATTGGTGATGAGCGAGGTATGTTGCACTCCCTAGTGCTCTATTGACCATGACTGGAGAATATATATATATATATATATATATATATATATATATATATATATATAGAGAGAGAGAGAGAGAGAGAGAGAGAGAGAGAGAGAGAGAGAGAGAGAGAGAGAGAGGGCGACCCGCAGCACCACTCCCGTACTACAAAACAAATTATCTTCAGTTTTATCATTTACGCGGCGCGTGCCCAGCCTATACGGACATTACGTGTAGTCGCGGCCGGCCAATCAGCAGGGAAGATGGATCACGTCCTCTCAACGCAGGCCGACACGGATTAATGCCTACGTTGACCAGATTCGAAGCCCAAACCTGGTAGGCACGCACATCCGGGCCAGCCCTTCCTCAAGGCTCAGAGCCCCTCACCCTCAGACCGGGCACACACAGCACCGGAAGACGCCCGGGCGCCCGACAATGGGCACCCGGGGATGGGTCACGTCATAAAACTGTTTTGATGGGTGTCACGAGCCCGCTCCGTCTCAGGCAGTTCATGCAAAGTCATGGACGAATAAAGGCGTAGATTAATAATTATTGGTGTGCTACGTCACCGAAGAAAGAAGAACTCTGTAATTAATTTGAAGTGAAAAACAACTGTTGGCCAGTCGTAAATTTAAATGAGTTCATTTAAGTGTGTTAAGAGTAGCCATTGATGCATCGTTTTCCACTGCAGACCTACTAAGCTGTATTTAAAGGTAGCATTTGTGTTAAATTGCTAGTCAACGTATAATAATAATTAAATTGTTGTGGTACATCTACGACACTATTACAATTACACTATTTCATATTTAAGCATCTTATTTTTTCCATTTGTTTGTAAAAGGAAATCGTATTAATTGGTTAAATTAATGTACATCTGCCGCCGCCTTTTATATCACTGCCGAAGCTCAGAGCGGGGGTGTGCTCGGGCCCTTGTGAGGGTCCTTATACCGCCCAGGTGACTCCAGCACTTGTATCTCTCTGCGGGCTAGAGGAGGTTTCCCTCCCCAGATCGCAGAGAACACATAACCCAGTGGTCAGGATGCCCTGCATGTCCCGGCGCAACAATGTACATCTGCTTGCCATTCCCTTTGCGGTTAAATTCACGTAATTGCAAATATTATACAAATATGTTTTCAAATTGGACATACTAGAATATTACATTAAACATTTGTGAAACTTGAACCACAACTACAAATTATGTTAAATTTTTCACGTAATTAATTTATTTTCTAATTCAGCAAAGATGTGCCCAGTTGGATATTTTCATATTAAAAATTAAAGTTTAGAACTTCCTCTATCAATAATTGTTTAGCATTATGTAGACTGGTCATTGTAAAGTGATCACTTTTGAAGCCGTTGTAACTGTTTCCTTCCAGCTATATTTTATCCTTTAACCACCTTTTCAATAATAATATTGCTATATAAGTAATTAACACAGTGTGTATATTCCACTGCACTTGGAAGTTAACATGTAAGACTAAAAATTATATATATATATATATATATATATATTATATATATATATATATATATATATATATATATATATATACTATTCAATTATTCTATATGAGTGGGCTTTCAAAAATGCTCGCTATACAGCAAACAGCCTACATACATTTGTATGGTATTAGTATGTTTTTTTAGGAGAAATATAGAGTTGCACAAAATGACTATTATTAGTCATTTTCCAGTGAAAAAGCTCTTTAAAAACGACTAGTATGAGTCGTATACCAGATCTGCATTTAGAGTTAATTTCAAACTTAACATAGTAAAATTCCATTGCGGCAACCTCGATCATTGGCAACTTCACTCAATTCGTCCAATATTTTAGGCTTTTCCTGAACGCTGGTAATTAAAAGTTCATTCAATATCTATATCGGTCATTGTTGTCAGGTCGACAGCGCCCAGCGAATAGCGAATAGAGCGCCGGGCCCGGCCCATGCCCGTGTGTGCCTCTCCATGTATCATCAAACTGGACGGACCAGACGCTATTCGTGAAGCTTGCCGTGTGTTCCCGGCCTCAGACCGCCAAGCGTGAGGTCTGGCCGGGGCCTATCCAACCCCTAATGCTGGTTGCCGCTCGCCGCCTCGTCCTTCTTTAAGAGGGGAATCTCTCCTCCAGCATATGGGGTTAACCACTGCCAGCACAAGTCCAACTTCACTGATCGGTCACCAAAGAGAACCTTCGGTGGGGACAACCAATCGTCCCGTGCTACCACTTAATTTTCATGGCTCTAGTGGGTTATCGATTACCAACCGCCCCACCGGTGGCGAGTCAGGGGAACAGAAGCAGTCTCTTCCACTACTCCCGTAATACAGCATGTGGGAAACATTGCGGGAGTCACCGCGATATACTCGGTATTCTCGTGTAATCACATTCTCCCTCTGTCCCTCTGTCACTGTGTTCCGTCGCCGCTGTGACATGTTCTCTCATTCCACTTTTACATACAGTGATTATGTGGAAGTAGCGAAGGGGCGACTTTGTAACTAGGTCCACTAGGCATAGGCCTAGGGACGGCAGCTTTTGGGGGGCGGCACATTCGAGAAACCAATTGTATATGAAACTAGTTCAGTACAAATTTAATTCTGGGGAGAAAAAAAAGTGTTTGTTTTAATACCGCCAACGAACTTTTTAATCAAACATTTCTTAAGTATTAGATTATAACATTATTTTACAGTAAAATCTAAACACTGACAAGTAAGAGTTACAGTGTGTCTGATTTTAAGACTATCGATTTAATAAGAGGGATCGATACGTTCTGCGATTGAGGGATATCCATTACGGTGGGTTGGCAGCCGTTGTGTATTGTCTGTGGCGAGACATCTAGCGACTAGCGCCTGCGACTCGCTCACTATTTACGCAGTTCTTTTATAGTGCATGTGATGATGTGCAACTGTGTGCAAGTCGTGTTATTCTAGACAAGTGTTTCAAAATATTGTGTATTAATATGTTTCCAAAGTGTACAAATTCATTGAAAGCACGTGACATTTTAAGAAAAGAGACAGTTAAGTTATTGAATGGAGCATGTTTAGGATCCACTACAACATTGTATTTCGGTGGTCCAGCGCCTCCACGAGCCATCCAAGAGCAACGTCATCTTGAAGGCGATGCTTAACTACGTTTTAACGTGTCACAGATAATGTCACAGACCATGTCGGACATTACGTGAACAGCATATTTCATAAAGGTCCCTTTTAAGTGCATAGTGTGTAAAAATATGTTCCAAATTTTTTGTAATGACTGTTAAAATTAATTTATGGACGTTACTCGTCCTCATGTCATTGGAAATGCAACCAACTTAATTTTTGATGTAGTAGTCACTCGACTTCTTAACAAGTAGTATTCTGGATAATTAAAGCATAATTATTTACAACACCGAACACCTCGACATTTTACTATCTGCCTACTATCACCTCCTGGTGGTAGGTGACACGATGCTGGCTGCGACAGCTAAAAATTAATTCAATCTTGTACACAAGTTATTTTCATGGTACTAGCTAAGTACAGCCACCACACTACCCAAACGACAGTCATGTTTTGGAAGGCTGCATGCATCGACTGCACATTCGCAATGAGAGCAATAGCACTTGCGCTCCCATATTTGCTTTGCACAGAATGCTCGTCGTTTTGCACCCATCACGTGACCTCTTGCAACACTGTGAGTACACATTTAATCTCACATCAGCGCAACACAGAAGCAAAATATTCATTGCACCATGGTAAAGTGAGCACTTTTGAGGCCCCAGTCACGTTTTACTTTCAGCCATTTTTTTTTATCCTTTAACAATCTACTTTATGCGATTTATTTCTCATGTATGCTTACAACGAAAATCCACTAGAAGACATAAATTCAGTATTTGCAAACACAAATATCGCACTCTTTAGAACTGAAGTTAAGACATCCCTTATCACTCACTACCGACTTTAATGGAAGCATGCCATAGTGTCTGTTAAAATATACGCAGTTACGAACAAGAAATTATTTCAAAACTTGATCTCGAAATTCCTAATTTATCCTCAATCCAGCTATAGTAATGGTGTATTTGTGACTAACAAACTAAATGTTTGTATTTCCAGGTGACCGAGTCCATCTTGCAGCACAAAAACAAGGTAAGTGTACACTTCTGGACTAACTTATTAATGTATAATTTGTCTCAGCTACGAAGTATACTTTTCGACAGTTGCAGGGCAGGCAGAACATGATATTCTCTGTACACGACAGCATTCGAGACCATGTTCTGTCAAATAGACGAAACAAACACAAACAGCATGGATTTATCATGTCAGGTGAAGTATGTCGCCAAAACAACACCACTGCTGTATACTTAGCACTGTCGAAAAGTGACCTTCGTAAACGAGACGGTGAGGTTGCCAAAACTATGCGAAGAAGCCTGCAGCGCTATAAACCTGATGGTCTGTTATAAAACATGGAGCCACTAGTCCGTTTAACAGCTTCCAGAAACTCTCCATGTTTATCACAGTAGCTTACAACTCGTTTCAAATTTTCAACTTTTCCTGAAGCCTTCTGTAGGCATCTCCATTCATAGAGATATCATATGTCCCTGACATTTTGGTCACAATAGCAATTTTAACCTCGAAAGTTTCTGTTTACAAGAACTTAATCTGTGTTGCTCAGGTGACACCATATATGGGAAGAGAGCTGCAAGGGCTGGTGATCCAGACAGTCTTACGTGGACAGACTGTGTATCAGCTGGAGAAGCCAATCGACTCTCCTAAAGGGAAACTCCTCCTGGAAATACACCGTTGAATGGCCGGTGTATATGTTTATCGTGTATGTTTATAGATTATTAATTTAGAATAAAAGTCACAGAAATATTAAAAACATCTGTTATTTATTTACAAATTCCAGCTACAGCATAGGACAATGAGTCAACACTGTGGTATTTTCTGTTTGGATTTTCAACTGAAAAAAAAAATCCTTTCGTAATATTATATGCATATTTGAATAATCTTAATTAAATTTGTTAAATTAACGTTTTAAAGAAGTACACCAAATCTTCCACATAATAAAAATGCACGGTACTGTATAAAATGTTTTTGTAGCGACCTTGGTCTTTAAGATTTTTCAGTTCAGGAACCATTCGACTTTGGTGTTATGTCGTTTTTAAACATTCTAAAAAATTTCCAGAGTATTTAGATTATTTAAATTCTTTTGGGCTTAATGTTAAATGTTTTAGCCATTTAAGGAACCTCTGGTTAATTAAGATTATAGTGTTTTGATACAGTAAATAGGTATATTTTAATTTTTTTATATTTTCCAAGGCTGTGCAGTTTATTTTCCTGTTTCTCCTAGCCATGCAGGCCGGCAAGAGGGTCTTCATACAGCCCACAGCCATGAGACTGTGTCTGCTTTTATTTTTTACCACATGTGTCAGTTTCGCTTTGTGTTGTCTTTGACACAGTAATGCACTTTCCACTGTAAATGTTGCTACTTTGGCATTTATCGGTATAAACTCGTAGACAAAAAGTGTCCTTTGGCCACTTTAGCTTTATATCTACATTTCAGTGCCATCTAGTAGCCACTTTGGAACTAAATTTCAGTGTATCTTTCTGCCGGAAACGTAGCACTTGGAGACATTCTAGATTTTCCTGCTGCGACTGGTAGATGCATCTCGCTGACGAAACACAAAATTTTTTTTGTTGAACGATCAAGTTACTGAGTCGGCTAGCCAAATTTCTTTTAAGTTATATGCATTAATCGACAATTTTGAGATGATTAAATATGCGCAAGCTGTGTGGTAGTAATTTTGTTGAGGTTGTTACCACCCGATGATGCAGATATACAACAAAGTTTTCACCAAACCCTACTACTATGGGGAAGTTTTTTTTCACCAGCAGTTTAATGTCTGTGTAATGCATTGTTGTGCAGTCGATCATTAACTCGTTTTATCTTCTGATTGCAGATGGTTTTAATTCTATGTTTTTGTTTATCGTTCTCCATGTATACATATTTCTTCATTCGTTTAATTACTTCAATTGAAAGTACGTCCGTCTCAATTATACATGCCTTCATTTGGATCTGCATAAACTCTAGTGGGACAAACCCAGCATCTCTTCCATTTCCTGTGATGTCTGGATCATCTATGCTGAATTGTCTCAGCTACTACTAACTTGCCTCAACCATTACTAGTTAACTTCAATTTTCACGTTCATAGTTTTGTGCCGAACGACAGCACATTTAGTTCTATTAGAAGACAATTTTTTTTTAGACCTATTTAAGTCTTGGAATTAAAATAATGCAAAAATTATTCGGGACTGGCAGGTCATTAAATATTTAAATTAATTACGTTTAAGATACTAATGCAAAATGAATTTCAATGTAATGTAGAATACAAATAACAGTTTTGTTTTAGGGGCTCCACTCTTTCGCAACTTCTTATATTTATATTATTTGCTGAGTATCATTTCTTTTTAAGTTTCATAATTTTACCGAATACAAATGATCCATTTTCTGCCTGTCATAAATATTGTGCGATACTTAGAGTATAGTAATTTGATTCGAAAGTACAATGTCATAATTAGCCTTGTTCATCTCTTTCTTTAGACCCCCATTCATGTTATAATTTAATTATGCAACATCACTAGGGTAATGATGAGTATAGCACAGGATTCGTGATTCAAAGCTCGGAACCACCAGCCATCTCAATTGTCGAGGCAGCCTGGGACGGATATGTTGTGATGGCACCCGACCAACATATTTAGTCTTGGCGACCTTGACCTTGTGCTTGTAACCTTGAATCATCTTGATTTTTTTTAATTATAAAAATCTAAAAAATTCTAAAAATCGAGAAACAAATAATGTTACCCTACCCTACCCCTTGCTCACCCTGTCAAACTTCACCTCGCTCCTCCCAACCTCCATACATCCCAATCATAAAAAAAACGCGAAGTCCCAAAAATTCTAAAAAATATCACATTAACCTCGCACTAATCACATCACCCTCAGCTCACCCCCTCCCTGGCCCAAACAAATCACAATTTAAAAAAATCGATAAAAGTCGCAAAAAAATCAAATACTTGATTCTACAACTGAAAGAACATAAAATGCTTACCTCACACTCACCCCTCCACCCATTCCCTGGTACGATGTGTTTTATAAAATAAATAAAACAAGTTATTTTCATACACATTTTTTTTCATTCAATTAATTTATGACAGTCGCTCATATCCTCAAAAAATTACGATATTCTTCAGTACATACGCGACTATATATACATAAATTTTATGCATCTTGCTATTGATAGTTGTATTGTCATTGGGGGAAAATATTGTGACTTTTATCACACAGACACACTGTGCAGGGAGGGTTATGTAGGTAACTACACTTTTGAGTACATGTACCAAAGTCACAAGAGACCTGCTCTAATTGGCTGTGAACCCTTTCTTGAAGATGCATTTCCATTTGGGGATGCGCACCAACTCGTCAACCTTAGCTTTAGGCTTGTGTAGGTCCTTTCTCTTCGGAACAGCATAAACAGTCCGAACTAAAACGACTCGGCCTTGGTATCTTCAGGCTTCGTGCAAGTGGCCATGTGCACTGTATAATTATACTCGCGGACGAGTTTCGGCAGTAGCTCAAGCCACTTGTAGCTGCTATTCGGTGTGAAATGCTTCCACATGTTGCCCTTCAGAGTCCTGTTGAACCTTTCGACAATAGAAGCTTTGAGATCACTGTATTTGGAATAATGATTTATGTTATGTGTATTCATCAGGGCCTTGAACTTTGCATTGTATAATTCCTTGCCCTGGTCGGTTTGCAAACTTGTCGGGATGCATCCTTCGCGCAATACATCTGTCATGGCCTCGATGATGTCGCGTGCATTTTTCGGCTTGACCGGCCTGGCTTAGCCATATTTGCTACAGGCATCGATGACTGTCAACATGTATTTGTAGCCCTTGTTGATAAGAGCATATGGTATCATCTGGATGAGGTCGGCTTGAAACAGGATGTTCATCCCACAAATCATGACCTTGCTATGGTGGTAGTTGTGCCTGGCGACCTCATGCAGTTCGTAGGTGATTCCCATCCGACTTATCGCATGTAGCCCCCTCTTTCAGTTCTTCAACCATGGATATAATCTTGTTGGTGTGCGAGTAATTTACAACCCTTTCCAAAGTGATCAGCAGTCATAGTTTATCGACCAGTTCATTCGGGTCATCCCAAAATACATAGTCCATGTTCTTGTCACTGTATCTTCCTCAGACTGTCCCCACTTTTCAGTGCTAGGCCACTGAAGAAGTCTGTGCGAATATCGATATTTTCGTGATCTTTGTTCATATAAGCACCTGTCTTGGGATTGTTTTCTTGGTAAAGAGCACACATGAGTTCGAGCAACATCTTGTATTTCAGTAGGTCAGATTCTGTATACTCCCTGAGCACTTCGTGAAATAGCAGTTCATAAAACCTGGGTGTTCCGTGTGTCTTGTAATCGCCAACTCAGATGATCTCACCTGGAAGAAACTCTATTTCATGATCATCGAGGAACCATTTATCATTATGCCTGTATACACCATATGTCGTATCATTATTACGAGATGTGTACGACTGTAGGTACCGTCGAGTCAGAGTATTAGATTTCAGGGCTTTCTTCCATAACTTTTTCTTGTGTGGCAAATCCGCATCCTATCCATCATCCCGATCTGTCTGTACATCATGTTTTCGCTTCTTTGTAGGCTCAGCAATATGGTCGACTTCAATATTCACAGCTCTTGGTGCTCCATCGCTTTCCCTAAGTACATGGAGACAAGTAATAGGCTTAAAAATGTCCATTTATAAGGTCGTGAGAAATTTTGGCTCTCTTGGCGAGAAAATACTTTGAGCGAGCAGTCTGTATCATTCGATGTAAGTCGCTGCCAATGTTCGACATCTTACTGAACACAAAGGTTGCTCTCTTTTATAGGTTTAGTTGTGAGTCTCTGCCAAAATACTTTTAATCTTGCCCAGGTGTTGGCTGCAGACATTCAATATGTCCCTGCTGTAATTTTGAATATCCATTTTGTGCAGATGCCACATTCAATCTGTCAGTAATTTGCTTTTGAACAAGTGTTACATGCTCGTCCATGGCCACCATATCGCGAACAATCTTGGTCTTCACACGATCCATCTTCGCCCCGAGCTCTGACAAGTAAGTGCGAAAGAATTTACTCTGATCGGCCAACACATTGCGTAATTCCGAAATGAAGATATTTCCAGTTTCGAGGAGTAGTATCTTCAGATCATTCGGGTTCGCCATTTCGTAATATTCTTCTACCAGCATCACGATTTCCATAGTTTCTTGGTACGAGACAACCTTCGTCTTCGTCTTTGTCATGCCACAGCTTGAGGTTACTCTGCCCGAATTTCGATATGCTGAAACTCATTCTTGACGGTCGACGACGAACTGATCAAATCCACATCGGTAGCTGCCATTATATACAGGCCAATCTTTTATGATCATCAGAAATCCATACTTGTCTTTCCTGTATAAGGCACAGAGACTCTTTAAATCTGATAGCATCGTGTCCGTATTGACGTGGTCGACATACACATGTCGCAAATTTGTATTGTCCATGCGAAACAGCACCAACACATTAGCATTATCACAAAGCAGTTATTTGGGCATCATACGAATAAGTCAGGCCAAGGTACATGCAGTCCACATTCATGTGCCATCCCATGCTAAAGTACTCTTGAATACAAGTCTGCTTCTCGCAGGCAGTGCCATCAAAAACAGATATCGAGTTTGGCAGTGCTTCACTCAGCAGAACAACCTTCTCGTTATCACTGCAGGGGAACTAATCCATGCATTCCATAGCTTTCTCTACTTGTGCCAGTCGTTGGTATTTCGGTTGTTGGAGCGATTTGGAGTACAGGTACATATTATCGAACAGAATGTCATTATTTTCTTCCGGCAGGCTCAGTAGGACACATGGTTTCCCACAATGTTTTGGCCCTGTAATAATGCACCTCACTGTAATCAAAAATAAGCTTCCACGTCGTAATTCGTGGGTTATAGCTTCATCTTCAAAGTGAATGTGTATGGACAAAGTAACATCTTGATTGACAATATATATGGTGCGACTACTATATTGTGGTGCTGTGAATCAATGCAGTGATTGATCGATGGCACGATTGATCGATGGAGCATTGGATCGATGGAGTGATTGGGCCGATTGCCATGGTCTACGCGAGGACGGGAACGACCATGCTGGGAACTTGAAGGTGAACCAACAGGGACAGAATAGACAGCAACGTGAATCGCAATGAGAAGCCGACAACAGTAGCTACCCAGCAAGGGGGAGTGTTCAAGCAACGAATGTGAGTGGTTTTCAAGGGGGCAATCGGTTTGTCAAGTGGGATAAGTCATGGCCACCCAGGATGCCGTACCGTTACTGCAAGATGGAGACATGCCACCGGCACAATGCGTGCCCAAACAACCCCTACAACAACAGACATCCCGACGCCACTAACAACCACCAGAGAAACGGCCAGTAGGGGTAAAGGCACCGGATGTGTCGTTTACCCCTGCCCCACCGCACAACCCAGCATTGACACCTTGGCGAACTATGGTACAAAAGGTCAGTAGTAATGGTGCGAAATTTATAAGGGCCTTTGGGTATGTTAATAATCTTCAATGTCACGCCCTAATAGATACTGAAGCATCCCATAACTTCTATGAATCTCCAGTTGTGCATGCGAGTGATGTAATGCTGACACTACATATCATTCAACTTGCAAATGGTCGACATGTTAATTCAGAATTAGGAAACGCCACCGTAACAGTCAGTATTCGTGATTTAGAGAAGATAACAACCGCAGTAGTAACAGCAGAGATTGGCGAGGAGACTATATTGGGAGCACCATGGCTTACTGAGCAAAACACCATTGTGGAACAAGCTGAGATACATATTCATTTCGGAGCTAAGGAAAGGAGAGCGGTATACAACATTGACAGCCATGCAGTAGAATAAAAACCAAAAGTTCTGTTAATGGAGTTTGAACATGCCATTCCAGTAGATCATAAGCACACTTTTCAATGTCTGCTAGACGATAAGAAAACTGCTTTTTCTAAGCATAATGCACTGCATAGAACTACTGTGGCCGAGCATGTGATCCCGTTAAAATGGGAAGAGCTGATCTTTTCGAGCCCGTGAAGTTACCTTTCCCACCAAGCTCGAATAATTAAAGAACATATAGCGGAATTGTTAGCAGATAGGTTAATTGAACCGACAAGGAGCAGGTTTAATTCCGCAATAACACTGGCATCGAAAAAGGATGGGACCTGGAGGTTTTGTGTCGACTTCAGGCCCATCAATCAGATCATGTGTAGCACACTACCGCCATACATCAGTGTGAAGGATGCCCTAAGTTCGTTGGGAAAAGCCAAAATTATTACTTAGCTCGATTTGCACAGTAGCTACTGTCTGATTACAGTATGCCAGGAAGACCAGGAGATGACCGCCTTTACCACTCCTGATGGTCGGGGGTACCAATTTTGTAGAATGCCCTTTGGGCTTAAGTGCACTCCTGCCACTTTCCAATCCATTATGGTCAGGGTGTTAGATGGACTAGTAGGAGAATTTACCCTAGCATACCTGGACGATGTGGTGATATGGTCGGAAACATGGGAAGAACACCGGCATCATCTCTCGTTAGTATTAGAACGTCTAGCTATAAATGGACTGACATGTGCAGTGAGCATGTGCCGACTGGGACAAACAGACCTGGAATTCCTGGCACATGTCGTTAATGAGTCAGGCAACCGGGTGAACCCCGTTTAGCTGGGACTGATAGAGAGCCAACAAGTACCATGCACACGCAAACAATTGCGAAAAATTTTCGGTTTAGTGAATTGGTTGCGCGAGCACATTAAAGATTTTGCAGTCATAACAGCACCCCTAATGGACCTGTTGTCCCCACAAAAGTAGTACGTGTAGGGAGACGCACAAGTAAAGGCTTTCCAGGAAATAGAGGAAAAATTCCGAACATGCCCCGCACTAGTAAGATATGACCCAGCACGGCACTTGTATCTACAGACACATGCGAGCCAAGAGGGACTGGGCGCAATCCTTTACCAGTACGGTGATACAGGCGAGAAACGGGTAATCGATTTTGCATGCATAAAACTCGGCAGTACAGAACACAGGTACGACATAAACAAAAGAGAATGTCTGGCAGTCATTGGGCAGTGAGAAAGTACTGTCCATATCTGGAGTACAGGAGGTTTATTTTGCATACTGATAACTAGTGTTTAGTCTGTTTCTGAATTCTCAGTGTATATTTGTTAAGTATATACATTTGTGTACTAGCAGTTATGTGTACTAGTCGTGCACTTGTTGAAACTATTCAGACAATCAATCGCCTCGTCAAGTTAGACTGGTCGCGCATTCTGGCAGAAATATCAGACACTAGGTGACAACAGAAAATTTGATGCATGGTGTTATGAATATGTAACGACAACCACACACTGCCATGCAAGTGAAGCTGGATTACGGAAAATTTGTCCCGTTTGTACTGCAGATGTGTTATTGACACGCACATTATTACTTACATACACTCAAACATTTTCTCCATTCATGGAACATATTTATGCTTTGCTCTCATGTTATAGAACAAATCCTGTAGCTAGCATATCTCGCCTCGCATTTAAGCAGTCCGTTGCTAATGAAATAAACACTTTGGCAGTAACACTTTTAAGTGTTAAACAATTCCGTTATGGGCTCCTAGAAATAAATGTATTATTGTTTCATGTACACAACAAATAAAACGGCAAGAGTCCCACATTAATATTCATACCTAAAACTTGAATGCTATTATTTCACCAGCATACTGATACAGGCATTGGGTTTATTATGTTGTTTTATTTCTCCATAATAATGGTAATGCAATGTTTCTATTCTGCAAACATAATTTTAGGTGCCAATTAAGAATACCACAAATTAATATATGTACTAGTGGAATATTTTGTAATGACTTGTTTGTAATCTAACATCTCATCCAAGAAATATAATTATATTATACTGCTATTCTGTTAATATGACTGCATTACTTATATGACTGTGTTGCCAGTTTGGTATCACACAAATCAGCCCTAATGAAAGTGTGTTGCTGAATTGTCAAAGGAGAACCAGGATCTCATCCTTCAGGAACTAATACTTTAACTCTCAACACTTCACACAAAACTCTTCGGCAGTTTTCTGGACGTCCATTTTTATATACTTTTTTTACAGTGCTTGTTTTAGGTTATTGTGAAATAAAATCCTTAGTATTATTGCATGTGCACCAAACTCTCTAATTGTTCATATTCAGAATGTTTACTGCTACAGTGAGAAAAGAGAGAATACAAACATATTTTTCAGACTTTTGCTGTAACCTACAATGCCACGTCTCAAGCATTTTACTGCAACATCTCATCACGATGCCATGCTGTATAATGGTTGGAAAACCATGAATATGTTACTGTATACTTAATATTTTTCTAGTTTAACAATGTTTCATAGTTCACATACAAAATGGTAGATCACTTTACATAATATAGCTAATCTGTGGCAAAATGTAATTGTGGATTACAATAATAATGATCCAATTTTGTTCCCACCTCAGGCAGGGTCAATGGATGAGATGAGGGGAGGGGGATAGTGCCAAGTGGAGCACACTGCCCTACAGGAGGGCCAAACTTGTTATTGCCAGCCATCCTTAAGGATAAGTGTGTTGAGATGAGAGAGGTCTGGACTATTATGAAATGGAAGGGCAAAGACAGGGGGAGCACCCTGCGAAAACCTACCAACAGCATTGTCATGTTTTGTGGATTAGCGTGATGAAAAAATACAGAGCAAAGAGTTACGCCTACTTCATTGTGCATTTGTATGTATGTGAAAGTATAGTGGGGTGTTCACTGCATTTCCATTTTGGAATTCCCTTACTTTTCCTTGTTTACCAGGCAGTATCTTACCATTTTCCCTGAAATATATTTTCGGCAATACTGAAACACGATATGTACTGTATTTTGTCATCGTTGACAGAACAAAATGCCATCAGTGAAGTTGCATTAAATTACACTGCAAAAGACCAAGCAAGCAGGACTGACATTTTATTCAGCCCAACGATATTTCTTGCAATACACACTATTGACTTCACATGAGTGCCCATTACAATCACACCAATACATTACTTTGTAAATATATGTAGGCTCTTGCTGTGTGGTGACTTGATTGGGAGTGCAAGATGTTTTGAGGGGCGGTGAGGTTAAGGTTGGGAAGTATTGTAGAGGTATTTGTTGCCCGACTAGGCGCATGACACCACATGTGGCAGTGTCGAGGTTGTTCGAAAGCTGGACTAATGGATGCTGGTAATTAAGAATTACTTTGTTTTTACTCTACATACGGTTACCACTATTTTATTCTAACTTTTAGGGCAAATGTACCATCTGTTGTATGAAATACAACCAAGAGAGACTGCAAGGGCCAAGAGAGACTGCAAGGGATCACCAAAGAGTGAAAGTAAACAATAACCTGGCAGCATCAGACTTATGTTAGTCACACACATTACAGATGCTATTTATTATAAACGTACACCACAGCAGGAATATAAAAATTATTGCACCTCGGTATCCTCAGGTTATGTTTATCTGTTCAGCTTCCGTTAATTTCACAAGTATTCCTACCACACCAATAGCCTTGCGATATTACTTTATCACGCTATTAGAAGATCGTAAACAAATTATAGCAGTTGTTATAGGATTTTTTGCATTTATTTATTGTATGTAATGGGACATCGCAGACACTGGCATCCTTTCCTCTTCCCTCGATACCTAACCTATAATGTGTTTGATACCAAAAGAAAGATAAATACAATTCAATGAGGCTAGTACCTTCTAAATTGAAAATGCAGAATGCAATTTTAATATTATTTGTATGTAAACACATCGGAAATGTGCTGCAGAAATCTTTAAAACGCTCAGAATGTTATCCATATTTCTATGCACATTTATATACCTGACAATTATTTTCACAACCCATTTACAGCAACATACACATTGATAACAAAAGAAAGAGAAATACAACTCAATGGGATTGTAATATCTTGGAAATGTGGATTGAAATTGTAATATTATTTGTATATGTATACACCTGGGGAATATGCTGCAGGCATCTAAACAACACTCAGAATTTTATTCATAATTGAAAGCACATTTATTAAGCTGACAATTATTTACACATACAGCAGAACGACATTTTGTAAATACTACTTATTAACTTTTAAAACTTGCGAGCTTTATAACTACAAAATATACATGTTAATTTTCACACCTGAAATACAATATGGGGACTCTCGTAATTATGTAGTATGCTCTACAAGTATAATATTTCAAATACTTACAAGTATACTTCATGTATGTACTATACTGGGAATTTAAACTGTGCTAGTATACACACGATGATGTCACTTCCGGCGACAAGTACACACAAGTAGGCAATTTTTGAGAATTCAGAAACTGTCTTAGTGTGGCTGAACAGCATGAGGGAAGCAAGAAGCAAGCTTACACAGTGGGCATCAATTATTACTGTAGGCTTACGACTTTGTTATTGACCAGACACACTATCATGGGCTCCGAATCATATAGTAACGAAACTGGATGATGCAGAATGGGAGAAAGAGGCACACAGAAACCTGACACACAGAAACCATTACGAGAGGTGTTTGTAAATAAAGTCACCATAATTGAAACAGAAGAACTAGTTTCAGACCTGTATAAAGAAGTATTAGCTGTGCAGGAAAATTGCATGTTCACGCAGGACATGACAGCAAGATGAGCACAGGAAAATGTAGAAGACTGACACGTGTTTAAAACTTCATAGAAACATGTTCCCCATGTGAAAAAACAACATGATGCTTATATGTATCACATGCATGCAGGGAAAAAGTGTTTGTACACACACATTCAAGTGCAACGGCGGGGCACACAGGTGCAGAGAAAATGGTACATAATATTAAAGCACTTTTTTTTTTACCTGGGGTAACACATTGCATAAGGAAATGGGTAAGGCAGTGTGAAAAATGCAACCATTTTAAAGCCTCCATGACTGACAGCACACAACAGCAGCAGCTTAGACAACCTAAAAAGACATTTTAGACAGTCAGTCTCGACTTAATGGGGCCCTACCTTAAATCAGTCTGGGTAGTGCAGCACATGAAATCATCAGTGTACCACCCATGGTAGACCCCACAGAGCTGCGCAACCACGATCTGAAGGCGCAACTCCAGCTCTGGGTTGGTGAGCACCATACCAGCTGGGCCAACCACCTGCCCACCACACTCTTCACACTTCACCACCGCACAAATGAGGCAACAGGAAGTTCACCAGCAGAGGTATTCCTTGGTCACAACATTGCGTTGCCAGGCGAAAAGGACTGCCCACCAGCGAGGAATAGTTGCACAATGGAAAAAAGTGGCGCATGTGATGAGAGGCGCAGATGCAGGTGCAGAGAACAGCACCAACAGCAAGCGCAGTACATTTAATGTTGGCTGCCGGAGACGAAATGCACACCACCCACGCTCACTCCAGGACAAATAGTTTACATCAGGGCTCACCTGCAGTCAGCCACTCGGAAAAATTCCTGCACATGACTAGCACCCAGGTGGACAGGGCCCCTTCACGTCATGAAAGCACTCGGCCAGACTACATACCTGGTCTGAGTCGGAAGGAAAGTGATCCGGACACACCAAGATGACATCCATGCCACAGTGGAATATGCCCCCGAGCCAGAAGCAGCAGGTATCCCGGAGAGCCAGGACAGGGAAGTTCCTGATGAGCAATGGTCACCATGCAGTGGGGTAAATAGTGGTCCAGCACCTCAAGCCGAGGCAGCACCACTTAGTACTTGTAAAATTTTGATGCCGAACAACACTGTGTTCCTCAGGGGTCAAGAGAACACAGGTACTGCAGTAAACCGACCCGCGATGTTCACCCAGGATGAAGGATGGGAAAAGGCTACGAAGTAGGGGGCAAACGATGAACATAGCATAGAAGGAAACCGGATCAGCTGGAGAACATCAGGGACACCCAGGAGACGCACGACAGCATCGGTATTGATGAACACCTTGACAATGTCAGAGCAGTGAAAATGGGTCAGCACCTCGCACAGAAGTACCTGTACCAGATGCAGAAGGTCCGGCGTCACCCAAAGTACTCGCGTCCGCAGGGGAGACCTCGATGGCCAGAATCGAAGAGTACGACAGCGCAGCACTGGGGAGTGCTACCATTCGGACTAGTGATCTGAAAACAGCACCGGTACTTCCTGTGGGAGCTGAAGAAGCGGAAGAGACGACTCCCACCATGGAAGTACAATTTGTAAGTGGTAAATCGACAGCAGTCGGGAGGCCGCTGAGCAGGTCCGGCCAATCATAGGAGCTTCCACACACGGTCGTCAGCTTACGACAGCTGTTCACCCAGGTCGCCACAGGAAGCAGCATTCCTGCCGCATCGGGAAGGAGAGCAGTAACAGTAGTGATGGTGACAGCGAGGTTAGTGGGTCGGCCAGCTCATTACCACTATGCAGGACAACATGGCAGAGATATTAACCAAGCTGCATAGAAGGATCTATGAATTACGTCCAAGTCGTGGGGAGCAGAAGTGCTCCTGCAGCGAGTGACTTGACTGCTGCAAAAGGTATTGCAGGGCGGGAGGTCGTTTAGCGTCGCCCGTGCAACTAGGTTGTTTGCCCCACCGTAAAGTACTCCACAGCAGGTATCAGCAATCTACTGAGCACTCATGTGCATCGTGTGTGATAGCACTGATATGCAAGTATTAAAACACCACCCACTAGCACGACCCAAAGGGGTCCAGTGCAGCGATAGTGCAAAGCAGAGCGAGTGTGTGTGAACCAGTGCGATGTGATCAGAAACCACATTAACTCGCGCACACTAATACAAAAGCAGACACAAGGTAAAAGGACTTGCAGTCACGTTTCATAATTACACAATACTCATGAACATCTAGCCGAGCAATGATTTGCAGGATGCTCTATAGTGTTTATACACCCCCACGGGCTTTTTCAAGGGTATTTTAAGTTATGTTGTAATACCCATTTTCACCTGTTTCATTCCCATTTCATTCCACACAGTGTCTGTCATGTTTATTAAATATGTTTTGCCAGAGTTTATTTATTCATGTGTTAAAGTCAGCAATGTAAGAGGAGAAGTGTATTATGTCAGTTGTGCGCAGTGTAATAAAATTAGTTCCCGTGCCTGTGTGACCCTCAACTTTTGCATCAATCATGGTAATTACTATAGCTTAATCAATCAGGAACCTCTTTTGTTTGCAGCTCAGGACTCTCCACCTCTAGTCCCCTTAGGTTTACATCGCCTAGGGAGGTTTAAGTTTTCAATTTAATTTCTTTGTAGCATCGCACCTTTTGACAGTGTAACCTTACTTGCAGGTTAAGTCTGGAATATCTGTAAGTTGTCTTCATCGAAGGACATTAATAAAACCCATTGAATTTAAGTAAATGTGAGTACATCTATATTCTGGTAGTCTTTAGGCACTTAGGGGTGAGGGCCCTTACCTTCCCGCTAAAAGTGTAACATGTGTTTATTTACATACTGTATCTTCATAATCATCAAGTGTTTTGTCATTGTTTACCAATGATTAAAGGTGAGTGGTTCACCATAATAGTCCACTGCACAATACATATTTTTAACTCGTAATATATCTGAGGAACATTATGTTAGGATTCCACCTTTGGTCGTTGGTGCACGAACATGAGTCAATAGAGTCAGCTCACCAATTCAATTTGGCATTGTTCTACATGCAATGCCTGGTGCCTGCGTGTATAAAAACTCATCCGAATTCCCCGGTAACTGAGTTTACCACTCTTGAAAACCAAGTTAACCTTGTCTCACACCACACGGCACCGTCAAGATTATGGGAATGTCAATCAAATCTTTCTCTGAGGATTATGTGAGATTGTTACAAAAAGTCTGATTACATAATTAATGCATGATTAGATGTCACTGCTTCACAGTAGGTACATACGGCGAAATGAAAATTAGCATGTTACATATACCATATTACTTGAAGTATAATTGCATAATATACTCATTGGACCTCTTCATTTGCTCTCATGCGCATTCAGGCGGTCTTCATTCAAAAAACGAATACATTTCAAAACGTCGAAGCGACCAAATTATCACATATTTAATCAATTTAGAACTCTGGGCCCGCAGCCCTGGCTTCCAAGCTTAATGATGTATCACATTCAATGTGTCGCCCAGGTTCTTTCTCAATAATGAAATTTTCTGTAAAAATTCCAAAATTATAATAATCTTACCGCTTACCTCAAAAGCACGTTCAAAAAGCTCCCCTTAGCTAGTGACAGAATGCTAAGCTGCCAACTTATGTAAAACATAAACCTGCCTGGAGTTTAACAAAATGGTCAAAACATAAAATAAAAAAAAATGCTTCTTTTAAAAATTACATGTGTCATAAAATAATTAACATACCAGACAATCTTTCAATTTAAAATACAAGAATAATTATAATAAGGCTGCCTAATATATGCATGTTACCAGAGCATACAGATAATTATATAAACATTGGCCACTGAAAATATGACTCTAAATTAGATCATTCTGGGCGTATACACACTCTATGCTAATAACATATTTTGAAGTATGGTTTTAATAGGTTAAGTGTAATGAATTTACCATGGGTATGTGCTGATAGTATGCAAGCACTGCAAATTCTATGATGCAATAGGAGATAGTACTACCCACTACTTTGAAGACAATTTGCATACTAAGATATGATTATGTACAGCCCACTAAACTGATAAACCGAAAATTTCTTGATGTTACTCACCCATGTAGGCGGCGAATATACATCCTTGAGTCATATACTGGTGATAAAACACATACATGACACATTCATCTTCAATTGTTAGTTCTAAACATTGCAAACACTCGTTATTGTGCACAAAAATTATATTTAACACTCTACATGGCACACATCAAAATTAACCACTAATTAAGCACTGCATACCGCACTCAGCATAACCACATTCGAAAATATCGTTTAAACATAATTACATGGCTGAACCAATAATTGATAGCTGTTTATAATTTGTTTATGGCAGTAGTAAGCGAACAAGCGACTTTAGATTTACTTTTGTCAAAGGCACCATGCCATAATAGGCGAAAGCAACTATGGTGCTATATGTAAACACTCCCTCAATACCTCGTACAATATATATGTTTTTGTACTATTTCAGCTGGATGTAATACAACGTTCTCATAAAATGCAACAAGGCAAGCCTTGCAAAATCCAGATATATAGTTTCAATAGATTTTTGTGTCTCCTACAAAAAATAAGTAATTCTTAATTTATTCTTAATAATTACACTTTTGTCTTTGATTCAGCGACTTTGATTTTTGTATTAGTGCAGAGTATTCAGAAATGCAAGATTTTCACAAAAAAAAAATTAAAGTATAGTCTATTCATCGTTACATCCAACTTTTCTGAAGCTGAAGCCTGGCCTGCTGAAGTTCTGCTTTCAGGATATACCTCCACCTCATGCATGCAAAGTGGAACTAAGTATTACTTATAGTACAATTCATGCATTCTTGGGCACTAAGTTACATAATATTTTGCTTAAAAGCACCTTCTTACTAGGCACTATTAATATACCCATTTGCTCCATTTTTGTTCACATTAATTATAAATAACATATTATAATTTCTAGATAGAATATAAGTACAAGACCAATTTAACCAAAAATAAGGTACTTCTGTGTTGACACAAGTATAAAGTGTGATCAAGATGCTCGGAAAGGTGTAGGATTGTGCCACACGTTCGGGCAAGCCGTTTTGATGGCTAAGGATGGGCCGATGAAGGGTTGGATATGATTTTGTGGGTGGTGAAGATGAGGTCTAGGATGTGGTTTACCTGGATAAGCACCAGATACCGCCAAGGCGACGTCAAGATGATTGTTGACTCTGCTGATCCCGGGGTTGCAGGTCGTCCACCTAGACTAAATCTCCTCGCCGATGATGCTCGTGACCTCTGCTTCGTTTATTGTTACTCCAGATTGGATGATTCCGTAAGTGTTTGCTAAATGGTAGCCGGTGGGTCGACTATTTACCATAATGCTTCTTGTGGTGGGAAAACTGACTAGCCATTAACACTCGCGTGTGTATATTGTTATGGTCAACTACATGCCCATAAGACACGGAATAAAGATTAAAATTGACACTTGCAAAGATTAATTACATAAGATATGGTGTGAGCGGGTATTGTCAGGGCCTGTCCCCTTAAGTGCATATAGCGATCGAAATAAACTTTGTACCATTCATTTAACAGTCGTATTTATTCGATGAAATTAAATCTCCCCCCCCCCCCCCAGGAGAGCACTTACACAATGAGAGTGGCAAATCAGACCGGCCACTGCGGTTACACTGATAAAAACATTATGACACAAATAGATTACGGAAGAATTAAAATTCTCCAGGCAATGTTATTCCCGCCGAAAAGAGGGTGGTGTACCAGGCAGCTACATGCGAAAAGGTTCCGGGATGAATTAAAGTCTATTGCGATTAAATGTCCATGCCAAAATGATGAATGCTGCCCAGCGTGAACGGGAAAAGCCGGAGAACACGACACATGCACCACACTTGTCCAAATACTACTCACTGACTAGCGTTCCTGCTTGACGCACGGGCGGGCCTCGGCTGTCCCACATGCCAGAACGACACTACTTCCTGCTACAACCTTCAATATTCTGCCTTGCATCATGCTATCAAGTGAAACTCATATTACAATTTACACAAATAACCCTGCTGCATAAATACTGGTGAATGAAATGAACATAACACTGGATGCGTGATGAGATAAAAAATTACACATTAATAGTGCACTGAAGAAGCAAAGAAACCTAACAAGCAATAAAAACCTTTAATAGAAAACATAACAAGGGTTTCTGGCATAGATTCTGGGCTCACAAGTCCAGTTGGTATCAGGTCTATTTCTTAAAGCCTTCCGCCTTGCGGAGTTTAGCGTAACAATGGCAACCACCAGCTGTACTTCAACGGCGTGCCCATGCACTGCTCTGTGCTGCGCCGATCCTGATCACTCACTGGCGACCTGGTGCACCCTCTGCCCATCGGTAGAGCGCACAGCCCTTCTGCAGTGATGATGCAGGTCTTGGTCAAATAAATGGTCTTAGGGGAGAGTGCACATAGTACCTGTCAAATGCCCCCCCACCCCTTTTCGAGACCATTTGTAGGCCGACTGATGTTACTTGCAGCAGCTGCAGGCGTGGACTGCCCTGCATGACCGCAAGTGGTACCACAGCTACTATGGCCCTACCACAATATGTGTTGGCGGCGGTTGCCCCTTCCTGGTAGGTAACTCCGGCTGCCTGCACTTGTGTCACTCCTTTTGCGAGTGTGTCAGCCGACGTGAACACCAGAGGCGAAGCAATCTCTCCGACTCGCTGCCTTTGCTATCTCCTTTCTCAGTCCTGCTATCCTCTTGCTGATTTCGCAGTCTCTGGGTGCAGCCCAACTGAACAGCTCCTATAAACATATCTTCAACTGCATTATCCACTTGCACCTACATTTTCCTCTGCTCCTGCTTATCCTGCTCTTGCTCTTGCTCCCCCTGTCCTTACTCACGCTCCTCAGTAAGCGCACTAACACTGCTGTGCATCTCACTTCTTATGGTTTTCGTCCAGTATGTTGCAAGCTCGCTGTGGATCGTAATGATGCCAGGTATCTCTTGCACACTCTCTTCCTCCTCTTCTGCTCCTGCTCATAGTGCGGATGCACTCTCCTGTTCACTTCTCTCCTCCTGGAGCTCGTCGACTGTGTTTCTGTCCAGTGTTGGCATGCACAAATGGGTCCTCTGCGGGTTCTACCCCTGAAGTGCCGCCACACCTCGCATTCGCTCCTTCACCTGCAATTGCTTGTTGCGGTGTTTGCTGTGGTGGAGTCGGAACACACCGGGACTGACTTCGTCGTCTACAGCACCCGGGGTTAGCCAGATGTCATCCCGATGTACCTGTACCTTCCTCCCCCCCATACAAATGGTGTATGTCATGGGTCATGCATTTTTAGCAGGCGATGCGGCCCACTCAGTGTGCTGCTAACCCTGCACAATAATCTTTCTTTGTTGTGGACTGGGGATGTGTCTGTACGTACACTTCCTGCCCCTCATGCAGTCTAGGCGGTGGTCTGTTAGTGACTGGCAGCCATCTTGCCGCATAGCGATCCTGCTGTTGCCTGATGTTAAGTATGCAACTCTGATGCTGCTGTCTCTGTGTATTCATGATCGAAAGTTTGCTGCTGTCTTCTCGTTGCGGACATTTTGCTTCCCCTGGTAGGCGCAGGTTGCGGCATAGTAACACCTCTGTGGGTGATCTCCCCATCGGCGTGTTTACTCTCCTCTGGAACATGTACAAAACGGCGGGTATGTGATCCTCCCAAGTGGCATGTTGTTCGCTCACATGGAGCTGTAATTGTACCTTGATCTCTTGTTTTCTGTGTTCTGTGGGGTTGGCCTTGAGGTAATACACCGCCATTGTGACATGGTTGACGCCCCACTTCATACACAATTCCCTACATTTCCGGCCAGTAAATTGTGTGCCGTTGTCTGTTAGTAGATTCTGCGAGAATACCCAACGCGGGAAAAACTGCTCCTCTAGTAGATGTTTCCAGCCCTGGCTCCACTGGTAGGATATACCTCTGTCCAGCATGAAAAGTTGTGAGTTACTATGACAAGAAATTGCTTTCCTATTCTCATCCTGGGATATGGACCTATCAACTCTATGCACACCGTCTCGAATGGCTTCCCTTACATGCGCGGCCTTTGTCACTGCCTTCCATCTGAGCGACATGCCTTGTATATGTTACAATTCTGGCATCTTTGTACACATTGTCTCGCATCTCGGCTAAGGCCTGGCCAGAAAAAATGGTCGCGCGTATTTCGAACTGTCTGCTCAATGCCTGCTTGTCCAGCCATGCTGCCACCGTGCGAATAGGCGAAGACTTGATCCCTCGCACATGTGGGGACATACACACTCAATATCCTGGACTGTTGGGTAGAACAGGTCTCCAACCTGCCATCCACGACTCGCCATCCCTCTATTTCCTGCTTGGCGCATTGCCTAGCCTTTTCCTGCATGAACATGCAACTCCTTTGCACTTGAATGACCTCCTGGTGCAAATCGCTAATTAGGCCCTCATTGTTGGGGACTGTCTAATGCTGGACTCACACCTCATATCCTGGGTCCTGTGAACTTGGCGGTAAAATGTCCTCCCATTCTGCTTCGTCCCGGACGATCACCTCATTGTTGGGGTTATGGGACAATGTGTCCGACAGATCATTCTCCCTGCCAGGCAAGTGTTCGACTACGAAATCGTAGGCATTCCCTTTCATTGACGTCGTAATGCTTCTCTGTCTCCCGTGGCTTGGCACTCGCAAAGTCGATAACATGTTTCTCCCTGCTGTCGCTAACCTGGAACAATAATGCACCTATCCCTTCTTGGCTTGTGTCAGATTGGAGGTACAAATGTCTGCTCGCCTCGTAGCATGCTAGTGTTGGGCATGTTCTGAACTCATGTTTGATGTCTACGAATGCTTTCTCTGCATCATCCGCCCACTGGAATCTCTTCTGCGATGAAAATAGGTCCGCAAATGTTGCTGTAATTATCACGATGTTTGGATGTTCTCTCACAGACAATTGATAAGCCCGAAAACTTCCGAAGTCAAGTGCTTGTGAAAGGCCTACATGGTTTATTTAGGAAACAACCAAACATGTAATATATGGGGGGATTTTTCCAATATAAGTTTAAAAAAATGGTTAAGATACTACTAATATACTATAACTTAATAGATAATACAGATTGTAATTATAATTATTACGATGCCCACATAGTTTCATTAATTACTGATTTTTGTACAGGAATAACATCCTTTTCTTTCAACCTACAGAAGTGCTAAGCCTGGAGAAAGAATTTTACTAAACTTACAAAATTAAATATTTTTCACTGAATGCAGCCTTCAAATGTACGGTGATGATATAAATTTTTGGGATTTAACATATCTATCAATATGGATTTGTTATAGGGCTAACCTGTGTCAAATTAGTGATGAACCGAAATCCTACCTACTAATCATTTGACGTGTTGTCATGTGGTCAGATGAGGATTCAGGTTAGGTTAGAGGAGCGGTAAACATAAAATGTTGGAAATGGAAGTTTTGGATTGTTGTTACCTGGAGCGCCAGACATTATTCTCCAGAATAATACCAGTAATGTTGGTAAAGCTGACTCGTTCTCCTCAGGGTCATTCGGCCGATGACCACTGTGTAAACCTTCCAGGGATTGGAAGTACTCTTCTGAAAATTATTATATATTCTTGCTTGTGGCGCTGTGAGATATCAGTACTCCCCACACACCCATGTGATACTGTACTTACGTTGTTGTTACATGTGTTGTTACATGTTACATGTGCATTTATGTGTACACGTGCCTTAGTGTATCACTTATGTTGCCGTTAAGGTCTTTTAAAACATAAAACGTGAAATGTGAGATCTCCTTTTGTATCACTGCACTCGAGCACTCACTGCACTACTCCTGTGGCACTACCATTGCGCTGCACTTGCGCCGCCTACGGCATAGAGTGCGCACACTTACTGCATTGCTTGAATCCTTGCTAATTTGGTGCAGCAGGCAAACTGACTTCTGGGAGGGGGCACACAGCACACGTCATAGTATTGGTATAATTTCAACAAAAAATACTCTCCATTATTGAAGTGTGTCGCAATGCAACAGAAGTAAAAATTATTCCAATTCCAAATTCTTGTTGCTCTAGACACTTCTGTCTTATTACATCGTACACAGATGGTTGGTAATTGGCTGATAAATGATATTCATAACACCTATGTTATATAATTTCAATCGCACCTATTAGTATGTTTAGAGTCACGTTTCAATCCGAATTGAACTTGGAGTGGACTGGAGAATCCCAATTTAAACTTTACCAAAAACACACCTGGTGTGGACTGAAGAAGGAGTGGAGTGAGTAAACCACTCCAGTCGGCAAGGTGGACTGGAGTGTAGAATCCAGATTGAAGATTTACTCTAAACATTGTCAGTAGGAGTGTACTGGGAGTGAGAGCAAAACAAATGCCTCCAATATGGAAGGGAACTGAGGGCCCTTAACTAGCTCCATGCCCTAGGAAAGTGCATCTAGGGCGTAACATCAAATAGTCGCTGTCCGAATTCATGACATCAGCACAAATGCACCCTAGACTATACCATTCAGCCAAGGGCACATGTCTTATGCCTTAGATCGTTTTTCGATATTCTACTATTCGTTGTTGTTTGTTCACTGTTTATCTTTGGGTGACGAATGGTCTTCGAAAAAACTGAAAACTAAGTATTTATATATTATAAATGGTTTGATGTGTTCTGGCCATTTAACCCATTGTATTTCATTTTTTTTTATTTGCAGAGAGGTCGGCAAATGAAACTCGTTGATTGCAAATGAAAACGGAAACAACGCGCGGAATTCCCATATTTGCCTACAGCATGAACAACAGAAGCTCGCACATCGATTGTTCAATAATCGAGATACAAACGAGCAAGAGTGTCCGAACTCGGAGATCTCCACTACTTTATGAAGGGGACAAGGGTTTATATCTCACGAAGTGTGCAAGTGGAAGTGGACAGGTGCAGAAGGTGGTGAATTCACTGCCTCTAATATTTCTTTTACTTAAACCATATTTCAAAATATTGTTTATGTTCCCAAATGTATCACTTGGTGAGACTTGATCAATACTTTTGAAAGATTTGCCAACCAAATTTCGGGGATTTTTTAATAACCAAATAATAAGTTGCACACTATTATAATGAATTATTTCATGTCAGTAAATGAGCAGTACGATTATTGCCCTGTGAAGCCAATTTTCTTGTGGCTGCAGAAACAAAAATGCATACAGTCATAATGCTTGTGCTTGAATCAGAAAATCCATTCCCGATTGGAAGCGACTTATGAAAATCAACCTTTGAAAAAACACTCTAGTCATTAGCTGTAAGAAAATTACTGGGCACGGGATCAGTTAGGTTGCCAGCATGGAGAGAGAAAATAGTTCCAATGTTTTAATGTAATTGTTGGTTTACCGCTTACAAATGGGAGTCAAAAAGGTTTGTCCTTTATTTTGCCAATTATTATAGAGTAATTAATGACGTGATGCTGACGTATTTATATTTCAAAGTGTCTTACACAGTCACATGATCGGCACAAGGAGAATGTAGCATGGCCATTGTTTACTTCCTTCACTGTTCTTGGCTGGCTGTGTTTGACGACACTTGTGCTAAAGAATCTGTGCGATAATATTTTGTAACCTATAATTATTTATTTGTCTTCTTTCACCTGCTCTTTATTATTAGGTTTTCAATAACGTTTGGTGTGAATTTATGCTCACGTTCAAATTGTACTGATTCCTTTTGTTTCTTGGGCAAACTTGCTACCGAAGCAAGTATAAGACGTTACTTGTAGTGCGTTCTCGCGTCTGTAATAATTGCGTGTTCTATTTCAGGTTTGCTTAAAATTTAGTTGACTTTGTTTCACGTTGTGTGTTGCGGTAGTGTTTGTGTGCAGTCATGAGTTGGAGCAAAGTGAGGAGATGAG
This sequence comes from Dryococelus australis, assembly GCA_029891345.1. Lineage (NCBI taxonomy): Eukaryota > Metazoa > Arthropoda > Insecta > Phasmatodea > Phasmatidae > Dryococelus > Dryococelus australis. The sequence goes on along the minus strand of CM057006.1, from coordinate 82,381,752 downwards.
AAATCACCACTCATCAACGCCAACAGGACGTTATTATTGTCGCCAAGTATTTATTTGCTTCAATCAAGCGAGGAGAAATGAAACCCTGCAACGTCGCGGCAAGAGTGGCCGAAATGATGAAACGCTCCAGAGCCACAGTGCTAAGGTATGTTAACATATTTGTAGTATTAACCATTACATTAGTAAACTGGGTGTTAGGTTAAGGCTGGATTTACAATGCCACGACGAGGTCGTACCGACAGTGGTTTTCGGAAAATCCCGTAATAGCTAGTAACTTGCTATTGAGTGTAAATAAATCACAAATTATTGTACACTATTTTGTTTTGATAACTTTGTAAACTAAGTATTTTTGGGTGCTGGGACAATTATTTTTCCAGGAATATTTATTTTTTATCAATTCATTATCTTTATGTTGCAAAATAACTAGGATGTGCACATAAATATCGTATGTTTAATGTGAAATTTACCACAGTAATGAAATCCGCACATGTTGTTTTGCAATGTTATGTTTCCTGTAAGCTAGAATAAATATAATAGAATAAAAATAACTTTGCTTACAAACACATATTCTAAAAAAAAAATAAGAGGCGTACATAAAAGGGAGTCGCTATAGTAAAAAAAAATTAGGCCATGCTTCAGCTATATTATATTATTAGAAGTTATTGTTGTTAAAATCAAATGCAAATCTACATTATAAACTACTTCAACCTTTACTAGTGATTTCAAGCAAATTCTCCTACCATGTGGAAGATAATGGCAAAACAAAATAAAGTCCGAAACAGTTTTAACCTGGACAGGATTCCCACGCTCCTTGAAAGTCCTTGAAAAGTGCTTGTAATGTATTCAAGAAATCAAGGGCCAATCTTAAAAGTGCTCGAAAAATTTTCATTTGCTTAAAGCACTAATTTTCATAGTGTTTATTTACATGGTATTCCTGACAAATTAAAAGTGGTGTCCAGCCACTGTTTTTACAGGAAGATGTATTGTATGTCTAAATCCTTCCTATGGAGCTTTTTACCTTTTTTGATTATGTACAACACTAGGCCTGCATGTTTCTTCTGTGTACAAATATTATCAGTAGTTGTGATGCCATACTCATATTTTTATTTCGATAAAATTTACTTTCCAGCATTGCCAAAAGTAGAAGAATTCTAATACACAGACACGAGAATGTAGGGTTTGTGTACAATGTACGATAACAACTGATCTCATATGCTTCGTACGAAAATTTCAAGAACCTATCAAAATTGCAAATTAGTATGTCATTCTCTAATAGTGTCCCCCCCCCCCAAAAAAAAATTTTTTTCCGATATCTGATGCATGATATCGGTAACTGCAGTTATACCTTATTGCTTTAAAAGGTGCTACATTCTTTTAGCGTTCAGTCATATTGATATCCCATCTGTATATGGACCATGATATGTTGTGGTCATTGTAGTTGTAGCATTATTATCAATTCTTAAGGAATTTATTTCATATTCCCTCGTATGTAATTTAGTTCCTTGGCTTCCAGACATGATATTGAAACATGCTTTTAAAATGTTTCTTGTAATAGACATAGGACAATTATATTGATTCCAGTATATGACATTCATTATTAATGTTTACGATATTACAAGAAAAATGTTTTTGAGGAAGCCACTCCGTGTAAGAAGAGGAAGAGGATACGGCAAGAGGGGAAATCCATCGCGAGAATCGATGACTTCACTGTTGGAGCGGATTGAAGGACCATTTACAGGATGTCCAGCGACGGTACAATATGTTAAATGTAATTACTATGTAATGCTATGTAAGATGGAGGAAGTTTTACCAAGTATGCCGTTGTTCAGTAAATGGGTGTTGGGTTGTAAATAACAGAGAATGACAAAAAGTAAGTGACAAATGACTTAGAATGGGTAATTATGAAGAACCAGGTGCTTTTTTGAACGAAAGGTTAGGCCTATACAATTGTAAAAAAATATGTATGGGATATATGCACAAATTGTATAACAGATGTGGGGAAGTTAGGGGTGTTCTCTTACACAGTATGATAGATGCTTGCCTACAGCTGTGGTGATCAGGACAACTGTTCTAATAAATAGTAAAACAATGAGATGTTTAAAACCAGGAATAGTTTGAGGTTAAGATGTACATTTTAATTCGTGAAAAATCTGCATTACCACACCAGCTTAGGTTGGCTTGCATCCTAAGTTAACATGCAGTTCAAAATATATATCATTTTGTAATTGTGCTGTACAATTTTCGAACTAATCTGGTTAAATACACGTATATTCCAGCACATAATGCTTATTTTCCTTGTTTTTAACCAATAGGGGAGCATTGTGTTAAGCAAACAGCTGTGCTCAAGTGAATTTTTTGTTTAACATATAAAGGACATAAGAACGTACTTATAATGGGTGGTATTAGTGGGATAAGCAACTGCACATAAATTACTCTATTTTCAAAATATTGTTCACACCCAAAACCATTTTGTGCCTTTGGCATATGTAAACTTTTATTTCCACATTGACTGTGCAAAAAATGCTTCTGCAGAACTATGGTGAAATAATCATTAGGCCTGCAGCCAAGATAATTTCTCTAGCATTTCATGCATGGTACAATTACCTACTTTTTACCATTGTTTTATCTTGGTCCATGGAAAAGTGTAACATTAAGGTGTTCCACTGTATTTACAACACTTGTCACTATTTTCGCAGATAGTTGTGATGATACAGTTCGGAAAATTTACTTATCTTATAATATATTCAATACTTTCAGGGGGAATAGTACGGTTCAGTGTAGAAACTTACTTATTACTGTGCTAACACAGGTTAAGCTGTTTTAGATTACCTACATTGTGTGATATCAGGTCTGTTGTATTATTTCTCACATAATCTTACAGGTCGTCACATCGCCATCTCAAAACTTCTGAAGGAAATTCAAGAAAGTGACATAGATTTCCTTGGCAAGAGGACAAAGTTGTACTGTCTTCTTCACAACATGGGCTTCAAGTGGAAAAATGTTGACGGAAGAATGGCGATGCTTGAAGATGAAAAAATTGCGATCCAGAGGTGTTCCTTTTCGAGGAGGTACATGGAAGTAAAGGCGAAGTAAACTGCACGATCGGAACTTCGTACGGCACTAATATCAATGTTGAAAGGGACGGTGAAGGATGTCATTCAAGCAGCCACAATGCTGAAGAGTACTCATGTCAACTGCACCACGACTTGAATGCAGCACAATATCGCCACAAGTAACCACGAGAAAGTGAACGAACGGCGAGTGAAAACAAATATAAGCATAACAGTGCATTGTTTTGGACAGTACCAGCAATAATTATCAGAGAACTCAGTCTGGAAAAAAATCAGTTTAAATGGGACAAATTTCTGCCTTTCCATCAGAACGATGGTAAAAGTACGGGACATCTGTATGCACGTGTAAAGTGGGACAAGAGCCAACCACCGAGGGGGCCATGTCAGTTCTGCGAAGGAGAAGTATATAACTGGCACATGCAGTGTCCGAACAACCCGCACTTACTGAGAGCACAGAATAATAGCATGCAGTAGGGAAACAAGAAGTGGTGGTGAAGGGGCCTGATGCTCGTGTCAACCTGTTCCCACAGCAGAAGAAAAACACGGGACCGGCACAGCAGCAATAAATCATCAGCCAGGTTAGTAGCATAATGGCTAAATTCATTCGCATTTTGGTAACTGTGAATAATCAGCACTGTTACACATTAATTGATATGGCAGCATCCCACAATTTTATCCAGCCACATTTTGTAAATGAAGCCGATGTTGTGTTTACTGATCATGTAATTAGATTTGCCACCAACCAGCATAATAGCAAAGTGATAGGGCAAGCGGAAATCACTATGTGTGTGTGTGGGATATAGAGACCACTGCAACCACAATTATTACAACGGACATTCGCAAAGATGCAATTCTTGGTATTCCTTGGTTTTTGGAACAAAACGCCATTGTTGAGTCAGCTGCTTGGAGAATATACTTCGGCACGAAAGAGTGGCGTACTGCCTATAACCAACACTGGCGCCTGACAGATAGCGCTCATACAGTTTCACTCGAGGTTATCGACCACGATATTCCACCCGAACACCAAGCCACCTTTCAACGCCTGTTGGAATAATGTCGGGACGTATTCGCCACACATGACGCCCTGTGTCTAACCATGGTGACCGAACACGAAATTCCACTAGAAAAACAGGACCTATCCAAACTCTGCCGCAATGTTATCTGCCGCATCAGGCGAAAATTATCCGTCAACAAATACAAGAAATGCTCGGAGACAGGGTAATAGAACCGACTACTAACCAATACAACTCAGCTATCATGCTAGCACCTAAAAATATGGCAAATGGAGAGTCTGCGTAGATTTCTGCTCATTGAACCAGGTGACACACAGTGTAGTTCCCTCCTATATCAGAGTCGACGATCAACAACCTAACAGAAAGATGGGAAACACAAGGCTTTATTTCGTGCTATGTGTTCGATACTAGTGCTCCAAATTGTCACTTAGAACTAACGAAAAAAATGCAACGATGGTAGTGCTCCAAGCGTTCTCTCATAAAACTAATGAAAAAACTTGCAAGGTGGGAAAATTGTGCTGGTTTTGTTATTATTTTGAATTACTCTAAATTCTTGTGTACTTTGTAGCCGCAGAGTGATTTGAATGTTATTTTTGTGTTTATATTTTATCAAAGTCAAGGGGAAATCTTCACTTCTTGGAATTTAACGTACATCACAAAGATACCAAGGAAGGGAAAACAATCTAAAAAATAATTAAAACAATACGATTCGAAATAGTACTTTAGTGAAAGCTTAATCGAACATGAAAACTGATAAATACATATACGTACCCTTGTATTTTTTACTAGTACCACCATTTTGTCCAAATAAATGCAATTTAAGAAAATTTGTATTATTTAATTTAATTGCAATTACTTAGGTTATGATTGGGCACTTTAAAGTTAGCTTTGTAATTAACTTTCAAGTAACATATGGTGGTATAACATCAGTTACATCCGTTTTTAACAAAGTATTTATTTACTGTAACGGTTCACTCAAAATGGAAAATAATAACTGGTAATGAAAACATCAAAATAATTTTCCTCCTTTTTGTAGTAATGACTATTTATTAAAAATTACATTCACCATGTGAATATAATTTGCTATAGGCCTATGCCAATTTAATTCAAAAGCAGCACCATAGAGCCTGGTATACATTAGCAGTAGCAAGTCGTCGTCGTAGTATGTTGCAACAGGAGTCGTCGTAGGTTGTAACTGGAGTCTTAGATTGTAACAAGATTCGTTGTAGTTTGTAACAGAAATCGTTGTAGGTTGTAACAGGATTCGTCTTAGGTTGTAAAAGGAGTCGCAGGGTGGTTCGCAGTCGCTTAGAGAGTCAATTATACAACTTTGACAAAATCAAAGTCCTGTGAATACAACTGCTATGACTAATCAACATTGACTAAATTGTAGATAAGGAACGACAGTAAAATGTGTAAAATGATTTGCTTAATTACAAAAATGCATTAAAATACACACGACAGTCTTGCTTTATTCATGAAACAAATAGACTGTGTTGTATGGCAGTAATAGATTTATGCACAATGGAATGTGTTTATTGGGTATAAGAAATTGTAATTGTAAACTATGGCCAAACAGAATATAGCCATAAAAACACACTGTATTGCCAAACTGTAACTGTAGGAGCGTGATTGTCTCTTGTTGCAAGCAATTTATAATTGTTGGTTTACTTTACAATGCCTACATAACTTACAAAATTGAAATGAAATGGTTGTGTTTATTCAATTAAAATCATTCCAAATAATCTAATACTACAAATAAAAATATCGCGATGAGTAAATTTTGTAGTGAACAGGAGAATTTTTGTGCTCGAATTGATTAACAAGCTGGTCATAAGAATTTACAAAATACATTTGCATTCAGAAGCTGGCGTGAAAATGCACACAACTAAGATATACAATCTGCCCGGCCAAAAAGTTATACCAAGTATCAAAATATTCCATTGTACGAAAATAAACATGAGAAAAGCTGCAAATAAATATTTTACCAAATTGTGTTAACCACATCCTGATATTTATGTTATGGCAGATTAATGAGTGCTAAACCATAAAGTTTGCAGATTGCTACCAATTCAATTGCAATAGTTTGCCTATTATTTATAACAACAGACTTAACATACATTGATTCTCATATATGTGTCAGTTACAACAGTTGTTTAGTTACCTACTGGTTGTATGTTTAATTATAAGTGACAGTTATATATTTTTTCCATTAATTTGGCATTTTCCATGCAACATATTCTTTGGTGGTTTCTGATTGTTTCTTACGAAGTGTTATAAACATGACATTATGTAAACAGCTTTTATACAACACTGAATACCGCTGTGACTTCAACGACTATAATTAACCACGAATGCATTGTAGACTAGGCTTAGGACTGTAAAACTTACTTTGTAATTATTGTCACATACTTACCACAGCTATGATATCGGAACTAGATTTGTTTTACAATGCTTAAACAAAACAATATCCTAGTTGAGTTAAAGCCTTTCAACTAAGGAGTCTCGAAACATAGTGGAAATAAGTTGTTTACACATGTAATGTTTGCCTTTTAGGTCCTTAAAAATAAGACGATAAAACCACTGCTACAAAACACTGACTTTAAGATGATTTTATACTTGTGCATTTCAAGCCAAAAAGTAAGGGAGCACCCAGCACCTTGTTGCAAGGTGTGCAGTGTACTATGCAAAATATACATGTAGGTACTTATTACATGCGATGAAAGTTAATTTATTTAACTACAGATGCAAGGGTCATACTTTATTCACCTTGTTGTTTGGTGTGCTGGACCATGGCAGGAATGAGGTGTGGCAGATAGGAAATGCTATTAATCAGGATTAAGGGTGCCAGCCCGCGGCGCGAGCACGAAGTTACACTTGCTAGACACTCCTCCTCTCGGGTCGTGATGGCCGACGACCGTTGGCCTGGCCCCATGTCCATGTCTTGATGGATGTTATTAGTTGAAATTCCTTTCTGCGAGCCGTAAACTAAACTCCAAATCGCCTCGTCTAGTCAGCAATGTCGGCCTCCATGATACGCCAGCTCACTCCCGAATGGTTATTTTGGCTTCCAAACGCCATTATCAAAAACATGTGGTCAACACAAAGTTACGAGAATAGGTTAGATAACCAATAGGTGGTTAGTCATAATAAAATTTCGGCACCTCACCAGTACATATTTATTTCAAGTTCTTGCCCATCGGGGCACTGAAGTTTACATACCGTAGTTTTAGCCAGGAGGGCTCTTACACAGATGAAATGGTCGTAGGGCCTATGAACTTAAGTGGTATAGTACGCCTCGGTCGTGTAAAAGACGAACCGAGGGTGAGAGACCATGTACTCTTGGCGAGCAATAAACAAAATGTTCCGGTAGACTAACGTTAATTAAGTAGAATAACATTATGGTCATCAAACAAAGATGAACTGCCCGTAGCCCCGCGACATGGTGATACTCCCACAAGATCTAATACGCTACTCCTATCTTGTTTGGGGTGGAGGCCGCTCACTGGCCGAGGCTCCTGCCCAAACATCATGTGACATGATTTTACATAAAGTTAAATAAAATGAATGAAATGAAATGGGCTCTACAATGCCGATGAGATGTACATATCAATGAACTCTTAACAACAAAATGTAAAAGCACATTAAAAAAATATAATAATAAATACACAAGTTCGACCAGAAAGCTTGCAGTAGCAACCTAAATTCAACATGGGTATGTACAAATAAACAATAATATCTTTATAGGGTTTGTCCCCAGTCAAGTTCATTACATCTATATGATTTGTGTTCGTGGCAAAACACATGAGTTCATATTAATTTTCATAAAAACACTTGAAATATTTTTTAAAGATTAAAAGTGGCTATATATCATGTGGCCATGTGCACCGGTCCACTTTGATGCATCGGTTTGGAATGTAGTAGGAAAGTCCAGTATTTCAATACTGCTAGTAATGGTCGAACACACTTTAAAATATAAAATATTAAAGAATCATTAGCAATGTATTAAAAGTTATGTTAATATTTTTTTTAAATATATTATAGAGCCGTCTACATGTCACAAATGCCATTCAAGTAACTTAACAAAATGGCGCCTCTAACGCACGTGCTGTCAACAACATAATAATTGCATAAACACAGGATTGCACTCAAATACTCTAATCCAATATTTATAAAATATAAAGAGACAATTTGCCTCGTACTTATGTGACATGATTAACATGGGGAAATAAAACACTGGCATAACATATGGCACTACATAAACATTGACCCTCAAAATTTAAAAACTAAAAGTAAACAAAAGCACATGACATTCGACATGACATATGGACACTGACATTCGTACAAGTATGTACCTGGTTGCATAGTAATATAACTTCACGTATTTGTACACGCTGATGCACAAATCGAACATTAACATTTGTGGAATTGTAGGATGACGACGTACACGTACAAAAATTAACACAAACTGCACTCGCCATAACATCTGCCATAACCCTAATTATACCTTCTTCACGCCATTGCACTTGACACATAACACACACATGACACTGATTCGTCGACTCATGTGGTCCACTGTTTTTTTGTATTGCATTTTTGACATCTCTGCTAGCACGACGTGGTGAATGGCCTGAGGCCTTGGCGCTGTCAACGTCAAACACCCTCCCCTTCGGAGGTCATTCACTTGGCGTTTCCGCTTCACACTCCGTCGCAGCTTCTCGCCGGCGGTTGAAGTTTCTCTCGTGGTTGCAGCTGATACACATGTGGATCTTGTTGACATTGAGCTCTGGGCGCATGTGGTTGATAACTATCAACACACTCCTCCCTGTGTTGTTGTTTTCTCACGAACTCATGTGACTGCAGATTGAAAACATTGGCTTGTTGTTCTGCCGGAACACATCATTGCGGAATGTGAACTCTCTCTTCCCCTTCTAATGTTCGCTGCTGCTTCATTGCTCCGGGTCCATGTGGTCGCAGGATGTCAACATTGGCCTGTTGTTGTTCTGTCGGCCCCCATGGCTTTACTTTCCGAGTTGTCTGTGATACTGTGTGGGTTGCAGTTGTCCCAGGGGCGTGGCCGAAGTCTATGTACACGGTGTACCGTTGTTTTCTCGGACGTTTCATGCGCGGAGGAGGGGGGGAGAGTTACTGTGCTCCCGACTCGTCGCTGCTGTTGTCGTCTACATTGTGTGGGCAGCATCTGCTTGGAGGGGGGGTATCCTCACCATGTGCTCCTCGCATCGGTTCACTTCCCATCTCCATTGTTGTGATCGTTGGCATGGTGGGTTACTAACATCTCAGAGGCGTGTTTACCTCTTCAATACCCTGACTATCTGTTGTTATGTCGTGTTGCGTGTCCCTCGGCGACATTGTGGTGACATGAGCAGCTGTTTGCCCTGTGATCGAAATCTTGTTTGGCGTGGCAGCTGTCTGTGGGCTCGATGGCGAGGCAAACAATCTTCCGACACTTGTAACCTCCTCTAGCGGTGTTTTAGCTCTCTCACTATCTTCCAGACCACTTTGTTGAGGTGCATTGTTGACTTGCGTACTTGTTAGCCTGAGGGTGTTGCTGTGAAATACTGCTTTTCTCCTCGCACTCAAAAAAACCTTATAACACGTATCTTCCAGTTATTTAGTGATGACATGTGGGCCACTCCACTTCTCCGCTAAACCGCCACAGAATCCCTTCTGCCCTGCAGATTGATGATGCTCCTTGACATACATACACTGACCCAGTTGGAGTTATGGTGGGGGTCGGGACGAGACCGTCTTTCTTTGCGTGATGTAGCGGCATTGGTTTTCCCTCGCTTCTCTCACTGCGCAAGCGTGCCTCTATTCCCCTTCATCGCCTCCTTCTGTGCAGCTGGGCTGGCGTCATCCCCATGGCCTGGTTTACTCGCGTTCTGAGGGCGAAGAGAGCAGCAGGGAGTTGTTCTGCCCATGAAGCTTGGTTTTCAACCATGCGCAGATGCAGCTGGGTCTTCAATTCCTGATCGTGTCTTTCAGTTGGGTTTGTGCATGAATGATAAACAGCTGTTGTTATTTGGCACACGCCCCATTTCTCGCACATTATTTCTCCATGTACGACCAGTATATTGAGTGCCATTGTCACTCAATACCGTGTGTGGGTATCCCCAACGTGCGAAAAACAATTTCTCTACCACTTTTTCCACGGTGCATGCACGGGTGCTGGACACAAGATATGCCTCCACCCACCTGGAAAACAAGTCGGTTACCACGACAATGAACCGTTTGCTTGTCGAAGTGCGAGGATACGGACCCATTAAAACCAATACTACCATCTCGAATGGCTGTTTCGGATTGCGGGTTTGCTGTTACTGGGCACCATCCATGCATCGGTTCTTGAAACTGTTGCAGGCTGTACAGTCACATACAAAGGTGCGGGCGTCAACTAAAACTCCTGGCTAGGGAAAGTGTTACAAAATATTCCAGTGAGTTTGTTCAGCGCCAGGATGTCCTGCAAAGTTGTTGGAATGTGCGTATTGTAACACGACGATGCGGGCTGCAAGTGGCACATACATTCTCCAGATGCCAATGTAGTTGTTGGGACGTGACTCCAAAATACAGTTTAACACGCACCACCGGTCGTTGACTCTTGCTCGCATTCCAAAGTCCGCTTACGTGCAAACGGTGCACTCAGCATGTTTGTTTACCACATATGTTATCACTGTGATAAAGGAGGGTGTTTATGATAGCACGGTTACGTTCGCGTATTTCACACATGACATGGCCTGTTTTGTGTGTGGACAGGGGGAGAGTGTAAGAAATTCTCCCATGCTTCCTCATCTTGCGCAATCTCCTCTCCTGGTGTTCGAGACAGCTGGTCGGCATGTTGGTTTTCTACACCTGCCATATGCTGTACTTCAAAATCGTATGCTTGCATCAAAAGAACCCAGCATGTCAGTTTACTTCGACTCTCCTCCATACTGTGTAACTACAATAGACAGCGGTTGTCGGTCCACAGTGTGAAGCATTTGTGAAGCATGTTCATTCAAGTCATACTGCCCCTCTACTGGGCCGAACTTGGTGCTTCCGAAGTCGACGATTCGCCACTCGTTGTCTTCTGACAGTTGGAAAATTACCACACCGAATCATTTCTCACCTGCATCCATCTGGACGTACAAGTGTCAGCTGGGGTCGTATCTCGACAGTGCTTGGCATTCGCGGAAAATCCGTTTCACCTCCTCGAAGCTTCGATGCTGTGCAGGTTGCCATTTGAAACGTATATTGGTGACATTAACTCAGTCAGCGGCACAGTGATGATTGAAAAGTGTTCGATGTACTCTCGGAGCCAGTTAATTAGTCCAAAGAAATTTCTCAACTGTTTCCTTGTTGTGAGCACTGGATACTCCTCACCGAGGTTCAGTTGTTGTGGCACCGGTTTTCTCCTGTTCTCGCTGATGAGGAGACCTAGGAACTGGATATTCTTTTTGCCAGTAAATCACTATTTGTTTGCACATGTATGACCATTTATCGCCAAGCACTCGGACATGAGTGATAGGTGGTATAGATGTTCTGGCCATGATTCACTCCAAACGATCACATCGTCGAGGTACGCCAATGCGCAGGTGCCAATCAAACCATCCAGTATGCGGACCTTCATTTCCTGGAATGATGTACCACAAAGTTGAAAACGACGTCCGTCGGGTGCGGTGAATGCAGTTGTATGCAGATCTGAAGGTTTTACCTGGACTTACCAATACCTACTGCAAAGGTCTTTTGTTATCAGTACTTTTGTTTTTCCCAACATATTCAGAGTATCTTGGATGTGGATATACGGTGGTGGAGCACTGGACATAATTAGATTAAGGCAGCGGAAGTCCACCTTTTTTGGTGCTAAGGTGATTGCTGAATTTAATGTGCTTTCTGACAGTTCGATAACACCTTCAGCTAATATTCCGGTGATTTGCTCCTGAATTATTTCTTATTGATGCGGGTAGTAACGATGTGGGCTGTCGTACATTGGTGTGTCGGTGGTTAATGGAATAGCATGTTCCGCAACGGTGGTTATGCATAGTGGGTCGGCAATGGTAAATACATCCGTCTGTTAATTTAGCTGTCATTATACAGCCTCGCGATACTCCGGAGGAACTGCATGGTCGAGGTCATCCAGGGCGACAGCGGGTGTGTCGTCTGCGTTTCGATGCTCCAGTTTATAAACAGTCCGATGTTCTTTATTGCCAAAATGTATCCATCGAGTGGTAGGTTCGACGACTGTTTTTTGTTCCACCAACTAGGGAATACCCTTGATGAAATATTCCCTGTTGTCGTGGGTGTCAAAGGCTGTTGTTGTTGTAATATCCCATATTTTTACAGTCACTTTCACTTCGCCAATAACCTAGCCTGAGTGTTGCCGAATGGCCAATTGGATTGGTTGTTTATTTTTCTTGATTTCTGCCTGATCGATGTAACTAGCATGAACAAAATTATGAGAAGCAGCTGGGTCTAGTAATGCTCTGCAAGAAATATCATCAACTTGGATCGGAATGCGTATGAAATAGTCAGTTTCACTTGTTATCTGGCCTAGTGTGTTGCGGGTTGCATTCTGTTGTTGTAGCGGCCTAGTGGCCTGGGGTGGGTGGCGTAAGGCTGCCCTACCCCCGCAGTCAGTTTCCCGGCGGTGGTCAGTGTTGTTGTGTTGTTGATCCACGTGGCGAATCTTCCCCTGTCGGACACTCGTCCCAGTTTGGTCCTTTACACCACCTCCGAGGGCGCGGCGTATAACAGTTGCTGTTTGTAAATGCCAGGGCAGTTGTGTTGTTTCGATTCGACTCTTTCACTCTAGGCTGAGAAGTCGTTGTTTTGTTTGGGGCTGCCGCAGTTTCGGGAATTCTTGTTATTGTTTCTCCCATGGGTGGGTTTCTCTGTTTGTTTACGTTTTGTTTCTCGCCACGGCTGTGGTTGATCGCAGTCGTTACCCGGTCTTGTGGTACTGTTTGCATCCAATAGAAGTACGGTTTGAAGAAGTTCTTGCTCTGTCGCGTGGATGGGGGAGGTTAATGCCGTGCGATGCTCCTTCCTAACTGAACTTGTCACAACCTTCAACACAATTCATAGCGAAAATTCAGGATGATATGAACGTATTAAATTTATTTTGTTGGCGGCGAAGTCGTAGAGTGACTCATCCATTTGTTCCCTCATAATAGTCTGGCTGCATGCGTGTAGTGATGTGAATGTTGTGGCAAATCTGCATTTAAAGTTCCTCCGGAATTCCTCCCATGTTAACCCGTAGTGGGCTATACCACACCACCAAGTCTTCGCTTCTCCTGAAAATCTTTTGCCTATACAATGTGGCAAATCTTCCTGATCAACCCAATATCTACTCAAGCGCGGTTCGCAGTCCTGCATGAAAGCTCTGGGGTCTTCACCTGTTGTACCTATGTAGGATGGTAGTGACTGGAACCAGGCTGGTGTCGCTGGATATGGTTGGCAACATTGGTGCTTGTTTACATACTCCTTCATGGGTGGTGGGGCTGTCTAATGGGCTGCCATTGGTGCTGTTTGCAGGAGTGCTGTCAATGTCGAATACTGTGGCAGATGAGGCAATACCAACTGTAGTGCATGGAGCGGGTAGTCGTTCACAACACTGTGTGGTACTTCACATCGATTTTCCTGACAGTATTGCATCGGTGTCAAATACATCTGACCAGTATTCTCCTCAGCTTGCAAATGTGTTGGAGGGGCCAATTGTGGACTCTGTTGTTTAAGTACACAGCAGGGGCAATCCATGTCATGCGCATTCCTCCTTGTTGTCCATTCCCACTGCATGATACAACCTTCAAGGTAGATGCGTTTGCAACTGACACAAGCCAGTGTGGCGGTTCCTTTTCCATCACACCATTTGTAGTGGGAAAACTTGTACAGCAATTTCCTCAGTTGCACTCCCGCTGGTTCCGTGTTTATGGGCAGTAGTGGGCATGTACACAATGATGGCAGGCACACTGGACTGACAAAACCCTCGGCTCATTGTGGTTTCAAGCAACGATTACACATCACCTCAGTTTTCCCCATGATGATGTGGGCTAGCACGTTGTTGTGGAGTTCTTGATTCGCCTTTTCGATTCCTTGTCTCATGCGCTGCATGGCGGCGGGATCTTGATGGAATTATTGTTCTCCCATCCGAATTAGAATGGATCTAGTAGTACAATCGCTCGTAAACACCGGGCTCATAGGGAAGCTGGTTTCCCATTAGTGCTCCATAGATCAAAACATCCTTGGTCGGGCACGTGATACAGTTGACGCTACGATAGCATCTTGGTTCTTCTGCCGGACCACGTGTCCATGGCCCGTGGCTGACACCCATATGCATGATGCGATAGGGGTGGTTACTGCCGGCATGATGCAGCACATATAGAGGGGTGGAAGGCAAGTGGTCGCTTTCCCTCATTGATGCAGTATCATAAAATGGCCGACCTATGTCACCAAGCGGGTTACGTGGTAATGAGGCAGGTTTCAAGGAGTTCTCTGAAAATTTTTAACTAATTATAATTGCAAGGAAATCATATTACAGGCCTACATAATCACAATGTAAAAAAGTAAAATGCATATTGATTTTCTGTGAAATAGCACAGATTTTCAACATAAACGTTATCCGACATATTCAGTAACCTCAATTTACATTTATAAACAAACACTGCATAGGCTAGAGGAAACGAAATCGCCCTTTCTGAGCCATTTGAGGCACTGCCTATATCACAACTGGGAGAATGTGATTATTTCATGTAGGAATGCAATTCAAAATTTATAACTGCAATTATGCTGTTGTCAAAATTCCTATTGCAATACACAAACTGTACTAAACTAGAATGTTTGTGATTTGTGTGGGTTTTACATAAACCTAGGAGTTGCAGCCCACCAACACAATCTTAAAATTCATAAGCCAAGATTGATTTGTCATATAAATGTAGAAGAAATTACAGTAAACTTTACTTCCCAGTATTTACATAATATTATCTTTCACACCTAGACCATCACTGGAACAATTTACAAACAAAACAAACTATGTACTTTAAAATAAGAGAAATGCTCTCACCATTTGCACCCAGACACTCAATAGTTACAGCAACTGTATGGCTTAATACTGGTGCAGCTAACAAAACTTTCATGGCCTTGTAATCAGTAGGATTAAAATGTTCTTCCATCAACTTGTGTAACAGATGGAAGGTTTGCTTACTGTCAATCCCATAAGCACCCAAGATATGCTACCACTGTGCGGTTGCGGTCAGTATTTGGCCACCAATGGTCACTTAACATGAATGTTATGATTAAGCAGCATGTTGGGAAGACAGTGTTCAACAGGTGTAGGGGGTCAAAAATGGTCAAATTTTGAAATCATTAAAAATGAATACCAATAATTTTTAGTGCACTGGCATTGGTACTTGCCATATCACAAACTGTCACTACAGCATTCAGAATAACCTCTTCACATGATGTAAGAACATCTTTATTCAGAACAGGGGCTTTTCCGAAAATCGGGGAAATGATATCTGTAAATAATATATATACATTTGTTGATTAAATTACTAATCACACTTCATAGGAATTTTTTGGGCTTCATGTATTTCACAGTGTATGCCATGGAACATGATAGTGAGGAAGGCGATGAAGATGGGGAACTTAGACAATAAATCAAGTAAAACTTATGTCAAATATATTACTCTCGGTTAGCTGAATCATATTTAATGCGATAGCACCTCTGGAAACGAAACTTGTTTTACGAAACATTAGTCACAGGGTATGATTTTGCGTACACACTAATGATATACACAGCTTTAAACCACGGTAAACAAGCATTGTCGGACTGTCATTTTTTTCTGTTTTGGACTTTGGTTATTTTTTGGAAAAGCTCCTATCCTGGATAAATACTAGTATCGTCACTGATATCGCACCTGGCACCACATTTTAGTTAAATAATCTTGTTGTTTCCAGTTACTTTTCAACCTTTTCGTTCAAAGCTAACAGATTCTCCACGTTTAACCAACATCTGCCCTGTAGCTTAACATTTGAACACCGCACTTGAGAAGCAAGGAAGTGAGCTGTTGTAAAATAAATTGATTTGAAAGAGATTCTACAAGTATGACACGATCACTGTTCACAGAGCACAGCTGCTCCAAGGAAATCGTCTTGTGCTTGTACTTTCTTCTCAAAAGATTAAATGTTCTTTCTTTCTTCTGACATTTGCGAAATTGGAGTTGTTTCCTAGGTGTTCAGTTTGTCTCATTTAGTTAGGTTTTCTTCTTTTTGCCAAAATAAACAGAAACTTTGAATACGGTATTCCTTCTGTTGTCGCAAAATAACTTTTATACTTTGCAATGAATCATCTCGAGTTTCACTGCACAATGCGTCACTTCTTGAAGTATCCTGAATTTCTTATTGAAACAATTAGATTTTCTTTGCTCTTTGGTGTAGAGTGCACCAGATGCCCTTATGCAACATTGTCATTTCCAGCTAGAAGTGGCCCTCCTTATTGTTGACCAGAACTTACTTGTGTTACAGGAATTGCACCAAAAATTGAGTTGTGTTGCTGTTGTCACGAAACTGATTCCATTCAAAATTATACCCACAAAGACATGAGGACACCATTCTGCCAATATCCAGATAGTTTGGGATTTTAGGCAGCATCAGCCCATTTCTTGTGCATAAAAATAAACAAATAGAATAATTAAGTAACCTACAAAAAATGAAAGTAACATATCACAATACCTTACCACTGCATTTATAGTTTGTTAAGGATTTCATTTAGACTAGGCACTTATATTTTCTGCTCCTGGAGTTTCTCTCCACTAAAGCTAGTGCCTTGCATAATGTTAGTTTGCAGGCCTAGGAAATTATTAATTGTAAACAGTTTATAGATAAGTTTCACTTGTCAGAGAATGATGTGTTCTTTAATCTTATTGAAGGAGGGGAGCTGACTTAACAAACCTAGGGACTCTCTCTTCAGACATGACAGCAGTCAGACCTTTAAATTTAATTTTAGTTTGGCCCACACATCATATTGGTAGGGCGATGAAAGAGCCATTGCGAGTACCTACCGTAAATGTGCGAAGGCTGTAGAAGTAGCCAAACAGCGCAAGATGATACATTTTAGTGTCTGCAAGAAAGATGTTGCAAGGTACGTGGACATTACCAAGGTCGTAAGGCTTGTCTACAGTAAAACTGTATGTGTGGTAGGAGCAAATGTTTCTACATTATTTCAGTTGGTTTTTGGAAATTGAAAATGATTTCTTTGAATCATCTGAAATACAGAAACTTTAATTATCAATTTTTCCCATAGACCCAGTGGTTTAAGAATAGTCTATTAATTTCGAAGCTAGTTGAAGGAAAAATAAAACAGACCATACATTACTAACAAAGTGATTAAATTTGTAAATGCTTAAATTCTGCAATTTTTTTTTTTTTGCAAACACATATCATACAATTGAATTGTCTTAACTCTCTTTTGAATTCCTTGGAAAAAGAAAACATTTCAAATCCTTTGAATTTGATCCACATTCCACCGTCGTACATTTTTTTTCCAGTCCAATGAATGTTTTCCATTTCTGCATAACCTATAATATGGTTCAACCCTTCGTGATGTATGGTACTTCATATTTTATGAATTTTAAGTGTACACAAATATTCAGAGCAAGTAAATTTAATTATGGAGGTTAGGTTAATTCCTGCCATTAAAAAAATAACACGAAACATCAAAAAAATGGAACCATAGATGTTGGGAACCACCAAACAGTTCTTTTGTCTTCGACACTAGCGCCCCAAGTTGTCACTCACGACAACACAAAGTCTTGCACATTCAGCCCATTAGAGTTTCACCCCCATGATTAGAGTCAAGGATACCATAAGTTCGCTCGGCCAAGCAAAAATCTTCACTTCATTGGATCTTAAAAGCAGGTACTGGCAAGTTCTGGTTAAGTTGGAAAATGGGGATAAAACCACTCTTACAGCCCCTGATGGACACAGGTTCCAATTATATGCAATGATGTTCTTCCTTAAGTGCGCCCCTGCAACCCTTCCAATCAATGATGGTGCATATTCTGAACAGCCTCATTGGGGAATGCACGCTTGCGTATCTCGATGATGTAATTGTGTGGTTTTCAATCTGGGAAGAAAATGGGATGCATCTTTCCTTTGTGTTGGAAATATTGGCAATAAATGGGCTGACTTGTGCAACAAAAAATTGTCACATGGGGAAAACATCACTCGATTTCCTAGCACATGTTGTGAGCGAGACAGGGAACAAATTGACTCCGGAACAGCTCCAGGTAATAGCAGACTATGCAACCCCGCACACTCGAAAACATTTACACAAATTTTTCGGGCTGGCTAAATGGCTGCAAGGGTATGTGGAGGGGTTCGCTATCGTAACAGCACCATTAACAGAACTACTCTCACCACAGAGCAGGTTTCAATGTACCAGTGAAGCAGAACAGGCATTTCAGGAAATCAAGGGAAAATTTCAAATTTTTCCCACACTTGCGAGATACGGTGTGAGTCGACATTTATATTTACAGACTGATGCGAGTCAAGAGGCACCGGGGAGCTGGCTTGTTCTAGTACAGTGACAAGGAGCATCGCCAGGTGATCGATTTTGCTTTTGCGAAGCTCTGCCCTTCTGACTGCAGATATGATGTAAATGAGCCCGAATGCCTAGCATTCGTATGGGCTGTAAATAAATACAGTGTGTATCTAGAATACCAGCGAATGAGCCTCCTTACAAACAACCGGTGCCTTGTGTGGCTTCATAATATGCACGAAGCATGGAATAAGCTAACAAGATGGGTGCTCTTGTTACAAGTGTATGATTTCGAAGTACAGACCCAACCAGGAAAAGAAAATCAGTTGACCGACGCGCTCTCACGCTCTCCCAATAGTGATTTCATTGTTAAGGATGATGTGGAATGGGGCGATATGCTGCCCCTGTCCACACAAGAAGGGTTTCAGGAATTAATTGTACAACAGATTAGAACGGAAAATGATATCCTCATCAGCGAGCTATACTGCGAATTGCAGCAAGCACAGAGGGGATGCGCACCCAGTCAGGAGAAAATTAACATGTGAATGCAGAAAACTGTGGATAACTGGCATGTTATCGATAGGAAACTGGAAGCATGTTAACCTATTGACATCGCCAAATGGTGACTGTATGTCCTCACGTGTGCGAGGGAAGTAGTGCTTGCCTTTTCGCACACTGGCAACATAGCGTAACACCCCGGGTGCCATGAGACTGTAAGTAAGAAATGTCAGTGAACACTTATTCTGGCCAGGACTAACAGGGGAAGCACACCAGTTTGTGAAGTGTTGTGACCTGTGTAATATTTTCAAAGCAAGGAGATCAGATGGCAGGCAACAACAACAGTCATGTCTTCCCCAAAAACCATTTGAAACAATATGTCTTGATCTCATGGGCCATTACCCCAGGACTGCAAAAGGAAGCATTTCATTGTAGTAGTTACATACAGTTTCTCACAGTGGGTGGAAGCATACACTATAAGTTGTGAACATACACCAAATATTGCAATAGTGTTGAACAAGAAACTTTTCCCAAGGTGGGGATACATCAAGAATTTATTAACTGACAATGGGTCTCAGTTTACAGGCAGGAAGTACTGCGATTTATGCACACAGTGGTGGGTGGCACACCTGAAAAGTGCAAATTACCATCCGAGGGCAAATTACATGGAGAGCCATAATCAGGAATTAAAAATTCAGTTACACTTCTGTGTGGGAGATCGACATGCTACATTGGAAAACAACCTGCCCGATGCCCTGTACACCCTCCGCTGTCATGTAAATGCTGCCACCAGTAAAACCCCATCTGATGTCCTACTAGAACATAATATACTACTACCAGATGAAAAAGGGGAGAATTGGGAAAAACCAGTAGTGAGTCACTGAGCGATGAGAAGCCGCAGGGAAGACGGTGTCGACGACCGCGTGATGTCCATCAACATCAAAAGCAATATACGGAAAAATGACTGCCGACCACCACTCGGCCGTTGCCAACTTTGCAAGCAGGACAACAGGTCCACATGTGGCCCCACACACAATCTACTGCTCACAAGGACTTCTGTGCGAAGTTTGCGGCTAAGTGGAGCAGGCTGCTCCGAGTCCTGGGTAGCCACCGACCCACCACATATACGGTCCAGATTGGCAGGAGGAAAGTACGAGTGCATTGGGACGACATCCGGCTTGCACCGGATGACCTCACCGATTAGGTTGTGCCCGATGCCCGGGTACCCATAATGGGAATAGTGAAGCCGAGTTCCCCATAGCAGCAATTGAGGAAAAAGATTCCACAGCATCTCCATTAGGAGAGTCTCTAGCAGACCTGTATCTCCGTGACGAGAAGAGAACCATTCCTGGTGAGCCTGGATGGCGATGACTCCAAAGAGCAGACCCAGAGGGGTACTGAGATAGAAGTAACAACAGCACCTCAGAACAACACATTATCAGCTGAAGTAGAAAGCCTGGCAGCGCATGGCACACCAGTGGCTTGTAGGGAGCTTCTGATGATCGACACAGGCGCCAGTACTTTTGGTAGCACGTCCACCTGCCATCACCATGGCACCCAATGTCGTGCCGTCACCAACACACGAGATTAGTGCTATCCCGACATCACCCGCTGAGACACCGAAGAACTCTTAATAAATAAATGGTTGGTATGACAGGATACCCTTAAATAAAACCTGGCATACAATGTTGTGCATAATATTAAATAAATTATATTTCTCTAATTGAAAATTTGCTACGTTTGGAGTTAGTCAGCATCTCGTTGATAACAAGTACCACAGCACAGAATTATAATAAACACATTCAGAATGAAAAACAAAGGCAATTCTTTGGTGTGTTACGAATAGTTTTAACCATCCACATATTAAAAAACACCATTTTAGATGTCAGTCAAATAGTTAAACATCTGGTGTCAAACTAAACATGCATTGTGCACTAGCTTGATTTTACATGAATGTTTAGAATATGTATATCACAACTCGCGTATCACTCCAAACAGCAATCGATAATTGCAACATATGGATGTCACTCGCATATTAGACAAATGCAGTGCACACGGTTTATCGTAACTTCCTAATAGTGCAAGTTTAAACAAGTTTTACTTAATTCTCGCAATAGACACATAGTTTTAACATTACATAATTTATGACCTACAAAAATTATTTTTGCTTAAGTAACAAACATTGAAATCTGTGAATAAGCGGAACAAAATAAATTCTATCGACAAGAATTGAGTCACCAAATCATAATCGCGTACGTAAGAGTTGATATGAAAATTATCGTAAGAAGTTCGACTTGTAATTTAATTGGAACAACCTACAAACATGAACATAAATTTCTCCCGAAAGTATCGGGAAAAAATTATATCCCACACGACGAGAAAATCCTAATGTATTCCCGAAATTTTTCGCGAAGTTCGGGATCCCGCACACCACTAGTCATATTATATGCAAGTGTAATTTTGTGTGTTCAGCATTTAACAGGCAAGCAAGGGTTTCTGTATAATAAATGTTGTTTGCAAGGTTCAAAGAAGTGGTGCCCGCTTGGCGTGCTCACCCCTACCAGGGCTGGTTAGGTCCCAAGTCGGGCACAGAAGTAGCAGCTGATAACTCGTGGGGGCAAGGCTGCGTTCGTGTGCGCTCCGACAGCCAACATGTTTGTGCCAATCACTTCATTGCAATAGCTATTTATTTAATCGGGACAATTTCGTAACTGCTGCCGGAGATGCCTGCCCATCTCCCCAGTGGTTTGCATTACCATGGGGAGCATAATTAGAATGTAAACTTTTGTCTGGCCATTGGCGATTTTCCAGTGTAGCCTTACCTGCAGGCTGTGTCCGGTAACCAATGTATGCTATTCTACACTTGGAATATTAATGAGGCCACGGAATAAGCATGTGAATAGTAACTCTGCATATTATTTACTTGTTTGACCACACAGTTTGTCAGGGCATGGGCCCTTAAAATACCTGTTCAAGTGCATTGGCTCATCAAGTGTTTATTAATTATGTCAAGTGTCTGTGTGCTATCATTGCATTAGTACAGTATATGAGGCAGGTGGCCAGCCGATAAGCCACCGGTTAGTAACCGTTAAATATTACATTGTGTAGCGTGCTCCCTTTCTCCTACCTCTCACGACTTCTACCTTTACTGTTAATACTAGGTTCAATGTAAGTTACTCGATTATGGTAAGAAGGGATTCCACTTACAGGGGCTTAGACTGACTGAACAGAAACTAGTAAAACAGGAGATTCACTAAACACAAAACACTTTATTAAAACATTAATTACTTAGATGTAAATTACACAAGACACGTGAATGGATAGATGTGCGTTATAATTCTGGTATCTATACACAAGTTCGCAGTCATTAACAATGTGCAACAAGTTACTTTGACCTGCCTAACCTTGCCAGAAATATTAATTACTTTAGATTCTCTGGATTAACGGGATCCAGATAAATAGCCTTGCACCTACTGCCTATCCGGTTTATGCTTACCATATATTGAAGTACTGTAGACTGACCAACAGCTCCTCTAGACCAGGATGATGATGTTGCGCTTGTCTTCAGCGTTGTCGGCTCCGACAGCGATATGTCGTAACAATCTGACTACTCTGGTGTAGCTGGGGGGAGGGGGTGTGGGGGCGACTCGATGCCCTCAGCTTATCTATCTCACAGTCAGTGGGTCACGAGGCTTGTGGTTTATAAATAATCGCCTCACTCTTGGTGCTATATTCTGTAGCACCTCAGGCTAACCGTTTGCGGCCTCTTGGTGGCCACTACAGTGCCCCCATCGTCGAAAATGCAGCCCTCCTGGATACATTAGAAGAAGAATGTAGCAGGAACCATCCTGGGTACACTTTGTGGGCAGAGGAAGGTCCGAGGAGCTCATTAACTGGAGCGAAGAGCATAGATGATAGGTGGCATTCGCGATTTGACTTACTGGCAGATCAAAGACTCAAGACTAACTTGAAACAACGTTTTACAATTGAGTGAAAACTCAGAATGGAAAAGAATAATGTAAATTTTTTACTGGCAAAGCAGGAAAAATGTAAGATAATAATTGGTTCGAGAGAATTTGACATGGTAATTGTGTGAATAATAATTATAACAATTAAAATAATACAGTCGACCTGTGAATATAGTACCTATGCACATTGTCTAGCGGACCAGGGGATAGAATTAAGTATGTCCAGCGCCACATTTAATGTGTGATATTAAAATAATAGAAAGCCCCAAAAACTAGACGTGGACATGGGTAAAAGGATATTTGAATAATGCATGCGTGTGGTACTACTTCGTTCTACAACATGCCAGGAAAGTTAATGTTAAAGAAATTACAAATTCATAAGTTGGTATGCCTGCTGGCTGAAATACCTGATTGGTAAAATAATAATTATAAAAATGAGTGTAAGTAGCATATTTTCACAGAGGTTATGATAAGTGAACATGCAAGGTATAATAGCATTACTTGAGCTCTAGGGAATTCTACTATCTGTATGAAAGGTATAAGAGGCGACGATATTGGTAGTACTAAATACTCGTGCCTTCATTTTCAGCAACGGCATGTTGATTAACACTCACGTGGCTGGTTTTCCACTGTGTGGCATGTATGTGGTTTTTATACAGTGCAAGCTACTTGTGTGACAATTGATTTAACAAACTTCTTTTCCTTTCCTTAAATACACAGATAAGTAAAAATTGTATACAACATGTTGTAACTAATTTTTTAATTTACAATTGTCAGTCAGTAGTGATGTAGGTTATGGCTGATGCCATATGGGACTAGACACAAGCAATTAGCAATACTATCATACAAGGACAAACAGTGGTAAAATTATAAGGCTAGCTTAAACTTAACATGAGGAATGGAGTGATTAGTAACAATTATATAAATTTACTATAGAACTTACATAAGGGGGTGTTATCAACATATTTATTTATCGTGTGTTTTACACATTTACACATTTGTCTTTGGCAATTGAAAAGTTTGAGATTAGTACGTAGACTGTTCAGGTATTTAGTAATTTCAGCACTGTCTCTCACGTAGGTTAGCACAGTTCACAAAATGTTCAAGATACATGGCTCACTGGCAGTGTTGAGTAGCATTCGTGATATAAATTGTGTGTTCTTGTTATGAGTGTTTTTGAACTGAATCACACTTACACATGCTGCTAAAAGTTTAGTTCAATATTGTGCAGCTTGATTAGGTAACCAGATAATGTATTTTGATAGCACTTTACAAAAGTGGAAAATTATACGATCTTACACATTAAACACACAAAAGAATTAAATTACTATAACAGATGTAAAACCATGTCTATAATATTGTTTGGATCATATGCAACTACAATAACAACTTTTTCTGAAACGTAGTAGAATAAATGAAGTTGAAGTATTTCTTATGTTACATTACATGTGAGTTATTCCACTTTATGATAAAAAATATAGCAAACAATTGTTGAATACAGATCTCTCTATCCCCTTGTTGATTAGTAACATAATCATGAAAATCGAGACAAGACTTGTTTTTCCTTTAACTCTCAGGTAGATAAAATTTTTATTTACAGATATTACACATGAATAAGAATAAGGTAGGGCACATTTCAATTTTTTTTTGTGGTATACAATAATGATACAATTACCTTTCTTGGTCATGTAGCTATATGGATATAAATGGATATATTATCTTTCTACACAGGCAATCATAGTGACAGTTATAAATGTGCTCTGTATACATCATTATAATTGTAATTTGTTAGCTGTAAGGAGGTAGTACTTAAACATAACTTAAGTCGAAAAGAAAATCATAATGCCAAAGTGCATTGACTGCAATGAAAGTATCAATATTTGTTTTGCACCATAAAAACTTATCTGTCTGTTACCAAATAAATCAATTAAGTTCCTTAATAAGGGCCCGAACTACTGGTCCCTTCCTCAGGGCCTGAAAGCTGTGCCCTTGCTTGTCTAAGAAAATGGTTAAACTCTAACCAAGGTGCGTATAACTCAATATTTCTGCGTCGACTACACTTGAAGTAGTAGGGAGTTTAATTTAATGTAGTCGCAATCAACTCAGCGAATAAAACTCCATGTTGTAAACATATTTACTAAGACATGTTAATCATTCTTGAGAAGATGGTGGAGAGCTTGTCAAGCTTTACATACAATGTAACTGTTGCACACAGAAGTACAACTATGACTGCCATGGAAATATAGTCATGGTGATCTGGTTGTAGTACGGAAAACAGTTTGTTTCCCCTAAGATTAACATGTGCTGTGTATTGGTAACTCACTGTGATTCATCTGCCAATTAGTATCAAGAGCAGTAGTTATGTTGTATAAATGTATACCAGCATTTATTTGTAATTATTTAAGTCAAAGGATTTATGGTTCAACCAATGTATAGGTAGCACAGTATGATGTAATGATTCAGTAGGCGCAAGTATATCACACAGGTGTCGGGCCTCAACAATAATGTAACCTTGTGTAGAAATTTGAATTCAACACTACCTAATTTTTGGTTTGTTACATTAATATTTAGGGAGGTATTTATACACTACAAGAATGTTTCGTCAGGAGGATTGAATAACACATATTAATGTGGCAAAATATGTTGGATTGAAAATGAGGTGTCGTGGGAGCAATGAAGGTTACACTAGGAGAACAAATCAGTGGCATCTGATAGGAGGATAGCTACTTTTACACATTTGGAAACATCACTTGTCAGTGATTTTTTGGGGATGAGCATATCATCTGCTTGCATGTCCAGTGAGGGTGAAATTGCTTTAACCATGCTCTTGGGTGGATCTATGGCAACGGTCGAATACGGTATGCGAATGATACATGACTGATTGGCGAAATGGTATGGCACAGGGATAATATTGAACACTTGTCATCTGAAATGAACTCTGGAATTAAGTATCTGTAATTTTATGACCATTTGAGTTGTCGTGAAGGAACTTTCTGTAAACTCACAAGTGTAATACTTAACAATGTCAGTGATACCAATACTTAAAGTTAGATTGATTTTGAGCAGCTCCTTATTCAATTCATTTAAGGTCGTTACTGAGCTGCATTTTATTAACTGCACTAAGGGGGAGTTCGTTGAGCCGACGAGAATGTATGTAACTTTGAAGCAGTTCGTCGAGTATTACATTATTAATCAGTTGCAGAAAGCTGGTGGATAGCAATTGTAATTGAGAATCAATGTTATCTAATTTGCTGACAACTGTGTTTTGTTTTTGCAAATCTTGGAGATTCCATTAATTGTTGCTGTCAGTGATATTATTTTACCTTCCACCTGGTGTTGGATGTCATTAATGATTGTAAATGTCACATTAATTGCTTTGTTTGTAGTTTGTATGTTACTGGCAAGCATGTTGATCTGAGCATCGAGTTGTGCATCATTATCAAGAAATGCATGTAGATGCTTATTCGTGAGTACATTACAGCACCACATATTCACGAAGCCCAGGGACTGATGTCGCGTCTGGTGCAGAAATTCGTACTCACATCATCTAGGAATTCTCTTAGTACTCCGTGTTCAACTACTTTTAAATATTCGTTAATCAGTTTTCCATTCTTACATGAAGTTTAAGTGTGATCAACACACACTACATGTGAATATTGATCAAGTGCTCCGGGCAGGGTAGGGAAGTGTGGTGGGATAGTATAAACAATGGGGATGCTATCCTCGTACACAAAGTTTGCATCGGCAGGAGTCCAATAGACCCCTGCATGGGTATGAAAAGTGGCTGGAGCTGTGGGAAGGACTGGGAAAACAAACCCCACTCTTCTTCCGGAGCTTGGCCAGCGATTGGTGTTGGCATGGCGATGGTGTGATGCATGTCCAGAATGCGCCTCGCACTTATAAGGTGATGCCAACGATGCTTGGCTGTGGGAGCAGCTCACTGTTGCTGCTGTAGTGGTTCAGCATTAATTCACAGGTTGGCAGCAGTGTATCCTTTCTCCACACCCCGTGGTGCTGCAGTAGTCTCATAGAGTGACAACAGGTAGGAAGACTGGGCAGGTGCATCGTACTGCCTGATTCCTGCTGTGTCAAACACGTGCTGTGGGCAGAGCATGGTCAGGATGTCCTAGCTGTGGCGTATGCAGGCTGTATGGGTGGTACACTGAACGGTTTCCACAGTAGCTCACATTATTTTCCTTTCTCAGTTTGACACTGTTATATAAGTAATATATTTTGACACATACATAAAACACTAAACAATTATACATTTACAATTAAATAACTTTGTAAAGAACTCTGTATTAGTGGACGAATGCGGGCTTAGTATGGCGAGCACAGACTGTGTCGTAATTAGGTGCGTCCGTCTTGTTTAACTGTATTTGTATTGTTGAGTCGCCCAAGACGGCTACTACCCTAAAGGGGCCTTGATAACAATGTGTAAGGGCTTTCTGTCTAACTCGGTTATGCACCCACACGTAATAATTATCATGCAGCGTGTTTGTGTGTTCGTTCGAACTGTTTTTTCTGGTACCCTTGGGTCTGAATTAAGTTTCTTTAGCATATTCACTATCTTGTAGTAGTTTCAGGCACCAGTTGTGAATGTTGACCAGCTATTACTTGTGCAGGAAGTGCTGCTTCTACACCATGTAATATGTAAAATGGCATATATCTGGTGGTCACATTGGTGCCTGTATTATAGTTAAAAGTAATGAAATCGATATAAAGGTCCCAATTTGCTTGGTCGGTATTCGCACAAGCTGTCAATTGTTAGCCGACAATACGGTTTGTAGCTCTACCAAACCGTTACATCTGGGATTAAAAGCAGTTGCCATTAATTTTTTGATACCAAGTGAAGTTAAAAGGTGACTTATTAGTTCATTCTGGAAACTTATACCCCGATCAGTCAAAATTTGTTTAGGACAATCGAATTGTAAGACAACCTGTTTAATGAATTCCACACACATGGCAGCATCGATTGAAGGCATGGCCTTCACAACATATATAATGGAGTACTCTGTCATTACAAGGACGTACCTATTTTTACATACCGTGGTAAGGAGGTGACCTTTCACATCAATAGCCCAAGTTTTCAAGAATGGCTGGTGCGGGATAGACATAATTTGACCCATAGGTTTAGTATTATTAGGTTTGGTTTTTTGGCATATTGGGCATGATTGTACATAATTCTTTATATCGGTTTGATGGCAAGGTAGTGGAGCAAAGTGGTGGTTATTAAGGTTGGGAACGGGACAGGTAAATGTTCTGTATATTCTCACCAACTCTTCTACTTGTAGAAGACATGCATACAGGCATTTTAAGTGAAATACCAATTAGCTAGCATAGAGCAGACTCTTTTCCTCTCTGGGTCGTGTACCGACGACCTATGGGCGATGGCCTGCCGGTGCTCCTACCATTGTGATTACTATAGAAATAGTTATGTTACAGAAACTCTGCACAGTGAGATCTTGGGGCTGCTCACACACCCATAATTAGTTGTACATAAATACAATCACTGAAAGATAATACATAACACTGATACATGACCCTTAATGATTTGCAAGAAAGGTGGGGGTCCGTGCCCCTTAGGACTGTAGGCAACCCGAAATTACATTGAATCATTGGGCTTTATTAATAGCTCCTCCAGGAAGCAACTTATACACAGTGCTGGGCTTAACTCGCCGGCAGGGTGACACTGTACAATGGTCTGAAGGCGACAAAGAATTTACATGAAAACTTAAGCATCCTGGGCGATGCTATTCCAAGGGAAGGGAGGAGTGGAGAATCTTGGGCGGTTGCAAAGTAAACAAAGGTTTCGGTAAATTAATGTCTGTTGCTGTGAAGAGATTAGTGAACAAACATGAAGGGCCACCCAAGCGTACGAAATGCGACCCCGTCGGTCAGCATGTCCAACTCCTCGAGACACCACAAAATAACTAACTGTCCCACACAGCGTGCCGACTGAGGTTTGGCAGGCAGGCCAACCACACTGACTATTTTCTTACACTCACAAACTCTCATAAAAAATATCCACATTGCTTGAAACACTACAATTCTTACAAAAACGATTACCCTTGGCATAGGAACCCTTTAATAAACATGTTACACCCTGTAAAACGAAATGAGGGTGAAACACGGGAAAATGATAAATGATAGAAAATGTAAAACACTGTAATTCAAACACACAGGGTTATCACAATATTGTAGGACTCCTTAACTTGCCATTTCGTGAACAGGCGTCCTTGTGCGTTTCTTAATTAAACCTTATTTCACATCTGCCCAAATTTGAAGGGTCTCCTTTAAAGAAACGTGCGAGCAGGCACACGTGGCTTGCTTAACACTTGAACTTTCCTACCTGCTCACATCATGAGTGCTTTCTTTGGCCCCAGCAACCGCACCCATAACTGAGATTTTCGCACGTCGACAGCTGTGTTGCACTCTCCAACCAGTGCACACAAGCACCCGGTAGAGTGCTGGTACCTGCAGCTGCTACCAGCGACTGTGGGCAAACGGACTAGATGGAAGTGGATGGCGTCAAATGCTCCCCCCTCCACCGAAAGACTGTTTACAGAAGGCGACTCACTCGCAGCAGGAGCATACCTTCTGCTAGTTGCAACGAGGATGCAGCATGTAGACCTCCCTACGTGCTAGCAGTCTGTTGTTCCTTGGCTGCTGTGTGCGAACCTGCACTCTCCAGAGCACTGTGGCGCTACCGCAGGTGGTACATTCCCACACAGGCGCTCTTTGCCTCTTGGGACATTGGAGATGTAGCAGGCTGGCCAATCTGTCACTCAAGCTGTCCTCACTGCTTACGCTTCTGCTCTCTTCACTGCTGCAGTCGTGTTGTGTCCTGTTGCGACCTGGTAATAGAATTCCAGTAGGTCGGGTCCTGCCCCGAAGCTCTGGTGCATTGTCTTCGTGCACACATAGAGGCGGTGTCGCTGGGTTGGGAACTGGTTCTTCTTCTTCCCCGTATTCATCTGATAATACCAGTGCTGTCTCCAGCTCTGCTTGTTCGATGGTATGGCTCGACGGCCCATCCCCGTCGGACCTGTCGACATCGGTTATCGGGCTCGCCCCTATCGGCACCTCCATGTCAAGTGGGGTTCTTGCGAGGATGCTAAATAGCTGTTTTTATATGCCATACCCCCAGCTCAAACAAAGATCACGCCATCTTTTTGTGGTAAATTGGGATCCCTTATATGTAAGTAACTCTGTCGGATGTCCCCAGCGTGTGAAAAATTATGTTTCCATGCATTTCGCATTCTGACTGGTCCTAGCACTGTTTACCGGGTAAGCTTCGATTCATCTCGAAAAGCTGTCTGTTACTACTGATATGAATCACCTTCTGCCAGCTGACTTTGGATAAGGCCCCATGAGATATAACAGACAGTTTCAAATGGTCATTTCGGCTACCTTGGCTGTTGTTGATTTCTGTCAGACCACCAGGAATTGAACAAATTTCATTTGTGGCATTTTGGTACCCAATTTCTGACACAAGTGACACCAGGCCAGAAAAACTGTTCCAATAAGTGCCCATCTTGTATGTTTTCTCCTGGCTTCCCGCATGTTGTTGAGTCAAACGACGCAGCGATTTTCGGTTCGCAACATGAACCTACTATATTATACGTATGGCCTATACTTTCGTATCGTCCATATCACGGCGAGACATTCTCTTTCATTGACACCATATCTGCATTTGGTACTTTCCAATTTCACACTCACGAAGTCGATTACCCTTCTCTCACCTGTGTTGCTGTATTGGTAGATTACGGCGCCCAGTCACTCCTGGCTGGCATCGGTCTGCAGGTAAAGGTGTCTTGCTGGATCATACTGTGCTAGAGCGGGACATTCTAAGAATTTTTCTTTGATCTGCAAAAAGGCTGTTTCCTGTTCGCTGCCCCATATGTACCGTTTTGTGTAGATAGCAGGTCCGTGAGGGGTGTGGTGATGACTGCAAAATCCTGAAAATGTTAATGTAACCAATTGATTAGGAAAAATAATTTACGTAGCTGGTTATGAGTATGTGGTGGTGCCTGACTCTCAATCAGCCCCAGCTATTCGGGGTGCGGTTGGTTTCCTTTCACCACGTGGCCAAAAAACTCTAGATCGCTCTTGCCAAGTCGGCATTTCTTAACGGTACAGATTAATCCATTTATATCTAATCTCTCGAGTACAAGAGACAGGTGTTTTAGAAGTTCCTCCCACATCTCTGACCATATAACTACATCGTCCAGGTTGGCGAGTGTGAATTCGCCTATCATACCATCGAGGACCCATACCATCATACTCTGGAATGTGGTGGGGGCGCACGTTAGCCCAAAAGGCATGACACAGAACCGATATCATCAGCTGTCTGGGATGGTAAAGGCTTTCTTTTCCTGGTCCTCCTGATGTACTGGTATTTGCCAGTAGCTACTTCGCAAATCGAGCAACGATATGATTCTAGCCCTTCTGAATGAGCTAAGGGCATCTTTGATACATATAGAGTGGTATAGCACTGTGTGACCTGGTTGATGGGCCTGAAGTCCACGCAGAACCTCCAGGTACCATCATTTTTCGGTGCGAGAGTTATGGCCGATTTATACCAGCTCCTAGCCAGTTCCATTACCATGTCAGCAAGCATCTTGGATATCTGCTGTTTTATTATCTTAGCTTGGTGAGGTAAGTAGCTGTGGGGGCTACTGAAGATCGGTTCTTCCTGAGTCAATGGGATAATGTGTTCTGACACCATTGTACTGTGTAATGCATCATGGTTCGCGAAAACAAGTTTATGTTCATCTAGCAAGCACTGAAAAGCAGCATGGGGTACTGTGGGTATGACATGTTCAAATTCTGTTAAATTTGCTGTAGTCACATTTTCATTGCTACGACTGTCTACATTATAAAATGATCATATTTCCTTTGCTCCAAAGCGGATGCATCGTCCGGCTAGTTCAAATATTGTGTTTTGCTTTGAGAGCCACGGTACTCCTAAAATAACATCTTCATTAATTTTAGGGCCAACCACATGCCAATAAGGCACAAACAACTTGCTAAGACATATACACTTGAAAATATTGAATGAAGTTAAAAGATACCAACATGATGCGAGCAGGTATTGTTAGGACCCATCCCCTTAAGCACACAAGGCAGACGAAATAACTTACATACTGTTCATTTCACAGCAGTATTTATTCGACGACATTTACATCCCTCTCTGGGGAACACTTCACATGCGAACGGTGTGGTTAACCACTACCTGCCACTGCGGTTAAGCTGCACACAGTGATATGCACCACACTATTCCGCACCTTCTACTGACCTTGTTTCTTCTGACCGCGACGATGGAAAAGTACATTGTCCTCAACAAAATCTTCCGGCTGCTTGGTTCACAATGTCCTGCCAGGTCAGACATTGCCAGAGCGTCTTGCACATGAACGTCTCACATCCTATGGTTTCTGTTAGTCCTGGTCTGCAAATGCCCTGAAGACAATGCTGTGGTGTTTGGAAGTTACCCATTAACAAATCCTCAGATTTTTGCCAGTGTCTGAAAAGATTTCATTCACATGTTTCGCATAAAATGCACCCTTGCTGGTCTGTTGTCACCTTTTCTGTTCGGCTTAAACATTCTGGGTGATATTTCTGGGCACACTGTACACAAATTACGGTTCCATTTCGCCTGCCTGCACACGTAATTTGTTTTGCACACCTGCCATTCTTCCACTCGGTTATAATGTTTACTGGGGTATGCAAATCTACTAATAGGGTTGGATTACATGCACAAACAAAATGGCTGGGCAAACCGTTCTGATTCTGATTGGGTTGCAATTTGCCACAGTCGGCAACTGATGTGCAATTCCATACTTTGCTACGCGTACTCTGTTTGCTTTTGTGATCCATTCCCTATGTAGTTTTAATTTGTTTATTTCTTTGCACAGACATGCTACTTCTGCAAAAGGATGTGTTCCTAACGCAGGTCGTAAACATGTTAGGCGAAATGGCTTTACTTTTCCTGTACTCGCGCACCAGTTCAGATTATTCCTCTCATTGTTCCTCACAGCCATGTGTTGTGGAACACGGGCTTCAGAGTCAAACATTTTAATGATGCGGGAGCTCTCGTGTGGTACGCGGCCGGGCCCCAGTATGACACAATGGGAGGAGGAGGGGATTTCACCGATCTGTCCGGCGCCTTGCTGTCCCATCTGTTATCGCATGACTCCAGCTGACTACTTGGCACTCACGTTTTTCCCCACTATGGCGGCGAATGTTCTGAAACAGCTTCTGAAAATAGTTGCAAATTATCCCTGATAATTGCTTCAAACAGTTTTGTTGAAAAGTTTTGGAAAAATGCCATAAGAGTTTAATATCAACTATTGAGAAAAGTTTTGAAAAGTGAAAACAAATTCTTAAATTTGTTCAAAAAAATTAATTGCAGCTGACTGGTATTGCTTGGAAATACTGTCGTTAACTTGATTTTTATGCCTGATGGGAAATTACTGGCACATGCTATAATTGTTGGTTGCGTAACTCTTGAAAATAAACATGTGTTCGCGTTTACGAAATACTGTTGTACTTAATGTTGGCAGTTCTGGTTTGCTGCTTACTTGTGATGTGTAGCGCTTAATTCATGTACACTCAAAATGCATACATTGCCCTTATTACACATTCAGTGCCCAATGGTTGTGTCTGGCTTGCATCTGTTTCAGACTATAGTTGCAATAAGTTGATATGTGTTTTCACATCTAACAGGTATTTTGAAGCAATTTTAAAAACTCCAGCTGATGTTGAAATAGCACAGTTCTGCTCTGTGGGCTGTTTGTACAAATGCAAACCTACACTATATGTATGCTGAGGTTTTTAAATAACAATACAACTAAATGCACTAAAATTTTACACCTGAAATATTTTTAAATATTGCAACAGGGCTCTGAGCTTCTTTGTGACGTGATTAAAATGTATTTTCCTGAAATTTTTACTGACATGACTTTGCTGTGTGATAGGTGTCTGTTGATCTCATATTACTCACCAATTGATGTTTCTGACTGCTGTTATTCGGTGCTGTGCACTATTCGTTGCACTCTTACCCTTGTTGTTGTTTATTGTGTAGCCTATTGACTATGTGGTTTGTTGAACAGGCCACTGATGTGTAGTAGATTCTCTCCTCTGCACCTAGATGTTCTTTTCACCCTAGTTGGGCAAGCCACATTGACGTCCTGGAAAATGGCTTGCTATGGCACTTAGATGTTTGATTCGCCCGAGTTAGGCATGCCACATGACGCGGCGCATTCCCCAGAGATGTTGAGCTGTGGCCATGCCACATCTGGTGTTGTAGGTGCAGGGCAGGAAGTGTTGATGTTACCCGGAGCCACATTCGGTAGAGAACGATGTTGTTGAGGGTCGCATGGCCGACGCCCTGCAGCGATCCATGGATCTGTAATCTAATTGAAGAGAGTTAAGTTTGTTGATTAATTTATTATGTTAATTGTGTATAAAACCTTTTTCTAAGGGACGAACTTATCGGCCACTTTGCATGCCGATGGTAACACTTAAGTTACTCTAATTGTGGGAGGCAAGCCACATAAGAAAAGCAATAATTTTAACACTGAAAAGTACATTGATGATTAAATCTGCTTTCGGGCACAGTACCCGGTGGTTCTCAGGAGAGTATAAGTCAATGAAAGTCGCCTATTCAAATAAGTGACAGTTTTATTGACTGAAGGGTGCAAACAAATGTCACTCTGCAAAATAATGTGTACCCTGTTAATGCGGACCCAGCACTCTGACCTGCCGGTGCTCATAGCTGTAGAGTAGGACAAGGGCCTTAAGAATAGTTACGTGATGAATGTGTCACCGTACGCTTGAAGTCCAAGAATATTACTTCAGGATGCGAGTCAGGCTTCCTCTCAACTAAGGATAACTGAAAATGTTTTGGTACTACTTTAAACTATTGTTTTGAATTATATCAGCCTAAATTGAAATGCCCATGTGTTTATATGGGAAGGGGGTGGGGGGGTAATGTGGGTGCTTACCGCCAGTCCTTCCGGGTCGGTTGAGTGCTGAGGTCGGACTGATTTAAGATGGCTGCAGCCTTGTCGAGCTCGGTTAGACTGCCTCCAAATACAAAACATGAAAAATCTAACTGCTAAATTCACATGATTAAAATAACAAACACTGAACATAATTATTATTACTGACTAGAAACAGGTAGTTGACATTCCTGTGAACGTCGGAGCCTCTGCTATGGCTGAGAATATGACGTCACGAGTGTGTTAATGCACTTGAAGGGTAATATTAAATAAAATGATGCCTTACCTGACTGGTTCTCGATGAATGAAGACATTTGCGCTCTTAAAACTAACATATGCATGTGGTAATAGTGAAATGCGGGGAATAACGGGCATTAGTGTTTGAATTTTACTTCCTGTGATGTCTAGTGTATTCCACTATTGTCGGCATGGCTTTGCCTGGTCCTATGTGGGTATTTGGTAGCCTTCTATGAAAAAACTGGCAGGTTCCCTAGTTAACTATGGTGCGATACCTGGCAAATCTTGCTATATCGAATCTCATTAATTAGTGCTGCTAGAAAGCAACTAGTCACTTTACACTTTCTTCGGGAATATAATTCCCCACCTTTTGAACCCTCTTGGAACCACATAGCACACCAGGTTCGGCCACAAGGCCCACTGACATTGCCCGTGTTCCCTACAATGGTTGTTGTGTCTAACAGTTGTGACTTCACAAGAAACATCCTTTTAGGCCCCATATCAATTTATTACGAGAGTTATCTCTTTCTCGTAAAAAATTAAAAATATGGTGGCCCACAGCCCACTTGTTGAAGAGCGGCAAGACAATTGTAGACACACCATTCTTGTCGACCTGCACTGATCGGGGCCCCGACCTAATGTCGATCAGTCGGGTGCTGCTGTTGGGGTTGATGCATCTGCGGTGGTACAAATGAGTACAAGGGATATGTGGATGTCCAGAACACATCACCATTTTGACGGCGTAGAATGGACTGATAAAGAGTACTATAAGTTTTTTGGGGGTTGTGAAAATGAAGTCTAGGATGGTGGTTTACCCGATTAGGTGCCAGGTGTCGTCAAGGCGACACTGAGATGATTGTTGTAACACGACGACGCTTGATGATCCCAGGGTTGCGGGCCATACACCCGGACTACATCTCCTCGACGATGATGCTGGTGATTTCTGACATGTTGATTATTGCTCCAGATTAGATTGTATTGCAGATTTTGCTAAACGGTAGCTAGTGGGTTGACTATGTACCATGCTTGCCCATCTTGAAGAGAAACTTAAGATACATTAATACTCGCATACATGGATTTTTAGGGGCGACGACACGCCCGTAAGACATAGAACAACTTGCTGAGACATATACACTTGAAAAGATTGAAGTTAAAAAATACTAACAAGATGCTAGTGGTTATTGTTAGGGCCCATCTCCTTAAGCACACAAGGCGGTCGAAATAACTTATGTACTGTTCATTCCAAAGCAGCTTATTTAATGACATTAATATTCCTGTCTGGGGAACACTTCACATCCGAATGGTGTAGCTAATCACTATCGGCCACTGTTATTAAGCTGCAAACAGTCTTACTACAATATAACAATTCCTGTGCTAAATGCTTCCCACAGCGATGCTATTCCCACCTGAAGAGAGAGAGAGAGAGAGAGAGAGAGAGAGAGAGAGAGAGAGAGAAATTAGTGGTGTACCGGGTGGCTAAAAGCATAAAAGGTTCCTGTAATTAATAAAGTCTATTGCAGTTAAATGTCCATATTAAAAGTGATGAATGCCACCTAACATGCAGGAAAAGTCGGAGCTTACAACACATGCACCACCATCGTACAATGCTACTTGCTGACTGACTCTCCCGCGTGATGTGAGGGTGGGCCTCGGCTGACCCACGTGCCAGAACGGAACTACTTCCTACCACTAACATCTATCTCCTGCCTTACATCATGCTGCATACCAAAACTCATATGGAAATATACATCAAAGACTCTGCAATACAAAACACTGGTGAATGATAGTAGACATAGCGCTAGATGAGTGATGCAAGAAATATATATGCAAACATGCTTAACAAATCACTAGGGAACAAGGAAAGACAGCAAATCATAAATCATTCAATAACACATAACAGGAATAGAATGTGTAGTTCCTGGGTTCTCTGGTTCAGTTATTTTTGAGGGCTACTTTTGTTCCACTCCGCCTCGTGGAGACTCTACTACAGACATCTTTAGCAACCACCAGATGTGCTGCACTGGTGTGCCCTTACACTGCACTGCACTGCCCTGCTCGTGATCCTGATCGCGCACCCCATGACCTGGCGAACGCTCAGCTCGTCAGTATAGTGCACAGCCGTGCTTCGATGGCATTGCAGAACTCGGCTGGACAAACTGTCTTAGGGGCGAGGGAATGTGGCACACAACAGTACAGTTACATCTCAAATATGACACATTTATGTTACCAACCTTCCCTTTCCAGTCCGTTCTACGACACGTGGTGACTTGTCATTTTAATTCTGTGAAAAAGTTCTCCCACTTATAGGGCGTGTCTTGTGACTTCAAGTTACACTGTGCTGTTTGCATATAAAGTTCATCCCCATTATGATTTCGGATTCGCTCTCATCTAGGCACTCACTATGATATTGTGTTTGGCACTGGGTACAACTAAGAATTATTGTTCCCTGGCCTGCACATGAAATGTTGCTACACCAGTTCGGTAGACTGTAATTTGCAAATGTGGTAATTGTTTGATTGTCTGTATTATTGACTGGTTTGAAAGGGTTTCTGTTTTCGCTTTCCCTGCAGCTATCCTTTATTTTGCGGTTGTTCGTGACATGGTTGTGTGTCAGACTGGACTTACGGTTACAACAACAGTGTTTTGTGCCTAGCTTGTACTTGGTCAATAAATCATGTTGTATAAGGCAATAGAACTGCAGACACAAGAGTGCTGGGACACTTGTTTTTGCACCTGGCTTGCCATTCTAAACAAATCCACGTGCACGGCATGAGAGCGTGAAGACGGAAGGCACCAGACATCGTCATCGTGATATCAATATTGTGGTAGAGCTGCAGACTTTGGAAGATTTCTGGATTGTAGGCGTACTACCACGGTGTAATCCTCCACCATTGAAGTAGTGCTCCTCATATTACTATTATAAGATGTATATGTTGTTTATTAAATGGTAGGCCTATTTGGGTTGGCCCACACCCCCAAATTTCCTAAACATTTATGCAGTATTGTATTGAACTTGATTAAACGGACAAAAAACTTTATGAAAGAGGTAATACTTTTGGTGGAATAATGAGGGCCCACACCCTTAAATGCCCAAAGGCCTGGCAGAAAAAAACACATGAGATTCTTCATCAATGTAGTTTGATTCGTCATAAATGTTTACGCGCTCCTCTAGGAAGAAACTTTACAACACTTGGCCAGCTTGGCCCGCCAGCATCGGGTACACTGCAAATTGGCACAAAGCTGTGAAAAACTTACTTATGAAATTAAGCTTCCCTAGGCTATGTAAGCACTGTGAAAGTGAAGGGTGGTATCTTCAGGTGGCTAAAACAAAATGAGATCTGGAAATTAATATTTATTGTTAGCTAAGTGATTAATGAACAAAATGCCCATAGCAGACAATGCAGACACAACACACAGCCAACCCATTCAATTACTCTGCATGGTGCACTAGCTGGCATGGTGGGCAGGGGTGTAACCTGGGCCTACTTTCTGTCTTACCTAGCTTTAGCATCTATTACAAACTCATCACGCTTGTAATTAAAAATGACATAAAATATTTTGCATTGTTAAAAATTTAAACAAACATTTCACAAAGGATGAGGAGAGGTGAAGGTGACACACATGATATGTAAACAAACACTTGCAGATTAATACTTTTGACGTGTGCCACAATCCCTCACCCCTAAGACAGTGTGTCCGGCCGAGTTCTGCAATGCCACCGCAACAGGGCTGGGTGCTTTACTGATGCACAGAGCGTGCACTAGGTCATGTGTGGACGATCAGGATCTCGAGCAGGACAGTGCAGTGCACTGTAAGGGCATGTCGGTGCAGCACAGTTGATGGTTGCTAAGGATGCCTGCAATGGAGACTCCACGAGGTGGAGTGGTACAAAAGAAGACCTCAATAATAACTGTCATCTCGGCATCGCCTTGACGACACCAGGCACCTTTTCGGGTAAACCGCATCTTATACCTCATATTCACCTCCCCCAAAAACCTATCCAACCCTTTATAAGCCCATTCCATGCCGTCAAAATGTCGCCCCTCCTTGTGGCTAAATATCCTGCAAAGATTTTTCCCGCCAAACTTTTCCACAAACTTTTCAAACATTTTTGCAAGTTTTTCCTAGTCATTGAGTTTTCCTGCATTTTCCTGCCTGCCAAGGACGAGAGGACGACAGGAAGGCATCAGCAAGGGCAATGGCAGAATCGGGATGCCTGTGGGATGCCATCAAGATGCTAGGAAGTATGTCACATGTCAATAATTGGAAAAGGGGTGCTACACCACAGACCATGCCACACCGCTCGGAGAAAGAGCAGGGAGAAATGGCAAGAAGGAGAAACGATCGAGTGGAAGCTACACCTACCCCGGACCCTGCATTCTCCGCCGACAGCAGTTAGCTGAACCCTCGCATCGCGTCGTGCATCAGCTGAGCACACCAGGTCATTGACTCCTGCACTACTGGAGACACAGGATAGCTGCATCGAGAGAGGGGAGGGTACTGCTTTCCCCCAACACCATGCGTCTGCATCTTTACAACCACATCTACCATGCACGTGGCTTTGTTGACAAAAAAAGCATGGCTTGCAGGATGACCGACAGTGTGCCGGCGCTGTGGCGCCTGGACTGTTTACGCTCCTTGATAGGTTCCCTAACAACACATGAAGGCAGTGCCATTAGCAACAGCCATTGTAAAACCAGTTTTGTTGACAATCGTGTCGGTGACATCCGCAGTGCAGCAAAAGACTGCGACCGTGTAAATATGAAGAACATTCAGTATCTTGCAATGCAAGTTAAAGTTGATGCTGATAATTTTCCAAATTACACTTTACCCAAGTATTGTCACAATCTGTTGTGTAACGAACAGGGATACATTATGTTCAAATGCATGAAGTGTAACACTAGTTATAATTAGAAATGCCTTAATGTCAAAGAAAATGGCACAGCCATGGGACTCACATTCATTTGTGTATTATGTAATACAACAACAACACAGTCAATGGAGGGCATTAACCGAAGGCAAACCAAATTCATGGACACACCACATGATCATATTTTGGATTTGTTGGGACAATGGGACGACGTGGCAGTAAGTATCAACAGTAACCATTCAGAAGTGATAGTGGCCAGGGACGGCAACGTGCCGTGTGCGACGACACAAGGGAAGGGAGGAGAGTGGCATCAGAGTAGGGGAGGTAGGCCATGCGAAGCAGAGACACTGTGTGTTATCGCCACACACATAGCTAATGGATAAAAAAAAAAACCCTCACCCGAACCTTCCTCAACTCAGGTACTGTATCCATTCCAACTGCTCACATCATTCTATCCGCCATTACCTCACATGTTTTACACACCTATATACCCATATGTACTGCCAAAAATATGGCAAAATTGTTCAAATTTCGTGCCCATAAATCTATATGCACCCAACTGTGTGGGAACAGTGACAAATCAGCCAGTCACAGTGGAAAATAAAGCACGGTGCAGAACCGCAGACTCCAACCCAACTCAACCTTAGCCAGGGCCGACCACTGCCAAAACATCATCTAAGTTCCAAACATTGCCCACATTCGCCGGGGCGACAATGAATTATCC
The DNA here is from genome assembly GCA_029891345.1 of Dryococelus australis. Classification (NCBI taxonomy): domain Eukaryota; kingdom Metazoa; phylum Arthropoda; class Insecta; order Phasmatodea; family Phasmatidae; genus Dryococelus; species Dryococelus australis. The sequence continues at coordinate 82,340,836 of CM057006.1, read as the reverse complement.
GACAGCTTTACTGGAGGACTGCATACCCCACCTCATCAGGTATGAGGTTAGCCAGGATGAATGGGCCAGCTGCGCCAGAGTGCAACTCAATGGAGATGTCTGCTCCTGGTGGACCTCTTTAAACCATTATGGACTTCAATGAGAGGAGCTCTGTCGCTCATTCGAATGTAGGTTTACAGGTGTTTTAACCTCTTTACAAGCCTAGAGCAGGCTGACTCTAGAAGGTCAACAATTGGGTGAGTCACTTACAGCATTTATCACGCACAAAAATCACCTCATTAAACACTTTAAGACCTAATAAATACATCTTTCATTTTGGAATGTACTCATGAGCAGGCATGCCACAACCGTTCTCACAATCATCATATACTTTTAGTGGGCATTAGCATGAGAAAATGTACAGGTAAGAGGAGAAATTGAGTGGAACCATGGGGTCGTGAGGTCAGAAACCACTGAACAGAAACCCAGTAGGTAATGTTAACAATGATCAGAAGGAGTGGAATCCAGACCACCCACTGCAGTATCTATGTAAGTATTCTCCGAACCAACAATATCAATGGCACAAAAAGTGCCTCAACAACCTGCATATGGAGCTCATTAAAAAGGCAGCAGAACGTAAACAGCAGGGAAAAGGGTTGCAGGGGTGGAGGGGCCGGATGCTTCTGATACCCCTCCAGTTGGAATCCGGATACTGGAATTGAAATTAACCCACAGTAGATACTCATTCAGCAATTTAGCAGCAGTCACGCATTATTCATACGTATTATGGTCTCTATTAATGGTCAACTATGCCACATTTTAATTGATACTGCAGCTTCGCACAACTTTGTATGACCACAGCTTTTACGTAAGCAGGACTATATGCTTACTAGTCATGTAATTCAATTGGCGACGAACAAGCATTGCAATACGGCCGTAGGACAGCAGTAGTGACAGTTAAAGTTCGTGACATAGAAATGTGTACTTCAGTCATTGTTATGCCAGATATCAGCAAAGATGCTATTTTAGGTTTACCATGGTTCATGGAACATAATACAATTGTAGAGCTGGCAGTGAGACGAATTCATTTTGGCACGAAAGAGAGATACATAGTGTATTACTTTGACCGCTGTCCGACAGTTAGTCGTCCCTGAGGTGAAGTTAGGGGAATTCAACAACCAAGTACCGCCAGATTATGAGGCTGCATTTCAGCATGTCCTCGACGAATGCCATGATGTGTTTGGTAAAAATGACGAATTGAAAAGAACTACTGTTGCCGAACATGCATTTTCACTCACAGATGAAAAGCCATTGTATACCAGTCCACAAGGGAACTTTCTCCACCAGACACAGATAATAAAAGTTCATATTCAGGAAATGCTTAGTGATGGTCAAATCAGCCATTGCCATGGCACTAAAATAAGACAGGACCTGGTATTTTTGCATCGATTTTCATCCATTGAACTAGGTGATGTGCAAAATGCTACCGCCATACATTAGAGTGAAAGACACTCTCAGCGCACTAGGGCAAACTAAAGTATGGAAATCTCTGGACCTTAAAATTGGTTGCTGGCAATTACAGGTGAAGCTGGAGGATAGGCCGAAAACAGTATTTGCAGCCCTGGACGGCCGGCGATTTCAGTGCTGCGCAATGCCGTTTGGACCAAAATGAACCACTGCAACATTCCAGGCGATGATGGTACAAGTGCTCGATGATATTATTGGAGAGTATACACTCTCACATCTCGATGACATTATTTGGTCAACAGTTGGGAGGAACACGTACATCACCTAGCAGTTGTCCTGGAAATGTTAGCAATCAACGGCCTAATGTGCTCAGTGCAGAAGTGCAATGTTGGGAAAACCAGTATCGGTTTCCTAGGTCACGTGATCGACCAAGAAGGGCTCAGGCTGAATCCTCAATAGTTGAAACTCATAGACAGCTACCTGCAACCACATACGCAGAAACAGCTGCGCAAATTATTTGGGCTTATTAATTGGCTGCAAGAACACATTCCAAAATTCGCAATAATAACGGATCCCTTGACGTATCTATTCTCCCCACAGAAGAAATTTCAGTGGACGGAAGAAGCAGAGAAGGATTATGTAGACATTAAAAGCCAATTCCGCACATGTCCGACATTCGCATGCTATGACATATGCAAGCATTTGTACCTCCAAACTGACGCCAGCCAAGAGGGAATCGGTGCAGTATTGTACCAGGTTGATGACAGTGGGGAGAAACACGTAATTGATTTTGCAAGTGCCAAACCAAGGCAGACAGAGAGACGCTACGATGTAAACATAAGAGAGTGTTTATCAGTCATCTGGACAGTGAAAAAATACAGCATGTATCTTGAGTACTAGCGGTTCATGCTACGAAATGACAATCGGTGCTTAATATGGTTGCATAATATGAGGGAGGCGGGAAGCAAGCTGACGAGATGGACATTACATTTGCAAGTCTACGACTTTGTTTTTAAACAGGTACCCGGTAGGGAGAACGAGCTGGCGGACACATTAATAGGAAGCACTAACAATGAGGTGATTGTTAGAGACGAGGCACAGTTGGAGGAAATTTTTCCACAAGATTCGCGTGATCCGGTAGCCAAGGATCGCGTCCAGCACATAACAGTTGCTAACAAAAGGGAGCTCATTAGCACCGTGTACCAAGAGGTCATTGCTGCTCAGCAGACCTGCATGTTCATACAGAGGAACGTTAGGTAATGCGTCCAGCAAAAAGTGGAATGATATGCATGTCGTAATCGGCAGACTTGAGATCTGTTCTTCTCAACAGCCTGGGAAATAGAGGGTGTATATCCTCAAATGTGCGAGGGATCATGTGCTCGTCTATTCGCTCAGTGGCAGCATGGCTGGACACCCGGGCGTTTAACAGACAGTTCGTAATGTACGCGATCATTTGTACTGGTCAGGCCTCAGCTGACAGGCGAAACAGTTCGTGCAAAAGTTCCGCAAGTGCAATGTGTATAAAACGTGTCGCTCATACGGGATGCAACACAAAGGCCGCGTGTGCCGAGGATACAATTCGAGATAGTTTGCATAGATTTGATGGGTCCTTACCTGATGGCGAGGGGAGGGAAATGCATGCTTGTTGTCATAATTGACAATTTCACAAGATGGTGGGAAGTGTACCCCACAAGTAGAGCACGGGAAAGTAACTTAGAGAGGGTGTTAGAAGAGTAATTCTTTCCATATTGGGGATTCCCACAGAATTTACAAACAGACAATAGCACACAGTTCACCGGCCAGAAATGTAAGGAACTATGCACAAATGGGTGTGTCAATTACATTACAACCACCCTTTACCATCTGAAAGCAAACCCCACAGAATGCCGGAACCAAGAAATTAAAGCGCGACTATGGTTCAGTGTGGGAGATCATCATGTCACATGGGTGGACCACATACCCACCACATTGTACATGTTATGGAGGAGGGTGAAAGCAGCTATGGGAAGATTACCCACAGAGGTATTGCTAGGCCGCAATATGCGTCTACCCAGAGAAGCCAAGTGTCCACAGAGGAAGGAGAGCTGCGAATCTGCAAGTACAAATTTGTAGAGGCAGCACCAGAGATGTTTATTAGAAGAGAGAGCAGCAGGATCTATATGTAGTGAGATGACTGCTGGTCACCACTAGACTGCCACCCGCACTGCATGTGGGGCAGAAGTTTATGTGCGGAAGCACCTACAATAAACCGCAAAATGGGACTTCTGTGTAGGGTTAGCAGCACGTTGGAGTGGGCCCCAATCGCATGCTACAAAAGCATGGTACCACCACCTACACCATCCATATGGGGATTTGGAAGTTACGTATGTACCGGGATTAAATCTGGCTAACCCCATGCGCCGTCGACAACGAAGTCGGTCCCTGTGTGTATCGACCCCACGATGGCGAAGGCCGCAATAAGCAAGTGCAGGAACCAAAGGAGGTGCGAGTTGTGGTAGCACTTCAGGGGGAGGATCACGCAAAGGACCCACCAGTGCATGCCAACACAACGAGTTCAACAGAGGTGATTTAGAACATTGATGACGTCAACGAGCTCCAGTGGTATTTCATGCTCCGAAACTGTGGTGCGAAGCAGGGCGTCATGATAAGTGAAAGTTTCCCTACACTCATTTAACAGGGGTAAAAAGCTGCCTGATGTGCTGGCGGAATATCACTATCTATTTCAATGAGATCAATGGCAGTAGTGCTATTCACTGGATGACGGTCTAAGTTGTAAACTGTGCAACACTTCTTCGCACCGAAAAGTATGTGTCTAGTGGCATGCTCGACAATAGTTTTCGTTCAGTTAACCAGGGAATACCTAATATTGCGTCTTCACGAATATCCGGGGTAATGACAACTGTTGTTGTTGTCTCTATGTCCCTCACATGTATCATTCAATACATTACACAAACAGTTGTTGACAATTACGCGAATAAATTTCGCCGATGTGCTATTAACATGGTTTACCAGTAGTTGTTGTGACGTAAGCTCCGGTTGTTTACATTGTGGGGGGAGCGGGGCAGCCAGATTGTCCAGCCCCCACACCTCCGGTTTCCATTTACCTGCTATTGGCTGCATTCCTGATCTTCTTGTTTCAAGTGGGTATTATTGCCACACTGAGTATGCCAGTCGAACTGCCTTCCTGGGTAATACCGGCACGGCCATGGTGGGGGTTGGCTCTTATGCCACTTTACGTGTGGGAACTCGCAGTTCCCACACTTTTCCGGGATTCCGTTCTCGTGGCTGGAACCTGTCACTTTTCACTTGTTTTTTGCTAGTTTGCGGTGCATTCTGAATTTTTATCCGGTTTTGTCCGAATAGTTTTTCACTGTCCTGATGCACGTGACCACTCGCAGCTTTTTGACAGTTGTGTGGTTACTCGTCTTGCCATCGTGCAGCACCTGTCTCAGGGCACGGTTGTCCCGGCATCCAATCCAACATGGCTGTGGCTTGCATCATGTCCTTCAAGGTCTCGTTAAACAGAGGAATCAATGCTGCATGGTATTCTGGCCGGGTGATCTCGGCCACAATCTCCAGTGATTCCCATTCAGGCAGTTCGGGATAACACCGGTGCACCAATTCCACTTTCTGGGTGATGATGGCAGTCAGTGATTAGTGTGCTGTTTGTTGTTCCATTGTAAGCTACATTTTAGTTTGCAGGGTTGTTTGTCACCACACTACAAATCTGTTTTGAAAAGCTTGGAATTCCTGCCAAACAACATAGCGGGTTAACCGTGCTGTACATTCTTCAATGAAGGTGATTGGGTCTTCAGTCGGTGCACCAGGGAAGGTGGGCAGTATTTGGAACTTTGTGGCGGTTATAGTTGCGTCTGATCTTGTCGGTTTTTGTGGAGTTTGGAGTGTAATGGCTTCCAGTTGCCTTCTGTATTCTCGTTGTGGCTTGCTAATAGGATTTGTTTCCCCACCACTAGGCTTATACATGGGTTGCTGTTCCACTCTCCTCCCCCCTCTTGCTTAATGGGCTCCTCAACACTCCAACTTTCTTCCTTGCACACCGTCACTTCTCCAGTTAAATAATCCATGGCTGTTCTGTTTGGACTTGGAATGCTACCACTCGCGTGGCACTGTTGATAGGCAAATTCGAATCTGGTGGTATTTCTCTTGACACTGTTGTGCCTAAGCTGGTGCACAGTAAATTGTAACACCAATTTGGCGTGCGATAGTTCAATACCGTTTGTGCTGTTACAGCCCCAAGCTATCTTGCACTTCCACTGTTGTGTCTAACCGTGGCGGTGGTTGGTATGTTAAATTGTCCTCACTGTATTCGTGGTGCGGCTGGTTGGTCGGTTCTTATGGCTGCACTGGCAGTGTGTTGTGCCATATTCATACTTCACTATTGCGTCTTGCAGTAGTGGATGCAAGCACTGCAGTCAGAGTGGTGCCGGGGTACTACACTGAGTCTGGCCCATCATGTTCATAAACATCAGTCCATGTGGTGCACGACATGGAAGCACTGTACCAGAGTGCGATGCAGCAGATGAGGGGAAGTGCCTTCCCCTCCCATGTCTGTCCCTTTCCTGCACGTTGAGGGGTGGAGCGAGTCCTCCCAATCGATACTGCAACTGTCCTGCGCTGCATGGGTGGTGGATGGAGTGACATCATGTTCTCTCCTTTGCCCTTTTTCAACGCTTGCTCACCAATTTCGCAGCAATGGTGGCCAACTTCTGTCCTTCGCGCACTTTTGCTCGTACCCTTGTGGCACTCTTTCCGGCATCTACTTGGTATCTGGAAGGTGTCACGATGCTGCTGTTGGGTTCCTTCCTTCACTTTTGCTCCCATTGTGGGCCTCCAATGGTTAGAACAAGGATGTACAGAGACGAACTTGGGAAAATGAACACATTTTGGTGGGACAAATATCTTGGAATTAGTGTGATGGATTTTATGCCCCACGGAAGTCGACAATTTGATTCATGTGGCTGGACAGTGGATGGGTGAAGGGAAATTGGCTTGCAGCAAAGGTTGAGGTTAGTATATGTATGTGTTACCCAGGGTGCCAGATACTGTCCTAGCAGTGTCAATGTTGGTAGAGCTGTCTTTACTGTCTCTGGGCCACGTCACCGACGACCCATCGCGTAGAAAACCACACTGCTCCACTGATTCCTTCCTGTAGATGCTCAAGAGATTTACTGAATTTCCCTTCAGCAACCTCTCAGTGTGTGCTACGCCTTATTACCTGATATTTACCGACATTGCTGGCTGGCATATTGGCTAGTCCACATGTCCAAAAGTACGATAACCTCACAATAGTTATAACAGATATTTAAACACTGAACAGTTGCATGGAAAATGGCAGGTATTCTAAGCGCCTGTACACTGAAGAACCCTGCGGTCAGACAAATGAGAACACATCGAAGTCCTATATCACATGTCTCTCAGTGCTTTTTATTTAACTTCTCGTCAGAGAAAACTTACACTTGCGCTGGACTTGGCCCGCCAGCAGGGTCATACAGACAGAAGACACACATTTGGTCAATAAAGATTACTGTTGTTATTATGTCCCCCTTGGGCGATTCGAAACCACAGGGGGAGAGGGCAGACATTCTGGTGGTTAAAACAATGGTTCCGGAGTGATTGAAAGTCTATTATAGGTAATATGTATATTTGCAAATGTGAATGCTGCTGTATGCACACGACACAGCCTTGCCCTCACGAGTCTCAGACGTTACCGACATGGCCAGCTTGGCGCCTTCACCACCCAGGGGTGGGGGACTGCACCAAGCGGGCACTGTTTTCTACTGTCCATAAAACAACTCTCTCACTTTCATAAATAAAAGTCTCCCTGTTCAAAATGGAACATAACAATTTAACAAGACATTTAGAACTAACAAATAAAACACAACACCCTTGCAATGGACGATGTGTATGATGTAAAAAAATTAGGTGAAAATTAAAAAATTATAACTCTGCTTATTTGCTTTAATTTAAATTGGTTTCATATTAGGGCATAAGTTATTGTGTAGCCCTGTAGGAATGTTTGCGAGTACCTGTCTTAAGCCTTTTTGAAACTTGGCCCTACCTTTGTTTGCTCTTACATGGCTGGTGATGCACTTGTCTGCACACTACACTGTATGCACTAATTTGCACTGGCTTGCACTTTACCGTCATGTGGCAGTAGGCACATGGATGCATCACTCACACGGAATTTTACAACTTGCCTTGCTCGTAGTATGGGCTTCGATTCAAGGCCGAGCGAACTGTCTGTGTGGCAGGAGATGCAGCACACGTTACCCTTTTATGGGACTCCCTATTTGCATGTTACACTGGTTTTTATCTGGCTCAGCACTATGGCGTACTTCCTACATTGCACTTGGTGCATCGCAAACATGCTTCACTAGCACTTTCGCACTCACATAGTGGTGTGTAGGTGTTTGCTGTGCTGTTTCTTAGTGCTCGGTGGGAAAATGGTCTATGGAAGCAGGGAATGTGGCACTCGTCTGATGCCCAGTTGCACCATCGTGGTTCTAAACTCGATCCTAAATCGATGTATGCTTCCACCAAATATGTTAGAAGAACAGGGTGCAACAGTTATCTGTAATAATCTTACGTTCGATCTAGGATCGAGTTTCGAACCATGATAGTGCAAGTGCATTGGTTCTAAAAAAATTTAGTTGTGATATTTTTTAAATTGGTTTAATTAAAATGTCTGTGATACATTTTCATGTGGAGACTTGGAAGCGTATGGAATGCTATTAATTGTAAAGCAAAAAGAAGTAATTTTTTTTAGACCAACAAAGTAATTTGGATATATATATATATATATATATATATATATATATATATATATATATATATATATATATATATATATATATATATATATATATATATATATATATATATAGACACACAAGCGTGACATTTCCTTAATAATGTAAAGTATTGGAATATTATGCAGAAAAAATATTTTCTTATATATTTCTTTTTGGCACTATCACAAAGTATCAAGTGTTTGGATAGTTGTATGTTGTGTCAGTAAAAAAAGTAGAACACATTTTCTAAATACAAAATCCTGCAAAATAATATTGCTACTATACGATAATAATTTTTAAACATAATAAGAAATAATTTTGTTCCAATTTAAACCGAAGAGTTACCTGGTTACCTCTCTTTCCTCTACCATTTTGCTTTCTTGCAGTTTCATTCATTTATTGTTACTGTTATCGTAGTAGTTTAGTGGTATTTACTACTATTTGTTAATTTTAAATTCTCTTCAGCAAGTATTAGTAGTCTTTGTAGCTAAATTCCCTTCTTAATGCGCATAATATTGTATTTGATAGTAGTTTAATGCGCCATCGTGTACGGTTCGTATTTTTGTACTTTGGCGTTGAGGTTGCGACATCCTTTTTTGTGTCCTTTTGACGATGTGGCGAGTTTAATGGACTACCGAATTTTGGACATTTCGCATTATGAAAATTGTGGGTTTTTCAGAATTTTTCGATTTTTTTGTTATTCACTTGCTGTACAAATTATATGTTAAGGTCAGGCGCTTTTGCGCCGCATAGAAGTAGAAAGAAGAAATTGTCTAATATCTGTGTTGTGTAGTAGTGTAGTATCCTTCGTGGTGTATGGTTCGTATTTTTGAACCTCGACGTCGAGATCTGGACGTCATTATGTGTGCGTTCTGTTTGACGTTCCTTCAAGTTTAATGGACCTTCAAATTTTGGATTCTACGAGTTTTGATGTTTTTCTGCCGTGTTTAATCACGGTTCTTTAAAAATTGTGTTTGACGTTTCTTGTATTTGTTTTTGATGGTCGTATGGCTGTACGGTTAAATCTGTCACGTCTTTATGCACGCTTTAGTTTAAAGATAGATACTCTGTTGTTGAGAAGTTCTGTAGCCGCCGTCGGAGACGGTTTGGGTCTTTGTACTTCTGTGCCGAGGATGAGACGGCATTTTGTGTTTGTGTCTTCTAGAATGTTCCGCGAGTTTTCATGGTTTCGTATTTTCTATGACGTGCTTTGATTTAATGATTGTTTGACTGATATGTTGTTCGTTTCAAATCGTTGATTATGACCGTGGGTGCATTTGCTGTTGGCTAACCGAAAAAAAAAAAAAAAAAATCTCCAATGGTAGGCAGTGTAGCTTTTATGTCGTGCATTCCATTTTTTAGTTTCTCTTTTAGTTTTTAAGTTGCTTCCAATTGGCGTTGGTGTATTGATATTATTTGTCCAGCAGATTGTTTTCGTAGCGTTTCGTTGTTCAATAACTTTACTAGCAGTGTTTATATATAATACTTCAATGGACTGCACGCTGTGAATTGCGTTCGACTGCGCCATATTACGTTTGGGCTATGCGTTGTAGATGCGTTGTATGGAATTTTGTGTAGTTTTCGTGGTGTTCTGAGATTTCGAATTTTTCATTTCAATTTTCTCTTTTGTAATTCAATTTGGAGGTTGATGTTTTAGCGGAGAAAAAAACAATTATCAATACAATTTATAATTCTACACTATTTGCAGATATTTCCATTAGCACTAGTATTTTAAAAAAAAATATTATTCTTTTATTTAAAACTAACAGATTTTCCAAGCTCTTAGAGCAGTTATTTAGACACCTGAAAGATAATTTGTGCTTCTGGTCCCTACTCAGGATAGATGGGACACCTATGTTGTTTCTGATAGAAAGTCTGTGATTCCACCGTCTTGCTGCTGTTTTTCCGCTGGTATCACACTTGTGATGATGGCCTGCAGTTCTCGAGGGAGTGTCTTGATTTGACATCTTTTCCCAAGGTGATTAGGAATTCACGACAAATTGTGTTCTCTGATGTTTCTCTGTTCGTGCCTGGAATGTCCATTGTAAACCTAATCAACAACATTGGCCACCTTCTTGAACAGTGTCCAACAGAATGGTTGGCACTATTCTTGTCCAAGGCATTGCCCGCCACCTTTCGTATAGTTGTAGAAATCTATTATGTGAAACGAAATGACCTGTCCTTACTTCGCAAAATGGCAAAAACCTTGAAGGTATTGGTCATTTAGTTTTACACAACGTTCCTACTTAGGAGTGTCCTTTTTTCTTCAAACTCATTGAATAAAACCAGTTGTCGTTAGGTGGTTCAATCAGTGATAAAATTGTCACGGTTGGTTCCATATGAAGTGGTGGGTCCAAATATCGGCAACAATCAGAACTCTTATGCCATATACGTCTGGTTTGCTTTCCACGAACACTCGCTCCCTGAACTTTCCTCTGAGTGGTGCAAGCATCTTGTCATATGTAACGTATTGTCCACTGGAATATTTATCCTGGTGCTTGAAAATGTATGGTATTTCAGCCAGCAGATCTGTTTTTCTGTATTCTCAAGTGCACCATCATCAAAGTGAAGAGCACTCTGCAAGAAGAGGAACCTGTTTTTGAACATCATGTGTTGAAATATATCCTTTCCTCTTCTTATCTATAGCAAACAATGACGTCACATCTTCATGGTTAATTTGTATACCCCACTTATTCAGCAGTTCAAGAAATGTTCGCAGAAAACACTAGCTCCGGCTAGCTCAGTTAAAAGTACGAAACTCGTAGAAATAAATAAATGAACACTCGAAAGTTTGTTGTTGTCAGTAGTACCAACGGAAAATAAATGAAGGATTTTTAAATTTTAACTGAGGTTTATTGCTCTTTCTCTTCACAAACAATTGACACGTTCTTAATAAATGAAAGAAAACAAAGCAGGAGACAGAATGGCAGTGTGGTCACTTGCTGCCCTGCACGAACACTATCTCTGAACGGATTGACTAAAAAACTAAGGCACTTGTGATCTGCGACTACAATAATGCCGCACTAACAGAATTCATGCTGCCTGAAAATATTGCATCAAGTAAACGTGGTCCAATCGTGGCTTCGCAAAGTGCGCTGATATACTCATGATGCACTCATGAACTGGTGACGGGAGTCTTGAAGTCAAAGTATTACGTGTGTGCAGGTGTTGTCACGTCAGCAACCTATCAGTACATACACTGTAGTTTTGTCGAATGGTGCAACATGCTGCTATGTCTCTCACCTACTAAACCTTGAAAAAGCTACGCGGTCATCTACTGTTATAAGGACTTAAAAAAAAGTAATAAATTTAAAAAAATGAATATGTACAAAATACAAACGACTTCGTATTGCCACGATCTTCTAAATATTGAGTTACTATTTTTAACATAAAAGTATATCATATTAAAATAATTCCTGAAATTATAAATTTTAACATATTGCAATGCTACAATGTCTTTAGCTTAACTTCAACATGTTGAGTATACTGGCTGTCCAAATGTTTCATTTCACATGTGGCAGTCATTTTAGTTATTGGTGATTGTTAAGAATACCAGCTTTTCCCAAAAAAAAATTTATGGTAAGTGGTATAACTACTTATCACACAGAACACAATTTTATTAGGGGCATCAAGATATTGTCGATACAAACTAAAATGACTATAGTGGGAAGGGCTATGAAGATCAGGGAACATGCAAGGTAAAATGTGTTGGAAGAAAATCTACGTTATCGTAATATTTTATAACAAAAATGTTAATTTAAAAACTGACGTATGCTTAAATTCACATTCTTGCCAATAAACACACACACAATTTTTGTTTTTATGGTAAACTCCAAGCTTTGCGGATGCAAGATCGCTTCGCACTCTATACCTACAAAAAACAGCTAGCATGTCTTGAACTAAGGTGTTGGGATTTACTCCCCTGCTGGTGCTGGGACTCAGGCTCAGTGCACGATGTTTGTTTATGCTTGGACAGTATTGCCAGTTTCATATAAGTGGGGTACAACAGACAATGTAAACAACCTACACTTTGTTAACTGTAAATTCTCTCGTTCGTACAGTACCTATTGTATCAGCTGATGAGCTGCTGCGGGATCCATGTTAAGTTGGCTATTTTTATGATAGTTTTGGAAGAAATTAGTACTCAAAACTAAAAGTTGTAATTTAAAATTTTTATTATTCCTACATCATTTATGGTTTTAATTAGGTTTTTAAAGCACTATTACATTTTCTTGGCTATTAGTGACTGGACTTTAAAAACATGTTTAGCATTTATGACACAGTATGTCGATATTTACGAACCGTAAAAGCTTCCAGCCATTGGCTGACCATGTTTTAGGTTTCCAGTTTTATAACCGATGAACGGCCGTTGCGAGTGTGCTTTTTTCTCATTGTGTTTATTATACGAATGAGTATCTTGTTGGTGTTGTCGGAATAATTAATCAGTAATTAATTATTTTTTTAGTTGCTTTTTTCACCCATGGTTGTAGGTACCGTTGTGAGTTTTCTCGAGTGAAATGTAATATTAAACATCACGTGTTTACTGCGTCCCTTCCGCCAATTTCCTTACCGCCTTCAATGAAGTGACACAATTTAATTTACATAAGTTTGTTTGTAAATTTTCCATTGCACCATCAAAACAATATGCAACTCAAAATGCTACATACTCTTAAGAACATCAAAACAATGTCTCGTGAAAATATCTTAAACTAAAGCATCCCCCCCCCCCCCCCCATCTCACACTTCCCAAACTAAACAGTTTCTTTTTTTTCCCTCGAAATAAATAAACAGAACCCCAACAGATTTAACTCTGTAATTACAAAAAACAAGTTGGAATGCCAACCTAGCTGTAATATCTTACATTAATTACTGGGCGGAAGTTAGCTACCGTCAGATTTTCAGTGCCTGCCATGACAGGGAACACGAGGAAGGAGGAAAATGCAAGTGTGCGTTGGAACCAAAACATCTGTTTACAAATGTCTTTTCCTTCAGTGACAAAACAGCTGCAGTGGAAGGATACATTGTGACCTGTGCTACTTTTCTAGAACTGTCAAAATTTACCCCACTTACATGAAATGGACAGTGCAAGGGAGCTACGCTTGAATATCATTTATACATGATCACAGTAAGAACTACTACCTATTGTGAAGTTAGGTTTAATTGGTAACAGGTGTGACATTTCGACTACCAATTGTACTCTTCAGAATTTTACAAAAGTAGCCTATTTATCAAATTTATTTCTACAGGTAACTGACATCTTGATGAAAGCCCAATATTTAACTCACAACTACAATACAAAGTAGGCCAAAAATATTTGCGGGTAATGCAAGAAATCATGATTGAAGCTGTGTAACGGACTATGACATGCACAGACGTAAATTTTAAACATGTGTGATGATATCATGAGAAGTCTAATATTTTCACATCATTAATATAGGATATTGATTCACAAACATACCAAGTTACAGAATTATTAAATGTGAAATTTAATTGCTTATTTCAGAAACCCTCTATCCCAGTTGACCATGTTTTGAGAAAACATGAAAAAACTATTCTACTTCACTAATATGTGTTGTTAAACGTTATAAAATATCACGAGTGTAAATTTGTCTATGGTGTTGGAAAGGCTACAATGTATTTTACGCCTCTATAAAAATATTATCTTTAAATGTGATTTCTGCAATAAATTGGTTGTAAACATTTTGTTGTATTTATTAAGGACAGAGAAATATTGATTTCTGTTAGTTTTGTAGCTATACACATTTAACATTATTACAGAAACATTGTTCACTAACACAGAATGCACCGGTACAAACAAGAAATTAGCCACTTTGGAAAGTACAAACCTTAGTAAATATTAACAACTGATCTAGATAGGAGGTCTATTCACATTTGAATTTTACCAAGCTCTCACAAATACTCACTGTGAAAAGCACCCCACCTTATACTGCATTTCTGTAGGCTGAAGGCCTTTTAGACAAACATATAAATTCAAACAAATCTACACACTTTTAGATTGTACACATAGACAGTGGGCCTATTCAACTTCTGAGTCTGCAGTGTGACATTCTGCTGCAGTTTTAGGCCACTTGTATCTCATTGTAGAATGCTTCGTATCCTCTGGTGTATTCCAACAGCTCTTGCACGTATTGCAGTTTCTTGTCATTTCTAGGGACCTTTCCACCAGGATACGCCTTCTGCGATGGTCTTTCGGAGAAGAAAGGTAGAAAGGCACAAGCCATTGATGAAGAGGTTTGCGACAACTGTACCAGGAGTTTCACTACTGTTGGAAAACTGTTTGTATGTTGATATCTTGAATGATATTCTCGGGTCCTTTGATACACCTCTCCCTGAAGTTTCACCAGAGTAGGTGGTTTTCTTATACGAGCGTGGCCACCAGTCTTTGAATGATAGAATCTCGTCGGTAGACACCTGATGAATGGAGGTCTTGTACTTGCTTTCACCACGAGTTGTACGTACTGTTGAGGAGTGTATATTCAGTCAGTTTTCCTCACAAGTCGCTTGACCGATCCAGAATCCCTATCGCACGGGAGGAACGAGTGAGTGGCCATGCACGGGGAAGTAATGGTTGACCACATTGAACCTCCCTGTGCCACATAAATTTATCAGAAACTGCACAACTATGTGCTTTTTGTTTTGTCCAGCTGCTCACTGAACCAAAGAATCTTCTTTACCAAACTTTATATTTAATTCTAAATATAATGCAATAAAAAAGGCGCACTTTGTTTGGGGACTTGTTTGCCTCTCCATGATGCACATGGAGTTTTGCTTTGTACAAATTTAAATCATGTATGCAAAATACATACAACCACAGCTGGTGCAAATAAAACCGCTTCTGCACAGGTATTGGAGGTAGGGGTAAATTTTGTATGTAGTCTACGCAGAGCGTGACAAGTGTCTTTATCCTGGTTTTCACTTGCTTTTTTCAATGTCTTATAAAATTTCTTGGCCCTTATTTTGTGTACTGTTGTCTCCGGCAACATTCCATTCGGCATTCTCGCTTAACTGTGGGTCTTTCATTTCGACACTTAGGCTTTCATATTGGCTCCAAACATCAACTTGTGGCCTGCCAAAACCATATCCAAAGTTTTCCTTAAGAAATGATATTTCACCACATTTTGCAACTCTGGATGGTGTTCACGAACATTTGCTGCATGGTGACAACATTAAGTCAAGCATCTAAATACTTATGTTGTCCTCCATAATGTGTGCGCTTCACATAAAACTTAGATATATGTTCATGTATTTTAATACACACACATGTCTGAATCACATTCCCAATACGGTTCTTGTCCCGCATGTCATGAGGACTTAATGTTTAACTAGAAGGTTACAAAGTTGACGTACTCTGTCAGCTGAAACATGATGCACTTGCAGGAAGATGTTTTTGCAAACACGTTGAAGTATGCCATTCATTCTCAGATTATAAATAAATTAATGATTTTTCTTGAAAATGGGTTGACTTTTCAGGTCATTTGCTTCTGCACCATCCTGTCCTTTATTTTTTCACGAGAGAGCTTGTTTTGTGTGCGCCTACATTGGACGTCTCTACCCTCTATCAAATTTTGAAGATTTAAATCTTGAGCATCTTTGTTGCTCAGTGAGTAGAAGTGATTCCAAATTTGATGTATGTTCTCTTCATTTAAATGTAAATAACATTTACCTGTGCACTTGTATGTCACTGAATCAGGAACAGTTTTCTTGTTTACATGTTTGTCTCTATATGTTGTATAACTTTCACCTCTCACACGAGCTGTACGTATTACATTACGTTGATAGGTTTCTTCATGTGTAATCCCTTTTCTCTGTTTCGAAATAGGTTTCTCTTCCGAGCTGCTGCTCATTATGTTTCTTTTATGCCTATTAATATTAAAATATAACCAATAATAACACGGATAATGCCCAGTGTACAACGAAACAGTACACACAGATATGCTATTAATATCAAGTTATCTACACATTACAACCAACTTGATAAAAATGCACTCATTTCTGCCAACTTGTTAACTGTTAGTGTTTTAGTGCAGAAACATATGTTATGGCGGTTAGAGGATTTATTTTCTAAGCAAGGGTTTCAAGGTGCTGTAAGAAGCCTTTAGAGAATCTCAGACATAAGATTTCTACACTAAACAATGTTCCAATATACAAGTAAAATTAATGTACAGATAACTCAATTAGGCATATTTGGGTTGATAGGGGGTTTCTTAAATAAGCAATTCAATTTAAGAAACTGATTTTTAAAATTTGTAACGGGTGTTACAGGGATTTGTAATGGGTGTGACACATACAAATTTGATGTGGAATTTACTCATTAAACATAACGTGTTTCGTGAAATAGATTATCAACCATTAATTTTCTGCAATTACTTACTGCATTATACATATTTGAAGTTGGGATGTTACCAACGAATCGGTAAGAGATCGGAAATTAAAAAAAAACTGGAAAACTACTGATTTATTTAGATTTTTTTTTTATTGCAGACCTAATCTATGTACAATATAATATATCAAATTTCTAATAAATAAACTGGCATTCAGGCATTGCTCAAAATGCTGAACAAAGTTTAGGATAGTACTTAAGTATGAAAGCTTTTCACAAAAATAGTGCCATAGAATATTCAACAGCATGCAAGACTATTTTTGTAACGTCTCTAACCTAAAACTTCATTTGACTGTTGTTCACAAACAAAATGAACTCAAGACTTCACTTGGTCTTGGAATAATGCCGGTAAAATTACTTAAAGCCTCACTTACCGTATTATAAATCCAAAGTTATTTAATTGTTTTCAACAATCAAAATTACCACTAGGCCTAAAAATGTCACCGGTATTTTATTTGGTAAACTATGGGAAAAAGGGCTGATAGGATAATGTCATTATTACATAACACAAGCTGTAAAAGAGAAACTGTAATATAACACATAGTATAAACATTTCTTCATAAATAAATTTACATCATGCAATATTTGACTTGATCATTTGGTTGTAATTTATAACTTATGTAAGCAAACACACCGGCCGTCATTGTGTATGCTTACACAATAGTCAACTAAACGATAACGGACAACAAAATCCCAACTCCAAGCGTTGATCATCATAAAATTCAAGTTATTACTAAAAAGGTTTAACATAACGTAATAAAAAATATTACGTTACTGTTTTTATCATTTGCAAACAATGCATTTTGGCGTTCAATTTTCTACAAAACATTAACTTTCATAGTCAAATGAAAAATTTGGAAGTGTGTAATTTGATAGCCATGTGTAAGTTTTTTTTAGGTAATCGATTTTTTACTATTACTGTGGATACGACGTATGTTTGATAATTATTTTGCTTAATTATATTGAATGTGATGTATATACGTTTAGAATCACCTAATTTTAAGGTTAACTGATCTTGATGCCTAAAAGCATGGTGTGGAATTATTTCACTATTAAGGCATGTGACAAGAGTTTTGCTGTGTGTAATTCATGCAAATGTGCCATTAAACATGGCGGTAAAGATAAAAGAACTTACTAACCTCGGAAAGAAACCTGCCATCATTATAGTAAAGAATCTTGTTGTGTCACATGCATGGGATAACCCCATATCAAGTGTACAAGCAGATTGTGAGGATGACCCCCAACATCTGTAACACTCACCCTGAATCTCCGTCAACATCCACATTGGCAAGGAAACCTCTTTGCGGACGATTTGAGCAGAAATGATGAGTGATCAATATGAACCTGCACAACATAAACGTTCAGAAAATGAATTGACTTTGACACACTACCTGAACGAGCCAATTTTGTCCATCACTGCAGACATTTTTCAGTACCGGCATCATTCTCCACATTTAAAGTTGAAAACCCTGGCAAAAAAGTTTATGGTTGTACCTCCAAGCATAGTAAACCCTGAGCGTTTATTTAGTGTTGCTGGGAACATTTCTGACAAGAAATAAAACAGATTGCATCCAAACTCTCCAAGAATTACTGTTTAAAAAAAAATAAACTCGTACAATTTTCTTATACATATTAATTTTAGAACTGGGAATAATTTTTTTACTTCATCAGGTTCATCTATGTGTATTCTACATGACCAGTTCACAGACCCACCTATTTCATTGTGTATTAGGCCTATAAATATTGTGATGTACTACAGAATGATTCAGCCTACAATTTTTGTGTATTGTTCATAATAATGTTTTATTATTTACTGCAAGTTGATTGCATTGTCATTCAATTTTTAGTGGTACAGTGTTTTGTTAAACTACAGCTGTACACACTACTGTTGACAATAATGTTAAACTAAAAAGTGCTCAGGTATTTTGTGTATGTATTGGATTTGATTTTAATTACGTAACCTTTGTTTTTACAAGTTGGTGAGTCGCAGCACTGAATGTATTTTGTTAAGTTTAAAAGCCCTTGTCTGAAAAAATAAAAGATTTGTATATTTCAGTACAAGTTACTAATATTGTTTTTTTTTATTTACGATTCTGAAATTGTATTAATACATTACAATAATATTTATTAAAGTATCATTTCACTTTTTTACCAAATCTGTGTATTACAGTAAAGAATCGGAATCTGAATAAATTGGAATCAGAAATCGTAAATATTTGAAACTTGCATCGCTATTAGCACGGCAAACCCTACCGACACCTGTCCAGGTAACTTTCCCCGCGCTTTCATCGGCTGAAGCCGATCGTCAGGGCAGCTATCAGATGATAGACTAGATGTAAGGAGTTGTATGTAGTTATTTGGAAATGGATGTGGATGTGTGGATATAGGGTATATTTGAGTGTAGGATGTACTCCGTTCCACATCACCTTAGGCGTGAGCCAGGAGGTTGAGTACGGGATGCATTAGCTCATATTTTTTTATAGACCGTGAGATTCCCCAGTAGGTATGTTGTGCGGTCTTTTATAGCTGCCTTATTTTATTCCACCAACGGAATATCCTGGATACCAGAATTTGCATCCTTCTCCTGTCATGTCTTATCCTGCAGGAAGTACACAGTAGTCTCTTCCCCATGGTTTGCTGTCTGAGAATGGTTCTGTACATAATGTATAATCCATTTGTTTGAATTCTCAATCTAAAACGGAATTTCATTGTACCACTTTCAGCTGGTATTTCAGGTGCACCGAGTAGGTATTGCCATCATTTTTCATCTAGGTAGTTCCTGTACAACCAAGTATTGCAGTTTCCCACATCTTTTCTATCAAAATTTTCAGTTGTATGTGGTGCGTTGGATTGGGAGATATTACATTTTATAATGTGACCAACAGCTAATTATTTGTATGTTAGAATGTCTTGTTTAGCATAAGCAGACATCACATCTATATTACTAGCTTTTAGAAAAGGTGGTTTACAGAATGATTCTTTTGTCATCTGTACACAAGTTCTGTCCCCTGTACAGATTGAGGTTTTGTGATGATGCGAAATCCAATGTTGTTGAAATTGAACCCTGTGTTAAAAGTCTTTGGCGTGTTGTTGCCTGGTTGTGAATTTGTAGTGAGAGATTGTTTATCTGAAGCAAATTGTATAATTTCATTAATCCGACCTACATAATCTTGACAGGGTGCAGTTGGTTTTAAGTCACTAGTGCCAACACCCAGAATCCTAAACTTCTATATGGTAAAGCGATGGGTGTGTGATCTGTACTGAAGTCTGCATCCCACCAGTATGAGAGGCAAAGTACAGTGTACAACAAATTGCGTTCTCGTGAAATGATTTGAGGGAACTGTTTTGTACATGTCATACTCGTATCCGTCTTGAATGGTGTTCTTGTTTCTCTGAATCGGATTATGTCTTATCAGGTTTAATCTTTTCCTTTGGCATTGTGGACCTGGAACAATCAATGTTCCATCAGGTCTTGTTCAATAATGTTCAAGATAGCTATTTGTCTTATTTCATCAATAACGTCAGAGGGACAATGCACATGCTTGTCTGATATTTGGTTTTCTGGGATTTCATTTAGTATTGTTATTATAGCATGCGTATATAATATATGATTTTGTATGTGGTGGTTGTGATATGTTACCTTTTGTATTGTGGTGTTCAATTGTTTATTTGAATGTATATTTTCTTATGATCTCCAGAGGAGCTTTCACACCAAGTCCATAATTCCTGATTTGTTACGAAAATAGGCAGCCTTTTGATTATCTCTTTGTCTTGATGTTTCATGTCTCTTCTAGGAGAAGTTTCTAATTGCCCATGCTAGTATTATGTATACAGGCTTCTTCAAATAAAACACTAGTTGCATTTGGTGGCTGGTCCTTCTACATCCTCTCATCCGATGGCCGTTCTAACAGATGCAAGCCCAATTCATATCGGAATCGGTTTTTTCAGTGAATTAGCACATCCCTAATTTGAAGTTTGTTGGTTCTAATCAAATCATTAATTACGCCAATATTCGCACCACGTACTTCACATTACTAGAAAAAAATTGTGATTTTGTTTTGATCGAAACAATGGTAAACTAAGAAGACAGTCGTAGTTTAAGGCTTCTCGCATACACCATTATTATTTTCAAATTCATAGTAAATGCGATTACCAACATTGACAACGGTTGATGTTGGCAATATGCCTTTCACCTGTTCCAGTGGAACATATGCTAAATTATATATAACTTTAAACACTTGTGATTTGTTTTTCCTGGCAGACTTCAAGAAAGTTACTTTAATTCCATCATATTCAATTTCACTTTGACAGATGCCAACATATTTGTATGGCTTGGAAGTATTCTTTTTTACTCTGAGCAGAACTCAACCAGAACAAATGCGCCATTCTTCGAAGTACGTTCCGTAGCAGACAATATTTCCTGAAATATATTCTCCGGAGTTAGAATTTCATCCTCACTTGAGTCTGAATATACGTCAGAAAACAATAGTTTACCTTTTGCTTCCTTTAAGAGGCATGATTCTTGTAGTTCTGACATTGCTGTTAGTCCAAGGAGAAGACAGACCCTGTGCTTTGGAAACTTTGAAAGTATGCCGAGACTGAACCTGAGGAATTGGTGGTACTATACTGCACCACCTATTGTCAAGAACACTCTTGGTAGATTCAATTTCATCTTCTGATACAAACAATATTTTTACACCTTTCATGTGTGTCTGCAAATGACTGTAGCAATCTTCAGTTAAATGTGAGATCACATGTCTTGCTTTCATATCTATCCACAGCTTGCATTTGATGCATCCTCCAACATCAAGCGTACTTTTACCATGGCTCGTTGCAAGGAAATTCCATTCACAAAGCAGAGATTAGACAGTGTGTACTTATTTTTAAATTGTGCTGTAGCCCCATCACAGAAAATCATAACTTTAAACCTGGATTGACAGCTCTAACATAATATTTTCTTCTCGAAAGTGTACACCGCATACTTATGATTCAATCTCTCGCATATTACTGCATAACATGTTCTACCAGACACAACCTGTAAAAATGGTCACTTGTTGGTGGGACCAGTGGGCTGATTTAATTTCATCTTGATGGATAATTTAAAAATTATCAACAAAATCTATTTGCAAAGTGCAGTTTTCGTTTGTTTTCATGTTTTGGAAGTGCTCCTCCTGAACTTTTACAAAACAGTGTCTTGAAATGTTTGTTTTCTTTGCAATAACTCGGCTGCTTTCGTAACTGTCCCAGAATCTTGTATTAATTTAGGT